>WNWU01012948.1:26981-57095 GCA_012654045.1 Ptyas mucosa | reverse complement strand
AAGGCAAAAGGACTATGGACCTAGGGCAATTGCAGTTGATCTGGTGGTTTCCCTAATACGTCTGATGAATTTATTAATCTAATTTTTGACTGGATTTGATGGATACCATTTCAAATATAATTACAAAGTCACTCGGGGGGGGGTTATATAAAGAAGCAATTTTTATTTAGGTGGGTAGACGCAAATGAAGATATCTTATATGCTGTTGGAAGATGTGAAGACAAGAAGATTAGCAATTGGTTCAATCTAGTATGAAGAATTTAAATGATTGATAAAGTTCTTAAATGATGTTCTTAGCTGATTTGTTAATATGTATTGATAAATTAATAAGAGGTTTGATTATTAATTAAAAAAAAATTATTATTATTATTTCTTATTAAGTGTTTTAATTATAATTGGACCTTGATGGTTTAAAAGTGGAGGACGGAAGAGTTTATATAGTATTTTTTTTTAAATCTGGGGTTTTTTGAATGAGGGTTTCCCTTTTTTTTTGTTGTTGTTTTTTTGTTTTAAATGAAAGAAGTTATAAAATATTTTGTTAAATTGTATAGACCTAATAATTTGTTAAGTAACAATTAGCTAAATTGAGTAATGATAGGTTTGATTAGGTAATACTTAATTGTTTTATTAATTGCTGTAATTATAAATGGATATTAATTTTGTTGAATTAGATGGAATAAGGAGAAAGAAGACTTGCTTTCCTTTTATCTATTTGTTTAATGATCATGATTATAATGAGTGTGAAATGGAGTTTAATTTAGAGAATTTAAGCTGTATTTTATTTTGTACTCGCTCTGGGAAGTCGGGGGGGTGGTTGGGGAGGGGGGAGAAAATGTATGTAAAACTTTTAAAACTTTTTCAATAAAAAAAAATATCAATCAGACAGTCTATATCACTTCCAATCAATATCTTGAACGAGGAATACTTAATTGGTGTTGATAGTGAAAGTTAATTTATAATTTATAATTAATTTATAATTAATTGGTTTGATAATTAATAATTAATTAATAGTTAATTTGATTATATTTACAGATAATTAATTCAAATCCCCCTAAAGTACAATAATTATCTAGCCTCTCTTGATAACATAAATAACATAAGATAGTTCACTACTTCCAGAATAAATCACAATTATCTATAACTTATTTTCTATACCCAATTTATTTCTTAAAACTAATTTTAAACTATAAATGTTATATAAATATATATAGATAAGTTAATATAAATAGATACTATAAGAGTATCTGAGAATAGATACAATTATATATAGATATAAGAAGCTATATGGATATATATACTATAGAGAGAGAGATATTAAGAATTGATTAGTTTAAGAGTTAACAATTGATATAAGTATATGAATATCAAAATATTAGGCAGTGAGGTTATCAAAAAGTATCAAAATTACTGTATAAGTCGGAAGATCTTTTCCTGATTTTTTTTTATCTCCTTTTAAAGTATGTGAAGTTCTTTATTACTTACCCTCCAAGAAGATTTTGGATTTTTTAAATTGTTTAAACTGGGTTTTAGCTATGAGGTTTTTAAATTTATGGCCAAAATTTATAATTCTTTTAAATTTTAAATTTTTGTATCGATTGTTTTTTATTTCTGGCTGTACACCGCCCTGAGTCCAGCAGGAGAAGGGCGGTTTATAAATTGAATAAAATAAATAAATTTTCCAAGTCTCCCTTTTTTCAAGTCCGTTTATCAAAATCGGTACTCTATGGTATTTTCCACTGCTAGATTGTCCGTGAGTCAGCCTCTTCAGTTGTCACCCTGTCAGGTCTTTGTAATGGCTGCACTTCCTGTTCTCTGGCACAGTCAAGTCTCCGTCTGATATCACTCTCCAATAGTTCTATGGCTACAAAACATCAAAAGAAAGTTTTCCTGGATTCTTGTTTCTTATTTCTTGCTGTGCCCACCGATCTTTTTGCGCAAGTAATCACATCAATCTTTTTTTTTTCCTCCCTGCCAGCTTGTCGGACTCTATAGCTTTTCAGTCTGCTGTCTAGTTCCAGTCGCCACTCCTTTCCACTCTGAGCCCTTCACGCCCGACTCCGCCAGCCCCTTCCTCCGATGTCAATCCTCACATAAGCAGGGAAAGGTGTATTAATCCAACCTCAACATTGCAACACCACAATTAGATGGCCGACTCACACGTGTTGGTTTGACAGAGCCGCCCGGTCTTGCGATAAGCGTTTGCGATTCGCTTTATCGCTTGCCTGGCTCTCTCTATCGTCCGCGAGGCTCTCCAGGCTCCGCGCTCCGAAAGGGTCCCCAAAACACGGTGACTAGCGGTGTTGAGGAGTAGCGATCACTCTCTCAGCACCATGTCGCCGCAGATCACCAACCGGAAGTCCCGAACATTTACATTTTTATTTATATAGATTTATTTTATTTTGTCACATTTCTATGCCACCCAACTCCCAAGGGACTCTGGGCGGCTTACAACAAAGAATAAAACAATGCGAACAATCCCATAAAAAATGTTAAAAGAAAAACATTAAAACATTAAAACTTTAAAAACGTTAAAACACATGCACTCCAATTCGTGGCCAGGTCTTGCAAGATCATTATAACGAGATCAACGGCCCCAGGCCTGCCGGAAGAGCCAGGTCTTCACCACTTTCCGGAAGGCCAATAGGGTGGGGGCGGTCCGGACCTCAAGAGGTTATTGGTTCCAGAGAGCCGGGGCAGCCACAGAGAAGGCCCTCCCCTGCGGGCCCGCCAGCCGACATTGTTTAGCTGACAGGACCCGGAGGAGACCAACTCTGTGGGATCTTACCAGTCGCTGGGAGCTATGTGGTAGAAGGCGGTCTCGAAGATAGCCTGGCCCTGAGCCATATAGGGCTTTAAAGGTAATGACCAACACCTTGAATTGCACCCGGAGACCAATAGGGTGCCAGTGCAGCTCGCGGAGAATTGGTGTAATGTGGGTGTATCTAGGCGCACCCACTATAACTCGCGCAGCTCCATTCTGGACCAACTGTAGTCTCCGAACACTTTTCAAGGGTAGCCCCATGTAGAGCGCGTTGCAATAATCCAACCGTGAGGTGACAAGGGCATGAGTGACTGTGAGGAGAGCCTCCTGATCCAAGTAGGGTCGCAATTGGTGCACCAGACAAACCTGTGCAAAGGTCCCCCTAGCTACAGCTGTCAGATGTTGTTCCAATCTCAGCTGTGAGTCTAGAAGGACACCCAAATTGCGAGCCCGTTCTGAGGGGGGGACTTTCTCTCCCCCCAGAACCAAGGATGAACAATCGACATAGTCTTTAGGGGGCAATACCCAGAGCCATTCGGTCTTGTCTGGGTTAAGTCTGAGCCTGTTGACTCCCATCCAGATCCTCACAGCCTCCAGGCACCGGCACATCACATCTACTGCCTCACTGAACTGACGAGGGTTGGAGATATACAGCTGGGTATCATCAGCATATTGCTGATATCCCACCCCATGTCGTCGGATGATTTCACCCAGTGGTTTCATGTAGATGTTAAATAGGAGGGGAGAGAGGACCGAGCCCTGAGGCACCCCACAGACAAGGGGCCTAGGGGTCGACATCTGTCCTCCTACCAGCACCGACTGTGATTGACCAGAGAGATAGGAGGTGAACCACCACAACACAGTGCCTCCCACTCCTAGCTCCCTTAGTCGCCCCAGAAGGATACCATGGTCAATGGTATCGAAAGCCGCTGAGAGGTCAAGTAGCACCAAGATAGAGGAATGATCCCTGTCTCAGGCTCGCCAGAAATCATCCATCAGCATGATCAAGGCAGTTTCCGTGCTATAGCCAGGTCTGAAACCGGACTGAAAAGGGTCCAGATAATCCATTTCATCCAATGACCACAGGAGCTGAAGTGCCACCACCTTATCTACAACCTTTCCCACAAAGGGTAGGTTGGAGACTGGACGAAAGTTCTTTAATTCTGCTGGGTCCAGGGAAGGCTTCTTGAGGAGGGGCCTTACAATCGCTTCCTTTAAGGGCTGCGGGAAGGACCCCTCCCTCAAGGACGCATTAACTAAAGCCTGGAGCCAGCCTCGTGTCATCTCCCTGCTGGCTGAAACCAACCAGGAGGGGCACGGGTCCAACAAACAAGTGAAGGAACTCATTGCCCCTACAGCCTTGTCCACTTCCTCAGGAGTCACTGGCTCAAACTCCTCCCACACGATAGGACTAAGACCTGCCCCTGTCATCTCGGTTGGTATTGCCCAATCAGAGTCCAGGTCCATCCGAATCTGAGCGATTTTATCCGACAGAGACTGTACAAATTCCTCAGCTCTACCCTGCAAAGGCTCCTCCGTTCCCCCAACCTTAAGGAGGGAGCGAGTTACCCTAAATAGGGCAGCTGGGCAAGAATCAGCGGATGCAATAAGTGCGGAAAAATGTGAACATTTTGCCGCCTGTATCGCCACTAAGTAAGTCCTAACAAAGGCTCTCAAAAGTGTTCTAGACATCTCTTCTGGAGCTTCATCTCCCGGAGCTCCTCGGTAAACCAGGGAGCTTTCTCGGATCCACTGCCATTGAGAGGCCGCAAAAGCGCAATCTGGTGCAAAGCCCCCGACGACGCCTTATGCCAGGCAGCCACTAGGGTCTTGGCCGGACTGTGGACAAGGGAGTCAGGTATCTCCCCAAGCTCCTTCTGAAACCCCTCAGGGTCCATTAGGCGTCTGGGGCGGAACCACTTAATCGACTCTGCCTCCCTGCGATGGAGGAGTGGCGTCTTAAAGTCCAGCCTCAACAGGAAATTATCTGACCACGACAAGGGCGAGACCTCTATACCTCTTAATTCCAGATCATATCTCCACTGCCCCGAGAGAAATACCAGGTTGAGCGTGTGTCCCCCCTCATGGGTCGGACCCTGAACTACTTGGGTCAGGTCCATGGTTGTCATGGAAGCCATGAACTCCTGAGCCCCATCTGAGGATTCGCCAAGTGACAGTAGGTTGAAGTCCCCCAGTACCATAATCCTGGGGAACTCCACCGCCAACCCAGCTACTGCCTCTAGCAGCACAGACAGGGCTGTTGTCATGCAGCTGGGAGGCAGGTACATCAACAACAAACCCAACTGAACCCTTGAGTCCAACCTCAAGAGGAGAGACTCACACCCAACAATCTCTGGGGCAGGGATCCTGCGAGGACAAAGGCTCCAGACAATAGCTGCCACAAACATGTCAGCTTTTACATCCCAACTTTTTACCCATGTGGCCTTGGAAAGGGGATATTCCTTCCAGTGTACTAAACATTGTACGTGACCCCGATGCAGACCTCTCCTTGTAATGGGTCTCTTCTTGTACTATGATGGGCTTCAGGGCTGCCCGGTCTACTGGCCTGAGCTGAGAGCCTATGACCGGCTTCAACAGGCTGCTATGAAACACTGGATGCACTTTCCCTAGCAAGCGTGGGAGTCTAAGCTGAACGGTTACAGGGTTTATCACTTTCACTATTGGGAACGGCCCTATAAACTTTGGCCCCAGCTTCTTACTTGGCAACTGTAATCTTAGATATTTTGTTGACAAGTACACTCTGTCTTCATGGATTACTGCCTTGTTGTGGCGAAGGGGCTTGTGTAGCTCAATGAAGCTATGAGCTATGCCCTGCAGGGCCACCCTAGACGGACAGGTCATAGCAGAGAGCTCTGACAAAGCGTGATCCACTGGAGAAGGAAATGGCAACCCATTCCAGTATCTTTGCCATGAAAACCCCATGGACAGTACCAAAAGGCAAAAAGATATGACGCTGGAAGATGAGCCCCTTAGGTCGGAAGGTGTCCAATATGTCCAATGGCTGCGCTGCAGGACCTGGAGTCTCACGCTAGCGGGGACATATAGCTTGGTCCCCTTCCAGGCTAGTCCGTCCTTGAGGGTCAAGGCGTCCTTGTTGCTATTGAACCACTGGTCTGCTGGGAGTGCTGTCTTCAAGGCCTCGATCATCAGGTCCCCACCCCCCTGGGGCGCCTTGATGCCTGGCTTGGCCTCTGGTGGTGGCTTGAGCCACAGATTGAGGGGGAGGGATGATGGCATGGACTATGTCTTTGTGCCTGCTGTTGAACTATGGTTTTCTGGACAAGGTGTCAGCGAGCAGATTCTTTCCCACTGGGATGTACTTTAATTCAAAGTTGAACCGTTTGAAGTATTGCACCCAGTGGTCTTGTTTGGGGGAGTTTCCGGGGGGTCTTTAGGGCTTCTAGGTTTTTGTGGTCAGTCCAAACTTCGAACGGTACCCAGCTTCCCTCAAGGAAGTGTCTCCAGGTGAGGAGGGCCCATCGGATGGCATAGGCTTCCTTTTCCCACCTCGCCCATCGTCTTTCCGTGTCGGTGAGCTTTTTGGGGATGTATGCACAATGTTGTAATTGGCCTTGACGGTTGGCTTGCAGCAGCACTGCAGCTATGGTGACATTGCTGGCATTTGCCTGGACCACAAATGGCTGGTCGGGGTGTCTGAGGATAGGCTCCTCCGTGAACAGTTTTTTCAGCGTTTCGAAGGCTCGCTGACAGTTCAGGGTCCAATCCAGCGGCTGACCCGGTCATGGTTTCAGGGCCCCCCTCCTGTTTTCATTAGTTCTGTGAGGGACATTGCCACCTCAGTGAAGGCTGGGATGAACTGCCTGTAAATGTTTGCGAACCTGAGGAAGCTCTGGAGCTGCTTGCGGGTGCATGGGGGCTGCCAGTCCAGCACTGCTTTTACTTTTCCCAGATCCATTTCAATCCCGGTAGCCCAGGGAGTCTAGGGAGATCTTGTGAAACTCACATTTTGACAGCTTCGCGTATAGCTTAGCCGCTAGGAGTTTCTTCAAGACTTGGCGCACTAGTTTACTGTTCTCTAGTTTCACTGAAAATTAGGATGTCGTACAGGTAGACTAAAATGCCCTTGTAAAGGTGCTCATGCAGCACTTCATTTATCAGTTGCATGAAGATTGCGGGGGCGCCCTGTAACCTGAATGGCATCACTTTAAACTGGAGTTGCCTAACAGGCAGTTGAAGGCCGTCTTCCACTCGTCTCCCTCTTTGATTCACACCTGGTAGTACACCTCCCTTAGGTCCAGTTTGGTAAACACCTTCCCTTTCACCAGGTAGCTTAGCATGTTCTTCATTAGTGGCAAGGGGTAGGTGTTTTCCATGCACACCACATTAATTCCTCTAAAATCAAGCAGAGCCTCATTGACCCGCCCTTTTTCTCTTTAAACAGCATGGGGGCGGCCACCTGGTACGAACTCTATCGCAATCGGTGGGTCGGGGGAGGGGGGGATAGGGTGTTGCGTTCTTGTTCGCTGAAGGCATCAGCCAGGTCTCGATACTCTTAAGGTACTTGCGGGCAGCCCGGTAGCGAATCGGCGATGGCGGCGGCTTTCTCACAGGGGTGGGGTCTGAGTGATGAGTTTGCCGGTGGAGCTCAGTCCTCAGGGTGGGGCAGCAATGGTCCCACTCCTATTTTTAGCTTTCTATAGCCATCTTCCCACGTGATGACCAGACCCCAATTGTCCAGCCAGGCAAGACCCAGGATGACTGACTCTGTCATTTTTTGCCCTACCACAAAGCAGATGAGTTCCCAGTGGCGGTCCATCTCTTGTCTTACTGGCTCGGTGATTAGGGTGGCTGGGGCTCTGCCTATTAATGTCCCATCGACTTGCTCAAAACGAATGGGGCACGCCAGGGGCATCGTGCCTATCGCTAGCTTCTGGACATTGGGGAGCCTGATTAGGCATCTGGTGCACCTGGTGTTTATAATGGCTTATGTCCCCTTGGGCTCCTGTCCTGTGCACCACTATTCGAGACCTTATGGTGAAGGGGTGCATGGCTTCACTTACCATCGGGTCATCTTCACTGCTTTCACTGTCATCATTTGGGGCACCCGGTGGGGCTTCTGAAACCGGAATGTCCCCCCTTTTTCAGAGGGGTGGAACCTCAACAGCTTGCTGTGCAAATCTCCCCTTGTCTGCTGGGTTGTGTGGGGTTCTCTTCATTTTGGGATCTGCCAGTGTCCGGACCTGGAGGACTGGCACCGGGGGCAAGCACTCTGACATTCAGTGGCCTTGTTGGCCACATCTGAAGCACCTAATGGCTGCCGCCGGGGCCGAACGCTGCTGCTCATGCTGCTTCATCCCGGTTCGGCGTCCCAAAGTCCGTTTGGGCTTTTTTTTTGGCGCAGTCTTCCGGTGATGGTGAATTTCAAGATCCATTGCCACTGCCATCCAGTACCACTCCTGTATGCACTCAGGGACCCCTCGGAAGGTGCAAGCCTGCCAGAGGTCCTGGTCTAGGGCCTCCTTGAAGTAGTGGACAAGGAGGCATTCTGTCCAGTCTCGTAGTTTTCCCACCACTCTTCGAAACTCCCACACCAGTTCCTTCGTGGTACGGCCTTTCTGCTTGAGGTCTCAGGGATCTCAGCTTCTGCCTCTTGCCCCTAAGCCATGTCTTCGAACCTGGTTCTTAGTAGCTGCAGGAACTCGTCTGCAGCCTCAAGCTCGGGAGCCCCTTCGTTGTGCAGCTGAGCCACCCACTGGGCTGCTTCACCATCCATATTATCTGCGATGGCCGAAATCATCTCTTGGTCGGACTGGTACTAACCTCCGTAGCGATCGAGGTGGGACCAGATCCGATTCAAGAAGTACGCCAGCTTCCCCAGGCTCCCATCAAATGTGGCTCTGAAGCGTGGGGGAGCGGCTGGCGGTACTGACAGCGGTGGGGCTGGTGACGGCTGGGGGGCTGACACTGGCGTCCACTGGCACTGGATCCACCCCTGGCTGGGGTAGTAGGCCCAGCCAGGAGGTATTTGATCTGCCGGCAGCAGCCTGAGGGGTGGTTGGCGAGGAGGGCTGCCTGGCCTCGGTAGACCCATGGGCCCCTTGCCGCAATCCCGGGCTGGTCTGACCTAAGGGGCCGTGCAGCTGGCTGGCGGTGGTCATGGCTTGAGCTGTCATCCCAGTAGACCAGGCCTGAGGAGGGAGGCCAAGGTGCGAACCACTCTGTGCTGAGTGGAAGGAGGGAGAAATCCCGTTCTGAGTGGTCACGTTCCCGACTGGGAAAAGTGAAGGTTGGTTGGGCCAGAATCAGGCCAGGTTGACCCCCTGGTGGGAGCTGGCCCAGGCTACCGACACTTAGCTGGCCAAATCTTTCTGGCAAGCCTGCCAAGGACTGGCCTCTCGAGGGTGGTGGTTGGATTCCCCACTCTCTGGATTGGCTAAGAGCCATGGGTCTTGTAGCTCTCCATTCAAAGACCATGGTGCATTCTGCTCAGGCTGAGGCGATCTGAGGCTCCTGGAACACCTGGAAACTGGCTAGGTCCTCTTCAGCCTGGTACAGCTCCTCAGGTGCTGGGAATCTGATGCCGCCTCCCGAACAGTCACCCAACTGGTAGAGCTCCTGGGCCAACGGCCAGGTCACTTGCTCCTTGGGCCGGGCACCAAGCTGGCATTTGAGCTCTGTCACTGCTTCTGCTCGCTCAGCCGTCACGGAGAAGCCGAGGCTCCTGGAGTTGTCCCCGCAGGCTGCTCCAGTCCCTGTGGTTCCACTGGTGTTGGACGGTTTCTCCTCCATCTTCTTCTCCATCTTCCCCGAGTCTTTCCGCTGCTCGGTTTCCTGGGTAAGCGGCTGGAGCCGAGGACCCCAGACAGTAGCCCCGCAAGTGTGGGAGCTTCTTGATTGTTTTTATTTGGAGAGTCAGGTTAGTGTCAGGGTTCCAAGTAATAACCCCAATGCAATCAAAACTCTGAGGCCTGGAGTTTCCTCAAAGAATGTATTTATAAGGTATGTCATATTGGCACGGCTGGTAAAAACCCCACTCTGAATGACCCAGGGTTTTCCCCACCTAAATCAAAGTCCAAAGTTCCTGCCCTCCAGGTCATATGTCCATCACATGGTCCAATCAGGTTGTAGTCCCAACTCCGGCTGGCTTTGGGCCATGCCCTTCCAACACCTGGTAGAGCGTCCTTGGCTCTCACGAGAATGTTTTTTTGGGTACACATCCCCCCAGCTATCTCTACCTTCCCCCTTACGTTCCCACAGCTCCACCCGGCCTCACTATGGCAGCCCTGAAGATGTCCCCAAAATGGCTTCAGGGCTGACACCTTCATTGTTTCAAAATTCTTTGGAAGCTTTACAGCTCTATGAGGTTTGGAAAATATCACTTTAAGTTACCTCCAGCTCCTTGTCACTCAGAGAACCCACACTGCACAAACTCTGATTGGAAGATTCACTGTTCAAGGGACCCTAGTGTAAAGGAAAGGAAAGGAAAGAAGAGTATTATCAGAAGGAAATGTTGTCTTTAAATCAGCTGCATATTTTTATTCATCTGAGCATAAAAGTTACAGATAATTAAATTAAAATATAAATTATGACAATGCAGATTGTTACTTCTTCTAGTACAGGGGTTGTCAAACTCAATTTCATTGAGGGCCACATCAAGGTTGTTTGACCTCGTGGGGGGGGGCTGGGAGCATGAGCAGGGGGTACCTGTGGTGGCCAAGTGCTAAGGCAAGACTTCCCTCAGACCCTCCCTCACTCTCATTCTAAACTCCTTCCTTCCTTCCTGCTTCCCTCTTCATTCTTTCTTCTTCCTTCCCCTTTCCTTATTTTTCCTTCCTTGCTCACTTCCCATCTTTTTCTTTGTCTTTCTTCTTTCCCTTTCTCCTTTCCTGTCCCTTCTTACATGCTCAAATGCAAAAGGGGAAACATTTCTCCTTTTGTTTTGTTTGTTTTGTTAGCCCTCTGCCAGCAAAAACAGAACTGCCTGTCCATTGCCCATGGCAGCTTCCCATTTTTCCCAGTAAAAAGGAAGTGCTGCCAGTCTCTCCCCCTCCCCTCATCCCTTTCTGAGCCTGGCCTCACAGCCCGCAAGGCTTCCCTTTCACTCAGACCGCCCCAGCCCCGACATGGGAAAGCCATGGCTACCGGCAACATGGCTACCGACAGCATGGCCACCAGCAGAGCTGCCAGTCTCTCCCCCTGGCCCGTGGAACCACCCTGGAAACAGCAAAGAACCGGCCTGCATCACCTCAGCCTGGCCCAAGCCAACCGGGAGCTGATCTAAAACTTGTGGCAGTCATCCAGGCCTGAATGCAGTCAGCCTTAGACCAACGCAGCTGCCCTGCAGCCAGTGAGAGATCGGCCCGCTGCCTCGGCCCTGCCTCCTGGGCGTGCGCACAGGTGGCGAGTGCTGGCATCCTGGGTGAAAGGGAAGCGCTCAGAACACAGCCTGCAGGGCAAGACGGACCCCAAGGACACCAGGCCCCGCATGTGCTTGCCACCTCCTATGCATGTGCCTAGGGGGCAGGGCGGGGTCGGCCCCTAGCTGGCTCCAGGCTGACCTTGCGAATCTGGCTCCAGGCTGGCTCCAGGCTGACCTTGCGAAGGCTGATCACATTCCAGCCCGGATGTCTGCCAACAAGTTGTAGATCAGCGCCTGGTCGGCCTGGGCTGGGCCGAGGCCCTGCAGGCCAGTCCTTCGCTGTTTCCAGGGTGGCTCTGTGGGCCAGATCTAACCACATTGTGGGCCAGATCTGGCCTGCGGGCCTTGAGTTTGACACCTTTGGTCTTGGACAACTCACTGTAGCCAGCTTGGCATGGCCAGCCCACCACCAAGTTGCCGGACAACTCCACAGGGCCAACTCACCACAGGGTCAGCTCACCGCAGATGTCCAGAGAGCCAGGTGGGTGAGCAAGCAGACAGACAGAACACAGTGTTGTAGTAGCAGCAGGGTTCATCCCATTTCCACACATACCTCTACTGCCGCTGTGCCAAGCTCTGGGCCAAAGAAACCAGGGACAGCAGCAGTGGTGGGCAGGGCAGGTGGCGGGGAGGCAGCAGCTGCTAGGGGTCTCCCATTTTCACACACACCTGCCATTCCCAGCCTCTTTCGCCCAGACCTTGGCATAGTGGCAGGGGGTGCAAAAATAGGACGCCCCTGGCCGCCGCCTCCCCGCCACCCCTGGCCTCTTTGGCCTGGAGTTTGGCACAGCGGCAGCAGGATATGTGGAAATGGAATGCCCCGCCCACTACCACCACTGTTCCCAGCCTCTTTGGCCCAGAGCTTGGTGCAACAGTGGTGTGAAAATGGGATGCCCCTAGCCACTGCCTCCCCGCTTCCCGTTGTCCCCAGCCTCTTTGGTCTGGAGCTCGGTGTGATGGCAGTGGCAGTGGCGACAGGGTGTGTGAAAATGGGAAGCCACCACTGCTCTGCCCACCCGCTCCCTCGCCGATCTCTCCCTCTGGCTGCCCGCAGCAAGTTGTCCCCATGGCGAGTTGACCGCGTGGAGTTGTCTTGTGTTGACTAGGTGGCGGTGAGTTGCAGAGGCAACTTAGTGGCAAGCTGGTGGCACTGAGCTGGCTGTGCCGAGCTGGCTGCGAGTTGTCCCATTCCGCCATATAGACTGCATTGCAATAGTCCAATCAGGAAATGAATAAGGCATGAGTTGTGAGCATTGCCTCCTGATCTAGGAAAGGCACAACTGATTCATAAGCTACAGTCATGACCGTAAATGTTGGCACCCCTGAAATTTTTCCAGAAAATGAAGTATTTCTCACAGAAAAGTATTGCAGTAACACATGTTTTGCTATACACATGTTTATTCCCTTTGTGTGTATTGGAACAAAACCAAAAAAGGGAGGAAAAAAAGCAAATTGGACATAATGTCACACAAAACTCCAAAAATGGGCTGGACAAAATCATTGGCACCCTTTACTTAATATTTGGTTGCACACCCTTTGGAATAAATAACTGAAATCAGTCGCTTCCGATAACCGTGAATAAGTTTCTTACACCTCTCACCTGGAATTTTGGACCACTCTTCCTTTGCAAACTGCTCCAGGTCTCTCTTATTGGAAGGGCGCCTCTTCTCAACAGAAAGTTTAAGATCTCTCCACAGGTGTTCAATGGGATTGAGATCTGGACTCATTGCTGGCCACTTCAGAACTCTCCAGCACTTTGTTGCCATCCATTTCTGGGTGCTTTTTGACGTATGTTTGGGGTCATTGTCCTGCTGGAAGACCCAAGATCTCTGACGCAAACCCAGCTTTCTGAAACTGGGCTCTACAGTGCGACCCAAAATCCATTGGTAATCCTCAGATTTCATGATGCCTTGCACACATTCAAGGTACCCAGTGCCAGAGGCAGCAAAACAAACCCAAAACATCAGTGAACCTCCACCATATTTCACTGTAGGTACTGTGTTCTTTTCTTTGTAGTCCTCATTCCGTTTGCGGTAAACAGTAGAATGATGTGCTTTACCAAAAAGCTTTATCTTGGTCTCATCTGTCCACAAGACGTTTGCCCAGAAGGATTTTGGCTTACTCAAGTACATGTTGGAAAACTGTAGTCTTGCTTTTTTATGTCTCTGTGTCAGCAGTGGGGTCCTCCTGGGTCTCCTGCCATAGCGTTTCATTTCATTTAAATGTCGACGGATAGTTCGCGCTGACACTGATGCTCCCTGAGCCTGCAGGACAGCTTGAATTGCTTTGGAACTTGTTTGGGGCTGCTTATCCACCATCCGGACTATCCTGCGTTGGCACCTTTCATCAATTTGTCTCTTCCGTCCATGCCCAGGGAGATTAGCTACAGTGCCATGGGTTGCAAACTTCTTTTTTTTTTTTATTGAAAAAGTTTTAAAAGTTTTACATACATTTTCTCCCCCCCTCCCCAACCACCTCCCCCGACTTCCCAGAGCAAGTACAAAATAAAATACAGCTTAAATTCTCTAAATTAAACTCCATTTCACACTTATTATAATCATGATCATTAAACAAATAGATAAAAGGAAAGCAAGTCTTTTTTCTCCTTATTCCATCTAATTCAAAAAAATTATCTCCATTTATAATTACAGCAATTAAAACAATTAAGTATTATCTAATCAAACCTATCATTACTCAATTTGGCTAATTGTTACTTAACAAATTATTAGGTCTATACAATTTAACAAAATATTTTATAACTTCTTTCATTTAAAACAAAACAACAACAACAACAACAACAAAAAGAAAGAAAGAAAAAAAAAGGAAACCCTCACTCAAAAAACCTCCGATTTAAAAAAAAAATTACTATATAAACTCTTCCGTCCTTCACTTTTAAACCATCAAGGTCCAATTATAATCAAAACACTTAATAAGAAATAATATTAACAATAATTTTTTAATTAATAATCAAACCTCTTATATCAATACATATTAACAAATCAACTAAGAACATCATTTAAGAACTTTATCAATCCTTTAAATTCTTCATACTAGATTGAACCAATTGCTAATCTTCTTGTCTTCACATCTTCCAACAGCATATAAGATATCTTCATTTACGTCTACCCCCCTACATAAAAATTGCTTCTGTATATAAAAAAAAAGCCCCCCGAGTGACTTTGTAATTGTAATTATATTTGAAATGATATCCATCAAATCCAGTCAAAAATTAGATTAATAAATTCGTCAGACATATTAGGGAAACCACCAGATCAACTGCAATTGCCCTAGGTCCATAGTCCTTTTGCCTTGTATTCATTACCATCAAGCAGGAAACTTCAATTTGCTATATTCAGTAAAACTTCTGCGATTGCAATTAAGTCCAAATTTGTTGCAGTCCTTAATAAAATAATCCAAATCATTCAAGTCAGGGCATATTTCACAACCCAATACACCAGCATTGCTGTGATCTGTTTATTCTTCTCAAATATTCCAATACAGCTGTAGGTTGCCTCCTCATCGTCGCTCATCGCTTAGTTAACTGGCATTAAACTGCTGTCTGTTTTTTTTTTGTCTTTTTCCAAAAAAATTCAAAATCTTTAAACAGTTAAACAATACTTTTTAAGGACCATCATCTCATCAAGCAGGGTTATTTTCCATTTCTCCAGTCTTTCTTCTTTTCCTTTTTACGAACTTTCTTCTTAACTTTGATCCCTCTGCCTTTTTTAGCTCCAGTAAAATTTTGCGGTTTTTGGGATTGCATATTATAAAATTTTTGCAGAAATGTAGCTTCTTCTGGAAACAACTCTTTAAGTGCAGATTGAGTTTTATAAAAAAAAATTCGTGAAACCAAAATTTCATCAGCTTGCAACACTTCTTGCTCCTTATTTTGCACAACATTCATCTTTCTCTCCTCAGTAAAATCTGCTATAATCTGTTGTTGTTTTTTTGCATCTCCCAACTCTTCATTCAATCCCCCACTGCTAGATTGCAACTCAGTATTTCCATGTATTTCATTATTTCCAGCTTGCGAAGCTTGAAATATAGTATCAATTCTTTTCAATAAAGCAGAGGTAATTGAACTCAAAGCTTCCTCAAATTCAGACCATTGAGGGTTAAATAACCCTCCTTTGCTTTCAAAAAGCCCAGCCATCTTGCCCCCCTTCTTCCTTCCCTTCCAGAAGGACAGAAAAAAAAAAGGGGGAAGAGAAAAGAAAAAAAGTTTCAAGAAGAAAAAAAAGGGAATCCTTTACAATTTGTAATTTGTATTGCTGCTTCAATTATTATTATTCCTTTCTTGTTACATCCACTTTTCAAAAAGGAGTTTTACGTTTCAAACAGGGGCTTGTCAATAATTACTTTTAGCTTTCACTTCTTCACGCCCCGTTAAAACTCAAACACCATCTTGCTTTCACTTTCAGCTTAGGAAGAATCTTTTAAAGAAAGTAAATCTTTGGAGTTAAAAGGAAAAAAAAATACTTGCTGTTTGATTCATACTGCTTGTGCTCCACCAGCTTGATTCAAAAAATATCTGTTTAAAGTTGGTGCTGGAATGGTAACGACATCTAGCTCTGCAAAGCAGAGGCATCCAGGGTCCGGAGTACTGACAGGCTTAACGGGGAGCTCTCATCTTCAAGCGCCAGATTATGGGTGAAATCCGGCACTTTCAGGGAGCTCTACCCCACCCGTCTACTCACTTTCCCCCCTCATACCAGGGGGAAAGTTTTCAAACCGCAAGACAGCCGATAGTCGCTGTTCTTGCGGTTCTACGGAGCCCTGGGCTGGCGCTTCAAAAAGAAGCGTCTGGCGATGTCGCAGTCCCACTGGAAGCCTCGGGTTGCAAACTTCTTGATAATATTGCGCACTGTAGACAAAGGCAAATCTAGATCTCTGGAGATGGACTTGTAACCTTGAGATTGGTGATATTTTTCCACAATTTTGGTTCTCGAGTCCTCAGACAGTTCTCTTCTCCTCTTTCTGTTGTCTATGCTTAGTGTGGCACACACAGACACACAATGCAAAGACTAAGTGAACTTCTCTCCTTTTTATCTGCTTTCAGGTGTGAGTGTTATATTGCCCACACCTGTTACTTGCCCCAGGTGAGTTTAAAGGAGCATCACATGCTTGAAACAATCTTATTTATCCACAATTTTGAAAGGGTGCCAATGATTTTGTCCAGCCCATTTTTGGAGTTTTGTGTGACATTATGTCCAATTTGCTTTTTTTCCTCCCTTTTTTGGTTTTGTTCCAATATACACAAAGAGAATAAACATGTGTATAGCAAAACATGTGTTACTGCAATACTTTTCTGTGAGAAATACTTCATTTTCTGGAAAAATTTCAGGGGTGCCAACATTTATGGCCATGACTGTATATTTGTGAAAATATACTCACAGCAACTCAAGGCGGCTTACAGGAAATAAAAACACAATATAAAAGAAATTAAAATAATAAAAAATAAAAATAATAACCCCCACCCCCCAGAGATAACACACTCTCATACCAGCCATTTAATGGGCTCCATCCTGCTCTGGGTTCCCCAGGCCCGCTGGCAGAACGACGTCTTCAGGGCCTTCTGAAAGAGTGTCAGAGTGGAGGCCACTCTAATTTCCGGAGAGCTGGTATTCCAGAGGGAGGGAGCCACCACAGAGAAGGCCCTTCTTCTGTGTCCCACCAGATGTATCTCCTTAGGGGACGGGACCCGCTACATTCTGTGCCACCCCGCTCTAGTGGGTCAGGTGGATGTGGCCAGCAAGCAACAATCCCTCAGATAACCTGGTCCCAAGCCATGAAGTGCTTTAAAGGTGACAACCAGCACCTTGAATTGCACCCGGAAGCAAATTGGCAACCAATGCAGCTCCCGCAGAAGAGGTGACACATGTGCACAGAGGTCTGCACAAAACTATGCGGGCCACTGCATTTTGCACCAACTGGCACTTCTGGATGCTTTTCAAGGGCAGCCTCATGTAGAGCATGTTGCAATAGTCAAGACAGGAGGTGACAAGGGTATGAGTGACCGTGAGTAGGGATTGTTGGTCCAGAAAAGGGCGTAACTGGCGCATAACCCGCAGTTGCACAAAGGTCCTCCTGGCCAAAACTGCCACCTGCTCTTCGAGCAGGACTCGCGAGTCCAGAACCCCCAGGATATGCATTAGGTCTGTTTGGGGCAGTGACACCCCATCCAAGACCAAAGGTGGCAATTTCCATGGACCAAAGAACCTCAAACCCAGAGCCACTCAGTCTTGCCAGGGTTCAATTTCAACCTAACCTCAATCCAGCCCCTAAAAGCCTCAAGGCACTGCGAGAGGAAGGTCACAGCATCGCTTAACTCACCATGGGCTGAGATATACAGCCGAGTATCATCAATATACTGATGATATCTTAGTCCATGGTGACGGATGATCTCACCCAAAGGCTTCATATAGATGTTGAATAGGAGCTGAGTACCGAGCCCTGTGGGACCTCACAAAACAATGGGTAAGGATTGGATGTCTTGTGTCCTATTAACATCGACTGAGTGCTGCCACAGAGGAAGGAAGTGAACCAGGATAGCACAAAGCCCCCTACTCCCAACCCCGAAGCCGCTCCAGAAGGATACCATGGTCGATAGTATCAAAAGCCACTGAGGTCAAGTAGAGCAAGGATGGATGCACTACCCCCATCCCGCTCCTGCCAGAGATCAAAAACCGCGACCAATGCAGTTTCTGTCCCATATCCAGGTCCGAACCCTGACTGGTGGGGGTCTAGATAATCCGTTTCATCCAGAAATCTCTGGAGCTGCCGTGCAACCACCTTCTCAACCACCTTCCCCAAAAAGGGAAGTTTGGAGACAGGTCAGAAATTATCCAACAGGGTGGAATCCAGGTATGGATTCTTGAGAAGAGGGCAGACCACAGTCTCCTTAAAGTGCTGGGGCAGTACCCCCTCCTGTAAGGAAGCATTAATCACCACCAGAGTCCACCCGCATGTCACCTCCCGGGAACCTTTCACAAGCCAAGAGGGACATGGGTTTAAAACAGGTACTTGTGTGCATACTCCCTAGGATCCTGTGCACTTCCTCAGGAGCAACAGGGTCAAACTGTTCCCAGATAACAGGGCAAGAACCTTCCTCAGGGGCCTTCACTGGACCAGCAACCACACTGGTATCTAACTGGGAACGAAGTCTAGCAATTTTGTCTTCCAGAAAATCTGCAAATTCCTCAGCGTGCCCCTTCCCCAGGAGGAGACGGTTCACTTTAAAGAGGGTTGCTGGTCGATTATCTGCAGACGCAGTTAGTGTGAAGAAATATTTACACTTCGCCACACAAATCACGAGGTAGGCCTTAATAGCGGCTCTTACCCGTGTTCAATCAAGTTCATCCCTTGTCTTCCACCAGCGGCGCACTAGACATCTCTTCATCCATTTCATCCCTCTCATTTCCTCTGTATACCACGGAGAACAGATAGGTCTACTAGTGAGGAGAGGTCGCATGGGCGCAATCCTATCCATGGGTGCAATCCTATCCAGAGCCTCAGTCACCTTCCTATTCCAAACCGTGACTAAGAGATCTGCACAGCAGAACTGCAGTTATAACCCCCACTGGAACCCATCTGGGTCCATTAGTTGCCAGGGGCGGACCAATCTAATAGGTCCTGCCTCCCTGCAGAGTTAAATATGGCAAACCACTAGATACAGGGAGGCCTAAAACCCATAGTTGCTTAGTCTTGTCAGAGTTGAGTCAAACACAATACTTCCCCATCCAGACCCATACAACCTCCAGGAGCAGAGAAAGCAGCTCCACAGCATCCATTGGCTGGCTTGCAGCAGAGAGACACAGCTGACCACCATTAGCATAGTGATATTTTACCCTGAACTGACAGATGGCCTCACTCAGCAGTTTCTTGTAGATGTTAAATAGGAGTGGTGACTTCCGGCTACGTCACGCTTAATGGAAGAATAGGGAAGGTATAGCTGCTCATCCTAGTTTTCCCTTTTCTGTGTCTGGTGGTTGTTCCTGTGCCATCGTGAGCTGTGGAGAGGTTCGCGAAGAAGGGGAGGCTTCAGGGCATGCGAGGAGGTGGCTCTCCCGCACACCGGCAGATTTCTTCCCGGAGTGCCAGTGCAGAAAGAGGGCGGCGTGGGATCGCCCCTAAATCGTGACTATGCCTCTTGGAGAGGGAAGCCCGCCAGCGTGGTGTAAGAACTTTGTTTTACTAAGCTAGCTTCGAGCTGAATGAACTTCCTGCCTAAGAAACATATAAGATTTGCCATTTACTAGGGGAGCGGCTGAGACGGAGAAACGGCTGTTTTATAAACTTCTTGCTGCTAGTTGTTATTCGCCCCTCAGAAGCGGCCATTGAACTCCCTTTGAACTCTGATATTATCAAAACTTCACCTCCTCCCCTTTCTTTTTTTTTGAATATATTGTCTGTTGGACAAGGAATAATTGCTTGATTTTGTTGGAATTTGTGATTGGAGATATAGTGGGATTTTCTCTTTTATTTCTCTCTTTGCTACGCTATCAGAAGAGGAGCTTTTTGTTACATCGTGACTTGACAATTCCCCCCCCCCCCCCACTGCTGAAGACGGAGACTGCACTTGGTTGGTCTTGTACTGCCACCTAGTGGTTGATTTGGATATTACAACTAAAAGGAAAGGAAAAGAAAGGAAAGGAGGGGGAAAAAAGATATATATACACTGCCTCATAGTAAACACTGAACATTGAAAATTGAATAATTTGGATGTATCAAGAGCTGATGAATTAACTTATTTGATTTAAAAGACCTGATAGACATATTTATTTAATAAAGAGCAGAGGAACAGTGGTTGTCTTCAGTTATGTCTACATCTTCAACTATTACAACAAATAAGAAAGTCATCTCGTTGCCTACCTCCGTAACCCCAAGTTCGACACATTTAGTTTCTAGAAGAACATCGGAAGATATGTCAGCGACGGGGAAGATGCCCTCTATGCAGGCTCTTCAAAATATGTTACAAACTATCCAGGAATCGATAGCTAAGAATCAGGAGTCGACATCCAAGAACTTTGAGGACTTGGGAGCAGACGTGAAAGCGGAAATGAGAGGGGTTAAGGAAGAAATTAAACAGATGCGAAGTGAATTGGGAGATATACGATAGACATTAATTCAACAAGCGGAACAAATGAAGGAGATAGAGAAGAAGACGGAGAGATGCGAAGGACAGATGGACAGCTGGGAGAAGAGACAAATAACAATAAATAAGGACTTAGAGGAAGAAATATTTTCTTGGAAATGGAGAGATCTTTTTTTCTTAGAATACAGAATGTGGCAGAAGAGAAAGGTGAAAAACTGGATGACATTGTAGGAGAAATAGTTGCAGAAACTTTGGAGGCGGATAGATCCATGATCCAACGTGATATTGATGAGTCCTTTAGAGTATTCACTAGCTACGCAAAAAGGAATAATCTCCCTCGGGAAATTCATGTTCATTTTAATAAGAAAGCTTTGTGCGAAGAATTTTATCAACGAACAAGGGATCAAACTATTACATATAAAGGCCAACGGATAATAGTCTTGAAACAAATTCCACGTTGGGTAAGAGAACAGAGACGCAGATATCAATTTTTGACAACTTTCCTGAGGAAAAACGCAATTTCGTATCGTTGGCTGTTACCTGAAGGCTTATTGATGGCATGGAGGGATAAGAAAGTGAGAATTCGGACTCTTCAAGAAGCAAGAGAATTCATGGAACAACAATTTAATTTGTCAGAATTAGATGTTGAAGGAGAAGGGGAAAGTAGAAGCTTGGAGGAATCACAAGAGGAAGAAGAGGTAGAGGAGAGGAGAGAAGGAAAGGTGGGAAAGAAGGGTGGGGGAACACGAAAAGTTGAGGAATTAACAGCGCCTCAGAGGGAGACAAGACAGACAGCTAAGAAGGCCACAACAGCAGGAAAGTAAAAACTTAGGTGAGAAAAGGAGATGGGGGAACTAGTACGTTTTTTTTTAATTGAAAAAGTTTTACAAATACAAACTTTCCCCCTTTCCCCCCCCAACCCAACATTGTAAAATACATATAAAAAACAATATATAATTCCATCCCACCCCCACCCTAGCCCTCCCCCTCCACCCTCTTCCCTCCCCCCCTTGACTTCCATTATATGCAATGCTAATATTCCCAAACAATATATATGTTGTTCAATCTTCCATGTCTTTTTTCTATATTTACTAACATAATCATCTCAACTAAAAGCGATATAATATTTTCTAGTCTGATACTTATTCTGTACATACTCAATCCATAATTTCCATTCCTGTATATACTTCTCATGCGTCTGATCTTTTAGAAAAGCTGAAACCTTTGCCATTTCTGCAAATCCAGCCATCTTCTGAGTCCATTGGTCAACAGTTGGTAAAACATCACTCTTCCAATGTTGGGCAATCAACAACCTAGCTGCTGTCACCATATACAAAATCAGTTTAGTTTCACCCAGTGTAAAGTCTTTGGCTATACCCAATAGAAAAAATTGCGGAGAAAATTGTATTTTTTTCTTTAAAACATTTTGCATAACCCACCAGATTTTTATCCAAAAAGCCCTCACTTTCCTACAAGTCCACCAGATGTGATAATATGTAGCATCTAAACAATCACATCTCCAACATTTTGGCTGCACATTAGGGTACATACAAGACAATTTCTTGGGGTCTAAGTGCCATCTATAAAACATTTTATAAAAATTTTCTCGTAGATTTTGTGACTGTGTAAATTTAACATTCTGAACCCATATTTTTTTCCATGTTTCCATCATAACTGGTTGAGAGAAATTTTGTGCCCATTTAATCATACAATCTTTAACTAGCTCATTTTCTGAATCCCTTTCTAACAGAACATTATAAACTCTCTTAATATGCATTGGACCTGTCCGCTTTATCTGTTCAACCAATTCTACTTCATATTCCATTAAACCAGTTTGTTGATCTTCTTTCCATCTCATCTGTAATTGATTGTACTGCAACCAAGTCAACGATTTCCCTTCTTCCAACAGCATATCCAAAGTCTTCAATCGCCACCTGCCCTCTTCAAAATAAAGTAACTCTTTATATAAGAAACCCCCAAGTGACTTAATATTTGTATTCCACATGGTATCAGCAAGATCCAGCCAAAACGGAATCTTGTAATCCCAATTAATTCGGTGCTTCCTCCAGACTCTCAACAAGGCATTTCTAAGTAGATGACTATTGAACACTTTGTCCACTTTGTTATCATAAAATAGATATGCATGCCATCCCCAAACAAGGTCATGACTTTCTATATTCAACAAATCAGTCTTAGTTTTCCCAAACCAATCACTTAATTGTATCAATGCAGTTGCTTCATAATATAGTCGAAGGTTTGGGAGTTTAAGACCACCTCTCTCACGAGTATCTTGCATTATTTTCAGTTTGACTCTTGGTTTTTTATCATTCCAAATGAATTTATTCAGTCCTTTTTGCCATTCTAGCAATGGTTTATCTGATTTAAGCACCGGTATCATTTGAAATAAGAAGATAAATCTAGGTAAAACATTCATCTTTACTGCTGATATTCTTCCAAGCAATGATAGCTGCAGTTTCTTCCAGTTTTGCATATCTTTTTGTATCTTTTGCCACAGAACCTCATAGTTATTTTGAAACAGTTTAGCATTTGAATCTGCGATTTGTACTCCTAAATATTTGACCTTTGAGACAATCTCAAAACCTGCCATTCTTTCCAGTTCCTTTTTTTTTGCTCTCTGTCAGATTTTTGACAATCATTTTAGTTTTCTTCTGGTTCAGCCTAAAACCAGATACCATGCCATAATCTTCTATAATATTTTTCATCTGAATTATTGAATTCATAGGTTGTGATAGGGTAACAACCAGATCATCTGCAAATGCCTTAGTTCTATAGTCCTCTTGCCTTATAGCTATTCCAGTCAAAGAGTTTGAGTCCCGTATTGCATTAAGTAAGACTTCTAAAGTTAAAATAAATAATAGCGGGGATAATGGACAACCTTGTCTGGTGCCTTTTTGTATATTGAAATTCGATGTTAGACATCCATTTATGATAAGTTGTGCACATTGCTCTTGATAAATTGCACCAATCGCTTGTATAAATCGCTCCCCCAAATCCATTTTTTCCAAAGTCTTAATTATAAAGTTCCAATTCACTCGATCAAAGGCTTTTTCCGCATCCAAAAAAACCAGCACTGCAGAGATCTGTTTATTCTTATCTAGATAGTCCATTAAGTCTATAACTTGCCTAACATTCTCTTTCATATATCTGCCTTCAATAAATCCTGCTTGGTCATGATGAATTATCTTTTGAATAACTGGCATCAATCTGTTGGCTAGTACTTTTGCAAAGATTTTATAGTCTGTGTTTAATAAAGATATTGGTCTATAATTTTCTGGTTTCTTAGGACCTGATTCTTCTTTCGGGATCAATGAAACAAAAGCTGTTTTCCATGAGGAAGGTATCTTACCTCCTAATTGTATATTACAAAATAAATCTTTAAGATGCTCAATCATTTCTTCTTGTAGAGTTTTATAATAAATTGCAGTTAAGCCATCCGTCCCTGGAGCTTTAGCTGTTTTTAATTGTTTTATAGCAAAACTGATCTCCTCCACTGTTATCAATTGTTCCAAACTTTTCTTTTGAGTCGTTGAAATTTTTGAAACTCTTTTGTTTTCTAAATATTCATCTATAGTAATATTCTGTATATCATCTTTAGCATATAACTTAGTGTAATATTCCAAAAAGGCTTTTTTAATTAGATCTTGTTGATAAACTTCTTTATCAGCATATTCAGTACTATCAATAATTCGTGTCGATGCTTGTTTCCTCAAAGTATACGCCAACCACCTGCCCGGTTTGTTAGCATTGGAAAATGTATTATGCTTTGCAAATTGTAAGTTAGTTGCCGTTTGGTCTGCTATAAGCATTTGAAATTGATCCTTCAAAAGATTTATAGCCATTTGTAATTTTCCATCTGTTGGTTTTTGTATCAGTTGTTGTTCTTTCTTTTTTATCTCAGATTCCAGTTGTAGTCTTTTCTTCTGCTGATTCTGTCTGTGTTTAAAGTTCATTTGAATTAGTACTCCCCGCATATATGCTTTACCTGCATCCCAAACTGTTTCAATAGGGGTACCTTTATTCAAGTTCAGTTTAAAAAACTCCTTTAGATGCTTTTTAAGTTCAATTATATTTTTTTCATATCTAAATAAATTCTCATTTACTCTCCAGGATCTTCTTTCTCTTTTGCCCATCTCAATTTCCATCCAGACCGGACTGTGGTCAGTCAAAGTCCTAGGAAATATCTTTATTTTCTTTACTTTAGAAAGTAAGTTAGAAGTTAAGAGAAAAAAGTCTATCCTGGAAAAGGATTTGTGCCTGTCTGAGTAAAAAGTAAAGTCCAATTCATTTGGGTTTCGAACTCTCCAAATATCTTTCAATTCCATTTGACCCTGTCTGAAGTTTTGAGAGCAATTGTTGAAGATTCTCTCCTACGGTAGTAATCTTCGGTTTAGCTCCTCCCATGACTTCAGCTTGTTGCTTATCTTTGGTTCTTTTTTCACGCTGTGGCTTAATATATTCTTGCTGCTGTTGCTTCATTTGTTTAGACATTGCTCTGGTTATGCGTTGCTCTTCCATTTTGGATGTTGTCAACTCAAGAGCCATCGCCTCCTCTGTGATGGTTTTAGACATTTCTTCCAAAGGAGAAGCTTCAAATGGTGCAAAAGGGTCAACCACAACACCACCTACTGCTCCCATTGACTCTCTTGCCTCCCTTTGCGACTGCCTTATTTGTGCTTCTGTTTCTTGGTCAATCTCAGCTTGTAGTTGAGCTTCCTTATCTATTGGTGAAGATGTGCGTGGAGGAGGAGAGCCCGCTTTCAAAACGTTATAATAAAATTCTTCTGCTTTTTCAATAGTGTTAAGGCGGTATCTCACTCCTCGCAGCCTCAATATTACACCTATTGGAGCATCCCACCTGAATTGTATGTTCTGTCTTTTCAATTCTGCCACCAAAAATCCAAAATCCTTTCTATCTCTTAACATTTTGGGTGGTAATTCTTTAAAAACTCCAATCTCACTTCCATCAACTTGAACTGTTGTAACAAAGGAATTTTGCAAGATTTCATTTCTCATTCTTCTGTCTGTAAAGTATATCACCACATCTCTAGGCAGTTGCCTTTGTACCGCCACACGAGAGTTAACTCTGTACACCTTGTCCATCTTACACAAAACCACATCTGGTTCTACTTTCAACATAATTGCCAGAGCCTCTGCACAAATTTTCCTAAGATCTTCCCTGGTATTCTCTTTTACACCCCTCAGTCTAATAGCATATTCCATTGATCGAAATTGCATCATAGTAATCTCAGTTTGCATTTTTTGTGTAACTTCTTCAATTTCAATCATTCTTGAATCAGAGGCTCTAAATTTGGTCTCCATCTCTGAGGCAAGATTATCCACTTTTTTGTCAATCTGCAACACTACCTCAGACAGGCCTTTAGCAACTATTTGAATATCCTGTTTAACTGCTTCATATTTCTCTTGAACAATTCCTTTGACCTCCTGCTCTGATCTTTGAATTTCTTTAATGATGCGGTCATAATAGCTTTCTTCCTTTGTCTGAGTTTGCAACTGCGCTGTTTGAGGCTGCTTGTGCTTATGAGTGGGGGAATCCCCCCCTGCTTGCTTTGTTGCCATTTTGCCTCTTACAGCTCTTCCTTTTCCACAAATTCTAACAACTTTTCCCAAAAAATTCTCCAGATTCAGTCAGGTCTAAAGCAGTCAATTGATACTTTTTTTTCCTTATTTTCTTTTAAAGAAAAAAAGCTTTTCCTTCCAGCCGGATTTGTAACTGATAGAGTGTAACCAGATACACAGCTCAAATTACTTTCGCTTTCAGCTGCTCTTCGCTAAAAGCAAGCACCATTTTTTCCCCCCACACTTTCCTTTTCTGTTCCAAGTTACTTTAATCATCCAAAAACTTCAGAGAAGAACTTTAAATACTTGCAGTTTAAAAGGAAGTCCAAAACTTTTTCTTTTATTGTTTGGTGATAAGAAAGCTGCCGCGCTATCTTGCTCTGCGGTTTGCAGAGTTTCCCAGCTGTCCGGAGCTTCAGCGGCTTGAATAGGGAGTCCCACCCTGTTAACACCCCAGAAACGCCAAAAAACGCTCTGGGGGTCTCACAGGGGACTCTACCTTATGCCGCTGGCTCTCCTCACGATGTCCTCTTGGGTCGGAGTTTTTTCGAGCCGTTTCAAACCTCCGAAACGGCTCTTTACAGGCAGCTGGGCTGGCGGTCTTCAAAGGACCGTCAGCGATGGTCCGCAGCAACCCCGGAAGTCGGAACTAGTACGTTTGATATCTGTAAATATTAACGGTTTAAATGCTCCTAATAAGTGTAGTAGGATTTTGAACAAATTAAGAAAGGGTAAGTATGATATTGTCTGCATGCAGGAGACCCATATAAAAAAAGATCAAAACCATTTGTTAGAATGCTGGGCGTTGGGTAAAACCTATACCTCATTAGCAGGTCAAAAAAAAAGAGGGATAGTGGTATATGTACGACATCATTTGAAATCCCAACAGGTATTTGCTGACCAGGAAGGCCGGGTTCTCATGCTCGAAATAGAAATCGCCCAGTGGAAGTCTTTATTGTTTTGTATTTATGCCCCTAATGATAATCGGAGGACTTTTTATCAAAACTTATATGTTAAACTGGGTGAACTGGAATACGAACATATCTGTTTAGTTGGGGATTTTAATGCTGTAACGGATAGAATGCAGGATTATGTCCCGGGAAATATACAAGGAGGGTTGAAGGATATTAAGAGAACATTACCAAAAATATGTAATGATTTACGGGAGGAATTTGGATTGCGGGATATATGGAGGTTGAGAAATCCCAATAAAAATCAATATACTTACTTCTCTCCTAGACACCATTCGTGGACCCGAATAGATATGATATGGATGTCTCTTGAGTTGAGGGGGTTGGTCTCGGAAGTGGAAATAGGGCCCAACCAGTGGGCAGACCATAACCCGCTAATGGTAACTTGGAAGATCCCACATTGTAGGAAGGGTAAATGGAGAATGAATATAGGTATTTTGAGAGATGAAGAATTTATGAGTAAATTTAGGAAGGAGTTACATCTTTTTTTTCAGGAAAATAAGAAAGAGGATACTTCAATATACAATACATGGGATACAGCTAAGGCAGTGATGAGGGGATGGTTAATCAAATATATGATTGATAAACGTAGGGCAGGTAAGAAACACCGAGACAACCTCTTGAATAAACTACAACGGGTGGAAGAAAGGATGCAAAATGGTTCAACCCAGACAACATTGATAGAGGAAAGGGATTTCTGGCAACACCAGATTAAATTATTAGATCAAGAGGAATTAGCAAATAAAATAAAGTGGACTAAACAAAAATTTTTTGAAAGGGCAAACAAAACAGGAAGATGGCTGGCTTACCGGCTTAGGAAGGAGTAGGAACAACGGAGAATAGAAGGGCTGAAAGATGTAATTGGGAATCTTCATTGTACTAAGGAAGGCAAGAGAATGGTAGCCCAGGATTTTTTCATACAGCTTTATCAGAAAGGGGAGGAAAATATTTGTGAAATTCGGAAATATTTGGAAAAGACAGACTTGCCTAAAGTCTCGGAAACAATGAAGGATATTCTTAATGCGGAATTTACAACGGAGGAAGTAGAAAGAGTTATGAAAGCACAGGTGAATGGTAAAACCCCGGGTAGAGATGGCCTTCCAGTTGAACTATACAAAGCAGTGTTTGATGTTGCAGGAAACACATGACGGATTTATTCAATGCAGTTATGAAAGAGGCTCAGGTTCCAGTATCTTGGACTGAGGCTTATATTTCTATTATTCCAAAAGAAGGAACTGACCTATTCCTTATTAAGAATTACAGGCCTATATCATTACTAAATTCCGATTATAAGATATTTGCGGGGGTCCTTGAAGCCAGACTTAGTTGTTTCCTTAATCAATTCATTCACTCAGACCAAAACGGCTTCCTTCCTAATAGATATTTACGAGATAACCTTAGAATTATTATGAATACATTAGAAGTTTTTGAAAATTGCCCGGATAAACAATTAGCTTTAATTTTTGTTGACGCCCAAAAGGCTTTTGACAGAATCAGTTGGGAATTTATGATTTCTCAACTGGAATATATGGAGTTTGGTGGGAATTTTATTCGGGCAATTCAAGCTATCTACCGGGAGCAGACTGCAAGAGTTCTCATAGATGGAGAGGAAACAGAGAGGATTCAAATTTGTAGAGGTACAAGACAGGGATGCCCCCTTTCCCCATTGTTATTTGTTTTGACTTTAGAACCCCTGCTTAGAGAAGTGAGAGGGAATACGGAAATAAAAGGAATGAAGATTAGGCAGGAGGAAGTTAAAGTCCAGGCTTATGCAGATGACCTTGTATTTATTTTGGATCAACCACTGGACTCGGGCCTGAAATTATTACACTTGATTAGAGAATATGGGAAGGTAGCGGGATTATTGATGAATGAAGAAAAAACTAAGACCCTAGCAAAAAATATGACTCAGATGCAAAGGCAACAGTTGGAGCAGTTAATGGGTTTAAGAATCACAAATAAAATTAAGTATCTGGGTATATGGTTGACTGCCAGATGCTCCTCCATAAAGGAGAATAACTATCTTCCTCTTTACAACCAGATGCTCAGAGATCTAGAAAGATGGAAAAATCTCCAGCTATCAATTTTGGGAAGGGTGGCAACTATTAAGATGTGCGTGTTACCCAAATGGCTATTTCTATTCCAAACAGCCCCAGTAAGGTTAAATAAAGAGTTTTTTACAAATTTAGATAGGAGTATTTCCAAGTTTATTTGGCAGGGAAAGAAACCGCGGATTAGACTTAAAATGTTACAAGAACCCAAAAATAGAGGAGGACTGGGACTCCCAAATTGGGAGCTCTATTACCAAGCAGCGAACTTGATTTGGGTGAAAGAATGGATGATCCTACAAAAGAGACGACTTTTGACATTTGAGGGAGCCGGTCTTCAACATGGCTGGCACTATTTTTTATGGCCGGGAGCGTCCAGCCGCCCCAGACACTTTGACGATCACTATTTACATAGGACTCTTGGGTACACTTGGGAAAAGATTAGAAGAAGAGTATATTCAAAAGTTCCATGTTGGATTTCGGCGCAGGAAGCTCAGATTTACCCAACATTGTATAAAGGGGGGAAAACTTTGACGTATGAAGGTTTTTGGGATGTTCAGGGTAATCCGAAGTCATGAGAATTATTAACTCTTCAAGGATATAAGATAGACTGGTGGTCTTACTCCCAAGTGCACTCCAGGTACAAAAAAGATTTATATAGCGAAGGAATTTACCGTAAAAGACAAGAATTGGATAAGATCTTATTAGAAGGAGGGAAAGGGGTATTATCTAAATGTTACGCATATTTATTGTCTCTGCAGATAGGACAGGATGTAGTGAAAGATTGTATGATAGCGTGGGGACGAAATTTTGGATATCCCCTTGACTTCCAGCAATGGGAACAGATTTGGTCGAAAAATATGAAATTAACCATGGCCTCCTCATATAAAGAAAACATATATAAAATGGTCTACCGTTGGCATCTTCCCCCTGCGAGACTAGCTAAAATGTTCCCCGGGACATCTTCCTGCTGTTGGAAATGCGGTTACAGTAATGGAACTTATTTTCATCAATGGTGGACCTGCCCGCAGGCGGTTAAATATTGGAAAAAAATATGGCAATGGATCTTGGAAATTACACAGATCAATTTGGAATTAAGGCCCGAGATTTTCCTGTTGGGGGCAAAACCTTTGAATGTTAAATCAGGTATATGGTTCTTGTTGATTCATATCAATATTTACTGATGGATTTGAAAATAATATATAAAATTAATGAGTGTGCGGAATCAGATAGATTAACTA
>WNWU01012948.1:2129-16981 GCA_012654045.1 Ptyas mucosa | reverse complement strand
TCTTTGCCTACTTCCCTTTCTCTCTCTCTTTCGCCATGTCCAAAATAATTTTCACAAAAGTCTTGTGCGTCATCTAAACTCTCAATTTTAATTTTCCGTTCTTGCCACGTCACTAGAAGTCCTTCCGGTAATAACCATCGGTATGGTGCATTATGTTTTCTCAGTTGTGCGGTTATGAAGTGGTAATTCTATCGCTGCTCTCTCACTCTTCTGGGGATCTGTTTAAGAATTATAATCTGTCTTCCTTTGTATGTTACGTTCTGATCCCTGGCCTTATGAAGCATTTCGTCTCTTAATGCTTTTTACGTCAGCCTTACATGTACTTCTCTGGGAAGGTTGTGATGCCTCGCGTAATTGGTATATACTCAATATGCTTCATCTATGTCTCCACATACTTCTTCTTTTTTCCTCCCCACTACTTCAGCAATTATTTCTCCTACAATTTCCTCCAATTGTTCTTCTTTATCCTCAACCACATTTTGGAGACGTAAAAAAAAGGCGGATTTCTCCATCTCCAGAAAGACTATCTCCTCCTCGAGTTTCCCCACCGCTTGATCACATTTCTTTTCATACTCATCAAACTGGGTTTCAACTCTATCAGCCGTTTTTTCCCCCTCTGTCAATCGTTCCTCGTGTTCTAACATGGTTGTTTTCATTTCTCCCAGAGTCTCTTTCACTTGTGTAATTTCTCCCCTTAACCCACTCATCTCAGATTTTAAATCCTCAAAGTTTTTGGCAATTGAGTCTTGATTCTTTTCCATAATTTCTTGGATGTTTTGGAACATCATCTGCATATCTTGTATTGTGATTGGTTTCTCTGTTGCTGATAATTTTTCAGGCGACTTTTTTGCCCCTGGGGGAGTGGTTATCGGGGAAGCTACCATTGTGGAAGGTATGTATTTTTTTGCCACTTTTGTAGCTGTAACCGTAGTGGACATATTGGCTATGCAAAAGAGTTTTCCCCACCTTAACATACACAAGTGTTGTTTCTTCTGTGTAGTTTAACACCCCCCATTGATTAAGCTCTCACTATTATTCAATCTTACTCCTATACTATTATTCCTCTCATCTAATTTGCCTTATCTTTCTATAATTAAATACAATCTAGATATAAATATATATATACAGTCATGGCCGTAAATGTTGACACCCCTGAAATTTTTCCAGAAAATGAAGTATTTCTCACAGAAAAGAATTGCAGTAACACATGTTTTGCTATACACATGTTTATTCCCTTTGTGTGTATTGGAACAAAACCAAAAAAGGGAGGAAAAAAAGCAAATTGGACGTAATGTCACACAAAACTCCAAAAATGGGCTGGACAAAATCATTGGCACCCTTTACTTAATATTTGGTTGCACACCCTTTGGAATAAGTAACTGAAATCAGTCGCTTCCAATAACCATCAATAAGCTTCTTACACCTCTCACCCGGAATTTTGGACCACTCTTCCTTTGCAAACTGCTCCAGGTCTCGCTTATTCGAAGGGCGCCTCTTCCCAAAAGCAATTTTAAGATCTCCACAGGTGTTCAATGGGATTGAGATCTGGACTCATTGCTGGCCACTTCAGAACTCTCCAGTGCTTTGTTGCCATCCATTTCTGGGTGCATTTTGACATATGTTTGGGGTCACTGTCCTGCTGGAAGATCCAAGATCTCCGACGCAAACCCAGCTTTCTGACACTGGGCTCTACAGTGCGACCCAAAATCCGTTGGTAATCCTCAGATTTCATGATGCCTTGCACACATTCAAGGCACCCAGTGCCAGAGGCAGCAAAACAACCCCAAAACATCAGTGAACCTCCACCATATTTCACTGTAGGTACTGTGTTCTTTTCTTTGTAGGCTTCATTCCGTTTGCGGTAAACAGTAGAATGATGTGCTTTACCAAAAAGCTTTATCTTGGTCTCATCTGTCCACAAGATCTTTGCCCAGAATAATTTTGGCTTACTCAAGTACATGTTGGCAAACTGTAGTCTTGCTTTTCTATGTCTCTGTCTCAGCAGTGGGGTCCTCCTGGGTCTCCTGCCATAGCGTTTCATTTCATTTAAATGTCGACGGATAGTTCGCGCTGACACTGATGCTCCCTGAGCCTGCAGGACAACTTGAATTGCTTTGGAACTTGTTTGGGGCTGCTTATCCACCATCTGGACTATCCTGTGTTAGCATCTTTCATCAATTTTTCTCTTCCATCCACGCCCAGGGAGATTAGCTACAGTGCCATGGGTTGCAAACTTCTTGATAATGTTGCACACTGTGGACAAAGGCAAATCTAGATCTCTGGAGATGGATTTGTAACCTTAAGATTGGTGATATTTTTCCACAATTTTGGTTCTCAAGTCCTCAGACAGTTCTCCTCTTTCTGTTGTCCATGCTTAGTGTGGCACATACAGACACATAATGCAAAGACTAAGTGAACTTGTCTCCTTTTTATCTGCTTTCAGGTGTGAGTTTTATATTGCCCACACCTGTTACTTGCCCCAGATGAGTTTAAAGGAGCACCACATGCTTGAAACAATCTTATTTATCCACAATTTTGAAAGGGTGCCAATGATTTTGTCCAGCCCATTTTTGGAGTTTTGTGTGACATTATGTCCAATTTGCTTTTTTTCCTCCCTTTTTTGGTTCTGTTCCAATACACACAAAGGGAATAAACATGTGTATAGCAAAACATGTGTTACTGCAATACTTTTCTGTGAGAAATTCTTCATTTCCTGGAAAAATTTCAGGGGTGCCAACATTTACGGCCATGACTGTATATATTAATACAATAGTTTATATTAAATAATAAATCAATCAATATAGCAATAATAAAATAGAAAAATAAATAAAAAAAGAAGAAGAAGAAACAGTCAATTAATCATCAATTAATAAAAAGCCGTTGTAAACAATTAATAAATATTAGGAATATAAAAATTATCAGTTCACTTCTTCAGGAGGGTATTAATCAACTCTATCAACTTAAGTAATACAATTCATCAATTAATCAAATTAGATCAAAAAGAGCTCACTGTTAACGTTCCTGGGAGGGGGGGGATTAGGAGAGGTTTTACCCCCTAATCATTCCCCTCTTCTTAAAGTGAAAAAGCCAGTTATTGTTCTTTATTTCGCTGTACTCCAACTATATTCCACAGCAGCGAGATGTTCACAATCCTAGAAATGTATACTTTCACCTGTAGACTAGGCTTCCGCTATCTTCTCCAGTCGCTGCACGGCCCCTCTTTTTTCTTCTTTTTCTTTTCTCTCTTCAAAATCCTCTTCTTCTTTCTCCGTTTGGTTCCATTTTGCCTTGCCTCCCCGAGCCGGTCAAAACCGCAGCGTCACGGGCTTCGGGGCTGCTATTCCGCGGCCTTCTTCCTGTCCTCCGCATTCTCGGAGCTCACGCTTTGATGCGGCGGGGGGGTCGCACTCCTCCTCCTCGCCTCCAAAGAAAGCCCCTCTGCTCTCCCAACCTCTCCGGGGCTGAGAACGGCACCAAAAACGCCACGGAGGTCTGGAAAATCAATCGGTCTAGCGGAGCTAACGCCACGCTGATCTTTCCGCTCTGACTGCTGCACCGGAAGTCCCTGGGCATCCGCAACTTCTGAAGGCAAGCCATTCCACTGGTTGATTGTTCTCACTGTTAGGAAATTTCTCCTTAGTTTTAGGTTGCTTCTCTCCTTGATTAGTTTCCATCCATTGGTTCTTGTCTTGCCTTCTGATGCTTTAGAAAATCGTTTGCCCCCCTCATCTTTGTGGCAGCCCCTCAAATACTGGAACACTGCTATCATATCTCCCCTAGTCCTTCTTTTCACTAGACTAGACATACCCAATTCCTACAACCGTTCTTCATATGTTTTAGCCTCCAGCCCCCTAATCATATGAAGAATGGTTGCAGGAAATGGGTGCTTCTTTTGTTTCTTTTTTCTGCCAACTCTATATAAAGAGTTAGTAATGAATTGATTTTGGACAGGAGATACTGCGTCAGGCCAAGTGTAATAAATACTTTATATATGACGGCATGAGAACTAAATTTTATACCCTAGTTTTCTTGTGCATGTCTTCCTACCCCATACTTACCCTCTTTCTCTACTGTGCTCTACCAGCTGCCTTTTCTCCACTGTTTTCCACTCTGGAACACCTATGGTGGCTTATGCATGATGCAGATTTGTGTATAGGTTTAAACACACCTGATCTGAGTATGTGTGGGTGGAGCCTTTCTGATTCAATCCAAGCATAAACTACTGAATGCTACCTGATTTGTACAAAGTTTCTAAGGAAGTCGTGCCTATGAATCTTAATTTTACTATGGTACTATGTATCATTACAGTTTGGTTATTCATTTCTATCTTCTAAGTCTTTGCTAACTGTTCTTAAGTTTGTTGATTTTTGTGATGACTTGCACACTTTTGTTACTGTTAATCTTACTTGGGGTTACCAAACATCTGGCCAAAGGAGGGCATGTCCTCAAGTTCTCCATCCCACAGGTATAGCCTTAAAATCAAATATTGTCCAGCTTTTTGAGTAACTAAGAAGCTATCTCTTCCTGAGTAGCTTTCTTCCCTAATAAGTACTAACCACAAGTTGACCATCTCTGCTTTGTGACCTTAGTTGATTAGTATCATCCAGCTCGGGTGGGTTCTAAATTTTTTTACTACCGGTTCTGTGGGCGTGACTTATTTTGTGGGTGTGGCTTGATGGTCATGTGACAGTGGGCGTGGCCAACTCAATGTCACTCACGTCAAGGGGTGCCTCGCCTGGCCCCTCCCTTCCCAGCCATTCCTTGTCACACCCAGCCTCAACGTATCTATAGTTCTGTAAAAATGTTGTTCACCTTTTTTCAACTTTATTATCTACATATTATAGCTGTACTTTCATGGACCACTGAAAGGAGGAAATGGCTCACATGCTTTGCCCAAGAGTGTGATAGGCAACAGGCTTTTAAGGGGCTGCCACAAAGAAGGGGGGGGGCAATGTATTTTCCAAAGCACCAGAAGGCAAAACAAGAAGCAATGGACGGAAACTGAACAAAGAGAGAAGCAACCTAAAACTAAGGAGAAACTTCCTGACAGTGAGAACCAATATACAGTTGTGATCAAAATTATTCAACCCCCACTGAAATTGAGTGTTTTGGCCAGTTTGACATTGATTTTGATCATTCAGTCATCTTGCTTACATTTACATCAAAGAGGCACTTGTAGGTCAGACAAATATAACATAACATTTATAATGAAATAACCACAAATGTCGTTTCTGTGCTCACATCATTATCAGTTTTATTCAACCCCAAGTGACATTCAATCTTAGTACTTAGTACAACATCTTTTTACAGTTATAACAGCTTTTAAACGTGAAGCATAGCTTGACACAAGTGTCTTGCAGCGATCTACGGGTACCTTCGCCCATTCTTCATGGGCAAAAGCCTCCAGTTCAGTCACATTCTTAGGCTTGCGCACTGCAACTGCTTTCTTTAAGTCCCACCAGAGGTTCTCAATTGGATTTAAGTCTGGTGACTGCGATGGCCACTCCAAAATGTTCCAGCCTTTCCTCTGCAACCATGCTCTAGTGGACTTGGAGGTATGCTTGGGATCATTGTCCTGTTGAAAGGTCCAACGTCTCCCAAGCCTCAGGTTTGTGACGGACTGCATCACATTTTCATCCAATATCTCCTGGTACTGAAGAGAATTCATGGTACCTTGCACACGCTGAAGCTTCCCTGTACCTGCAGAAGCAAAACAGCCCCAAAGCATGATTGACCCTCCGCCATGCTTCACAGTAGGCAAGGTGTTCTTTTCTTCATAGGCCTTGTTCTTCCTCCTCCAAACATAGCGTTGATCCATGGGCCCAAACAGTTCTAATTTTGTTTCATCAGTCCACAGAACACTATCCCACAACTTTTGTGGTTTGTCCACATGACTTTTGGCATACTGCAGTCGACTCTTCTTATTCTGTGGAGACAGCAAGGGGGTGCGCCTGGGAGTTCTGGCATGGAGGCCTTCATTACGCAGTGTGCGCCTTATTGTCTGAGCTGAAACTTCAGTACCCACATCTGACAAATCTTTTCTCAGTTTCTCAGCAGTCACACAGGGACTTTTCTCCACTCTACGCTTCAGGTAGTGCACAGCAGTCGAAGTCAGCATCTTCTTTCTGCCACGACCAGGTAGCGTTTCAACAGTGCCCTTTGCTTTGAATTTGTGAATGATGCTTCCTATGGTGTCTCTTGGTATGTTTAACATCTTTGCAATCTTCTTATAGCCATTGCCCTTCCTGTGAAGAGAAATCACCTCTTCTCTTGTCTTCCTGGACCATTCTCTTGCCTTCACCATGTTTGTAACCACACCAGTAAATGTCTAGAAGGAGCTGAGTATCACAGTCATTTTAAAGCTGCCTAATTGGTGCTTATTATGCTTGATTGCTGCTCGGTGACATCCACAGGTGTTTTCAATACCTGATTGAAAACACCTGAATGAACCTCTGTTCTTCAGAGTGGTAGTTTTTAAGGGGTTGAATAATTGTGTCAATGAAGAAACCACAAAAGAAACATTTACTACTGTATTACAAAAACAATTGATGTCATTTTAGTTGCATTTGGTTCTGTAAAACGTCCTTGTAGGATTTCATTCTGAATACAATTACAAATGTACACTATAGTCCCTAAACCCCTTTACAGCATTGGGGGTTGAATAATTTTGATCACAACTGTAGGTGCAGAAATATTTCAGTCATAATTTCACATATAAAATAGCCAATCGTGTAATACAACCTGCATATTGTTCAAAACAGTCATTAGTATTATGGCTGATGTTTGACAGCAAGCCTAAAAGTCAAAGATCACAAGAGTGCTTCTTTCTCTGTATGTATACAAAACATCATATACCAGGAATAGCATATTAAGATGGACTTGCACAACCTGATGTACAAAATAAACACACACATATTTATGCTCTGGACTATAGACATTGAATGCATGTAAATCCCTGAAAAATATGTGTAATTTTTTTTACATATTTCAGGGTGGGAGGGAAAACCAAATAAAAGTGGGAAGGAGGCAAGGACAGAAAATGGTGCATGGAGGAGGGCATTTTTCAGCTGCTTTCTGGGACTGAAAAGTTGAGGGGACCCAAGGAAGCAGCAACCGGCCGGGACTAAGACGCCCCCCGCTCCCACCCTCCACCATCCCACGCCGCCTTCTTTTTCTCTCCCTGGCCCCGCTCTTCTCCCCTCCCCGGAAGAAGGGGACTAACGTTAAAAAAAAAAGCTCTACTGCTGAGCAGAGAAAGCAGTAGCTGGGAAAGATGTTGCTACAGAGTTAAAACAACGAAAAAATTGCCCTTCCCCTGTTCCTACCCTCCCTCTTTTTCTCCCCACCAGTTTCTTTTAGCTTTGGCTTCAGTGCCAAAAGAGAGAATTCTCTTTTGTTTGTGAAGTCCCCCTCCTTTTTTTCCCGCCCAGCTGGAGAAAGACAGGAGAGGGCTGCTGCTGCCCCTATCAGTCCCAGCATGGCGGCTGCATGCAACGCCGGCAGCTTCAGAAGGCGCTTGCCGGCAGGGAGAAGGGAGCCGGCACAGCAACCTTTGTAGCCACACAGCTGCAAAGCTTGCCAAGCTCCCCCCCATTCCCTGTTCCACCTGCCACCCCAAATTGCGCCCCACTGTGAGACGCGCATTTTACCGGAGAGTGACAGCTCCGTGTCTTCTCTCAGCCGTTGCATGCAGGGAGTGCGAGGCAACTAACTTCTCGCACTCAGAAGTTTTTCTTTACTTTGCAAGGTTTTTCCCTGCACACAACGGCTGAGAGACGACCTGAAGCTGCCAGTCTGTGCTCTGCCAGGCGAGCAGCAGAGTGAGTAAGCCAACAATCTACCGGCTTCCTGTAATCTGCAGTTTACTCGTGAACACCATGCTCACGAGTAACGCAGATTAGAGGCAGGCAGCAGATTGCAGGTAGCGAAAGAAACCACTGCCTCCTGCCTCCGTGCATCAAAGAGGCCGAGCAGCAGCGGGAAGAGCACGGGACGGGAGGCGCAGGAAGTGGCTGCCAGTGATGCCCTCAGGTGAAGATGATGTGGGCGGGGAGGCTCGACCCCCCCCTTAGGAGCCTCAGTTTATTCGTGAGCACCATTGGGCTTTTTCCCTGCCTCTCCTGGCCAATGGTGCTCACGAGTAAACTGCAGCTAGGATCTCCCGCGTGCTTCCCTCGCATGCCAGGCCAGCTGTGGGAAACGCACAGGAAAAGCTCCGGTGCCGCAACCTCCCACGCGCTCCCCTTCCCGCACGCATCATTCCACCACCCACTGCTGGTATCACCCCTCCACCAGCTCTCCCTCCCCCGCCCACCTGGGCCCTTCGGCCTTACCTTTGCCAGCAGCGGTGAGCAGAAGTACGGGGCTAGATTCTGCAAGTAGTGGCTGGGCGGGATTCTATGCCACATAGAATGCATTTTTGGGGTCAGCAGTATCCAGACACTTGTTCATTATGTTACTCAGCTAGTGAAGCAAACCAGACCAAGAAAACAAAGTTGAAGAGTACTGCCTGGCAGCTGCCATCTATCCAACTACCATGGGACAGATTGTTGAGCTGGTTTGTCATTTCTTTTCTCTTCCTTGCACTTTTATTATGGGACTGTCAGAGACTGGAACTAGCTGCTGCTGTCACGCTTTGTGGCTTGGGAGAGCTCTGATGTTACATTTTTTGTTTTGAAGACAAGAGGCTGTTTTTATGGTATGAAGGTTTTGGGCAGAACGTGTTGGGAAGAGGCTGAATATTTTTTTACTCCTCCTTGGATGAGAGATGGGATTGCTTTGGTTGCAGTTGTGGGACAGAGAAGGGAGGTTGAAATATTTGGTGGGAGTTGGCAGTTGACTTGGTGGGCTGAGCAGAAGCACCCAGGTGCTAGCCCCAGTTTGCTTGTGGTCTGATTGTGAAGTGTGATATGATCGTGCCAACAGACCTGGGCATGAAAGGGCAAGGGTGGAGGTAATTGGTGTTTGAGTAGAGAAAAGACAGTGACATCATGGTGGTAGCTGTCTTAAGGAGATATGGCAGGAGATAAGGTGGGCTGTTCTTGGGGGAAATGGCCCCTGGTGTTTGGTACCAGTCCCCTGTTCCAGTCCCCTGAGATCCTGTTTATAAAGCTGGGGCATAAGGCTCAGATGAGATTGCTGCTTGTATACCACCCTCCTTGCTATGCAGTGGTTTCCCTTCCTGAGCTGCATCACTCTGGTCAGATTGGTGGTGGAGTTCCCTGTGTTTATGGTCCTGGGGGATTTCAATCTGCCTTCACTGGGCCTGGAGTTGGAAGCAGCTCTAGAGTTCATGACAAGAATGGGCCTGGTCTAGGTTATTGATAGGATTAGATATGATTTTTGTCTCAGCAGTGGCAGTGTGATCTGGAATTGGGGGACATTGCCATTATATTATGGATATAGTACTGAGGCAGCATTGATCATGCTTGTGATGAATGACTGGTGAGCTTGGGATGTGGGGGGAGGAGCCATTGCTGGCCCTACTTGATCTCTTAGTGGCTTTCAATGCCATTGATCATGATATTTTTCTGAGGGGGTTGGAAGTGGGAGGCATAGTTCTACAGTAGTTCTTCTTCCTCCAAGGCTGCTTCCAGTCAGTTTGGGTGTGTGTGTGTCTAGCTGTAGGCCTCTGCTTTGTGGGGTTCCACAGGGCCCGACACTCTCACCACTCCTATTTAATTTTTTTAAATAATTTTTATTAATATATTCTATGCATCAATACACAAATGAAATATACAATCCTGCCACCATGGTGTACTGTAAGTACATTGTCCATAAATATAAAATCATTCCTTTATACATACATAATTGCCATCATATATATACATCATATATCTGTTCTATCCCACCTTTTCTGGACCCAATCATACCATAATTTCCAACTGTTATAAAATTCTGAATCTTTTTTACCATTGATCAATCTAGTTAATCTATCTGATTCCGCACACTCATTAATTTTATATATTATTTTCAAATCCATCAGTAAATATTGATATGAATCAACAAGAACCATATACCTGATTTAACATTCAAAGGTTTTGCCCCCAACAGGAAAATCTCGGGCCTTAATTCCAAATTGATCTGTGTAATTTCCAAGATCCATTGCCATATTTTTTTCCAATATTTAACCGCCTGCGGGCAGGTCCACCATTGATGAAAATAAGTTCCATTACTGTAACCGCATTTCCAACAGCAGGAAGATGTCCCGGGGAACATTTTAGCTAGTCTCGCAGGGGGAAGATGCCAACGGTAGACCATTTTATATATGTTTTCTTTATATGAGGAGGCCATGGTTAATTTCATATTTTTCGACCAAATCTGTTCCCATTGCTGGAAGTCAAGGGGATATCCAAAATTTCGTCCCCACGCTATCATACAATCTTTCACTACATCCTGTCCTATCTGCAGAGACAATAAATATGCGTAACATTTAGATAATACCCCTTTCCCTCCTTCTAATAAGATCTTATCCAATTCTTGTCTTTTACGGTAAATTCCTTCGCTATATAAATCTTTTTTGTACCTGGAGTGCACTTGGGAGTAAGACCACCAGTCTATCTTATATCCTTGAAGAGTTAATAATTCTCATGACTTCGGATTACCCTGAACATCCCAAAAACCTTCATACGTCAAAGTTTTCCCCCCTTTATACAATGTTGGGTAAATCTGAGCTTCCTGCGCCGAAATCCAACATGGAACTTTTGAATATACTCTTCTTCTAATCTTTTCCCAAGTGTACCCAAGAGTCCTATGTAAATAGTGATCGTCAAAGTGTCTGGGGCGGCTGGACGCTCCCGGCCATAAAAAATAGTGCCAGCCATGTTGAAGACCGGCTCCCTCAAATGTCAAAAGTCGTCTCTTTTGTAGGATCATCCATTCTTTCACCCAAATCAAGTTCGCTGCTTGGTAATAGAGCTCCCAATTTGGGAGTCCCAGTCCTCCTCTATTTTTGGGTTCTTGTAACATTTTAAGTCTAATCCGCGGTTTCTTTCCCTGCCAAATAAACTTGGAAATACTCCTATCTAAATTTGTAAAAAACTCTTTATTTAACCTTACTGGGGCTGTTTGGAATAGAAATAGCCATTTGGGTAACACGCACATCTTAATAGTTGCCACCCTTCCCAAAATTGATAGCTGGAGATTTTTCCATCTTTCTAGATCTCTGAGCATCTGGTTGTAAAGAGGAAGATAGTTATTCTCCTTTATGGAGGAGCATCTGGCAGTCAACCATATACCCAGATACTTAATTTTATTTGTGATTCTTAAACCCATTAACTGCTCCAACTGTTGCCTTTGCATCTGAGTCATATTTTTTGCTAGGGTCTTAGTTTTTTCTTCATTCATCAATAATCCCGCTACCTTCCCATATTCTCTAATCAAGTGTAATAATTTCAGGCCCGAGTCCAGTGGTTGATCCAAAATAAATACAAGGTCATCTGCATAAGCCTGGACTTTAACTTCCTCCTGCCTAATCTTCATTCCTTTTATTTCCGTATTCCCTCTCACTTCTCTAAGCAGGGGTTCTAAAGTCAAAACAAATAACAATGGGGAAAGGGGGCATCCCTGTCTTGTACCTCTACAAATTTGAATCCTCTCTGTTTCCTCTCCATCTATGAGAACTCTTGCAGTCTGCTCCCGGTAGATAGCTTGAATTGCCCGAATAAAATTCCCACCAAACTCCATATATTCCAGTTGAGAAATCATAAATTCCCAACTGATTCTGTCAAAAGCCTTTTGGGCGTCAACAAAAATTAAAGCTAATTGTTTATCCGGGCAATTTTCAAAAACTTCTAATGTATTCATAATAATTCTAAGGTTATCTCGTAAATATCTATTAGGAAGGAAGCCGTTTTGGTCTGAGTGAATGAATTGATTAAGGAAACAACTAAGTCTGGCTTCAAGGACCCCCGCAAATATCTTATAATCGGAATTTAGTAATGATATAGGCCTGTAATTCTTAATAAGGAATAGGTCAGTTCCTTCTTTTGGAATAATAGAAATATAAGCCTCAGTCCAAGATACTGGAACCTGAGCCTCTTTCATAACTGCATTGAATAAATCCGTCATGTGTTTCCTGCAACATCAAACACTGCTTTGTATAGTTCAACTGGAAGGCCATCTCTACCCGGGGTTTTACCATTCACCTGTGCTTTCATAACTCTTTCTACTTCCTCCGTTGTAAATTCCGCATTAAGAATATCCTTCATTGTTTCCGAGACTTTAGGCAAGTCTGTCTTTTCCAAATATTTCCGAATTTCACAAATATTTTCCTCCCCTTTCTGATAAAGCTGTATGAAAAAATCCTGGGCTACCATTCTCTTGCCTTCCTTAGTACAATGAAGATTCCCAATTACATCTTTCAGCCCTTCTATTCTCCGTTGTTCCTACTCCTTCCTAAGCCGGTAAGCCAGCCATCTTCCTGTTTTGTTTGCCCTTTCAAAAAATTTTTGTTTAGTCCACTTTATTTTATTTGCTAATTCCTCTTGATCTAATAATTTAATCTGGTGTTGCCAGAAATCCCTTTCCTCTATCAATGTTGTCTGGGTTGAACCATTTTGCATCCTTTCTTCCACCCGTTGTAGTTTATTCAAGAGGTTGTCTCGGTGTTTCTTACCTGCCCTACGTTTATCAATCATATATTTGATTAACCATCCCCTCATCACTGCCTTAGCTGTATCCCATGTATTGTATATTGAAGTATCCTCTTTCTTATTTTCCTGAAAAAAAAGATGTAACTCCTTCCTAAATTTACTCATAAATTCTTCATCTCTCAAAATACCTATATTCATTCTCCATTTACCCTTCCTACAATGTGGGATCTTCCAAGTTACCATTAGCGGGTTATGGTCTGCCCACTGGTTGGGCCCTATTTCCACTTCCGAGACCAACCCCCTCAACTCAAGAGACATCCATATCATATCTATTCGGGTCCACGAATGGTGTCTAGGAGAGAAGTAAGTATATTGATTTTTATTGGGATTTCTCAACCTCCATATATCCCGCAATCCAAATTCCTCCCGTAAATCATTACATATTTTTGGTAATGTTCTCTTAATATCCTTCAACCCTCCTTGTATATTTCCCGGGACATAATCCTGCATTCTATCCGTTACAGCATTAAAATCCCCAACTAAACAGATATGTTCGTATTCCAGTTCACCCAGTTTAACATATAAGTTTTGATAAAAAGTCCTCCGATTATCATTAGGGGCATAAATACAAAACAATAAAGACTTCCACTGGGCGATTTCTATTTCGAGCATGAGAACCCGGCCTTCCTGGTCAGCAAATACCTGTTGGGATTTCAAATGATGTCGTACATATACCACTATCCCTCTTTTTTTTTGACCTGCTAATGAGGTATAGGTTTTACCCAACGCCCAGCATTCTAACAAATGGTTTTGATCTTTTTTTATATGGGTCTCCTGCATGCAGACAATATCATACTTACCCTTTCTTAATTTGTTCAAAATCCTACTACACTTATTAGGAGCATTTAAACCGTTAATATTTACAGATATCAAACGTACTAGTTCCGACTTCCGGGGTTGCTGCGGACCATCGCTGACGGTCCTTTGAAGACCGCCAGCCCAGCTGCCTGTAAAGAGCCGTTTCGGAGGTTTGAAACGGCTCGAAAAAACTCCGACCCAAGAGGACATCGTGAGGAGAGCCAGCGGCATAAGGTAGAGTCCCCTGTGAGACCCCCAGAGCGTTTTTTGGCGTTTCTGGGGTGTTAACAGGGTGGGACTCCCTATTCAAGCCGCTGAAGCTCCGGACAGCTGGGAAACTCTGCAAACCGCAGAGCAAGATAGCGCGGCAGCTTTCTTATCACCAAACAATAAAAGAAAAAGTTTTGGACTTCCTTTTAAACTGCAAGTATTTAAAGTTCTTCTCTGAAGTTTTTGGATGATTAAAGTAACTTGGAACAGAAAAGGAAAGTGTGGGGGGAAAAAATGGTGCTTGCTTTTAGCGAAGAGCAGCTGAAAGCGAAAGTAATTTGAGCTGTGTATCTGGTTACACTCTATCAGTTACAAATCCGGCTGGAAGGAAAAGCTTTTTTTCTTTAAAAGAAAATAAGGAAAAAAAAGTATCAATTGACTGCTTTAGACCTGACTGAATCTGGAGAATTTTTTGGGAAAAGTTGTTAGAATTTGTGGAAAAGGAAGAGCTGTAAGAGGCAAAATGGCAACAAAGCAAGCAGGGGGGGATTCCCCCACTCATAAGCACAAGCAGCCTCAAACAGCGCAGTTGCAAACTCAGACAAAGGAAGAAAGCTATTATGACCGCATCATTAAAGAAATTCAAAGATCAGAGCAGGAGGTCAAAGGAATTGTTCAAGAGAAATATGAAGCAGTTAAACAGGATATTCAAATAGTTGCTAAAGGCCTGTCTGAGGTAGTGTTGCAGATTGACAAAAAAGTGGATAATCTTGCCTCAGAGATGGAGACCAAATTTAGAGCCTCTGATTCAAGAATGATTGAAATTGAAGAAGTTACACAAAAAATGCAAACTGAGATTACTATGATGCAATTTCGATCAATGGAATATGCTATTAGACTGAGGGGTGTAAAAGAGAATACCAGGGAAGATCTTAGGAAAATTTGTGCAGAGGCTCTGGCAATTATGTTGAAAGTAGAACCAGATGTGGTTTTGTGTAAGATGGACAAGGTGTACAGAGTTAACTCTCGTGTGGCGGTACAAAGGCAACTGCCTAGAGATGTGGTGATATACTTTACAGACAGAAGAATGAGAAATGAAATCTTGCAAAATTCCTTTGTTACAACAGTTCAAGTTGATGGAAGTGAGATTGGAGTTTTTAAAGAACTACCGCCTAAAATGTTAAGAGATAG
>WNWU01012943.1:458203-550617 GCA_012654045.1 Ptyas mucosa | reverse complement strand
CAAACCACGATGGTAGCAGATCCATCAACAGATAGCAACTCCTTCACAATAGCAGCTTCTTCACAACAGTTCATAGCAGTTCAGTCACAATAGCAGTAGCAGTTCATAGCAGCAGCAGCTTCCAACAGACCAGGTTACAATACTTTGTTTAAATATATTCCCAACTAGTCATTATCCCATTACAGCATGACTCAGCAAGAAGGTAACATTTACAGTTTAAAGTTACAGTATATATATATTGCCTGGACAACTGGTTCTAACATTATATATACCATATAGAATCCTAACAGGAAAGATGTTACATGATAATTGCGCACACCTGTTGCATAGGAGATTAGGCCACGCAAGCTTTCAAACCATACAAAAAATGTCAGAGTGTTCGGAAGATGTTAAAGTAAAAAATTGTGACAATTACTTAGACTGTTCTGTCTGTAAATCATCCAAAATCAAGTGCAAACCCAAACCCAAAAAAGCCTCACGCACAACCCAATCAGTATTCCAATTGGTACATATGGACCTTGTTGGTCCTTTGAGGCCTTCAATTAAGTATAGAAAAAAATATTTTTTAACAATTGTTGATGACTTTAGCAGATACGGCTTTGTTTATACACTTAACCATAAACACGAAACATTCAAAAAAGTAAAAGAATTCTATAAAAAAATTGAGATCCAACATGGAGTAAAAATCAAGCAGTTTATGACCGATAGAGGTTCTGAATTCTTGTCTAAAGAATTTATTGATTGGACAAATGACCAGGGCATCAAACACTACAAATCCTGCCCATTCTCACCGTTTCAGAACGGGATTGTATAAAGAAAGAATGGTTTGTTGCAAACCATGGTTAGATGTGTGCTAGCGGATGCTGGCTTGAGTCAATCATTCTGGGCTGAAGCTCTCTTGTACTCAAATTATATTCTAAATCGCCTCTGGTCAAGTACAGTTGACAAGTCACCCTATGAAGTCATGTTTAACAGGAAACCAAAGGTGGGCCACCTGCACATCTTTGGGGTGACAGCCGATGTGTATATACCCAAACAGATAAGACGTAAAGAGGACAAAATATCGAAAAAACTGATTTTTATGGGTTACGAAACAGGCACGAAAGGTTATAAATTCATAGACCAAAACAATAATTTCGTCATCTCTAGGACTGCGAATTTCCACGAGCACAGTAACTGGTCCAAATTACATTTAAATAACTTATGTCAAAATAAAAAAGGTATAGCATTAGAAGAAAATAATCAGGAGCAAAAAAACACAAACCTAAAGCCCCAAAATAAACCAAAACCAAACCACACTAAACTGTACAAAAAGGAATGGAAGGAGGGACACCCAGTGATACACATAGACAAACTATCCAACAAAGAAACCCGATTCCTACATTCTGATGAAACACCAAAAAATAGGCCAATCAGATCAAATAGAAATGTAAAACCAAAAAAATTACAAGATTACGTACTTTCTCTAGAAACCCCCAAAATTACACCAAAAAACTATCATGATATATCCAAATTGCCCATAGAAGAAAGACAAAAATGGGAAGAGGCAATCAAAAAAGAAATGGATAGCTTAAAGGAGTTGAAGGTTTATACTCCAGTTTCCACACCTTTAGAAAAGTCACCCATAGGCACCAAGTGGGTATTTAAAATTAAGGAATTGGAGAACGATTAATTATTGTATAAAGCCAGATTAGTCGCCCAGGGTTTTGCCCAAAGATTTCCGGATGATTATGAAGATACCTATTCCCCAACTGTTAGATCTGAGAGTGTGAAGATTGCCTTCACTCTAGCCTCTATCTTAGATTTGGATGCTCATCAATTCGATGTTCAGACAGCCTATTTGCATGCTGACCTCGACAAAAAAATATACGTAAAGGCACCACCCAATGAAAATCCACAAACAAACAATTTCTGGTTATTAAATAAAAGCCTTTACGGCCTACGCCAGTCAGGAAAGCGTTGGTACAACTGCTTGTCAAAAATCCTCACCGATTTGGGGTTCAAAGCTACATCTGCAGACCCATGTTTTTTTGTTAAATCGATTGGATCATCAAAGGAATTTGTACTCATCTACATAGATGATATTTTATATTTTGGTAAAGAAAAGGCAAAATGCGAAGAGTTCGCTAAAGAACTGGGTAATCATTTTAACTTAAAAATATTAGGTAAAGTAAATAAATATTTAGGAGTACAAATAGAAAAAACATCAAAGGGTTTTAAATTATCTCAAAAAGAAAAAATTTTGGAATTAATTCAAAAATGTAATATGTGTAATTCTAAACCATCAGACACACCCATGTAAGTTGACTTTGTGAAAAATATGAACGGGGAGTACGAACCATTCAATGACAACACCACATATAGATCTGTAATAGGGTCTTTATTGTATATATCCAATTGGACTCGTCCAGACATCACACTCGCAGTAAACCTACCCTCTAGAAATGTAAATAAACCCACTTCATTCCATTGGGAAGGTGTAAAAAGAATATTAAGATATTTAAATTCTACTATTAATTTCTGTCTATTTTTGGAACCTTCAATGACTAAGAAACCTGTTTTATCTTGTTTTGCGGACGCTGATTGGGCTGGAGACCCAAAGAGTCGAAAAAGCACATCAGGATATGTGTTCTTTGTGAATGATTCTCCTATCTATTGGTACACTGAGAAACAAAGTCTCATTGCAACTTCGACGGCTGAAGCCGAGTATATATGTCTTTCCAAGGCAGCAAACAGTCTGACATGGTTTGACGATCTCTTGACTGAAATATGGACTGAACCCAACTATCCAATACATATCCAGGAAGATAATCAAGCGGCCATTGACATTTCTGCTGCTGAGGCCGTCGGAAAAAGATCCAGACATATTGACATAAAATTCAAACACGTGAGACAAATGTCAGACATCGGATTTATAAAATTAGTTCATTGTGAGACATCTGAACAAACAGCGGATGTATTAACTAAACCATTGCCTTCAAGACAACATATGTATTTGACTAGAAAATTATGTGTAAATTTGTGAAAGGTTGAATATTTTAAGAGGGGGATTTGTTAGGTAAAATAATCAACCTAATGTATATACGTGCAAGGGTTAATGTTCTTATTGTTGACCCCTCCCATATTTCCTCCTTACCCATGATCCTCCTTCTGTATATATATTTGGTGCTTCTTCCCAGTTCCCCTCTCTTGTCCTGGTATCCTGTGTTTAAGAAACAAAATAAAAGGTGTTAGTCAACAGCACACTGAATCCTTTGGTTCATTTCTGGGCCTGAAAATAAAACATAACAGTTCAACCGCCCCATTGGTGCTGGGATGGAATGCCGAGCTCAGCCCTTGTGTTGACCCTATCAAATGCATAAACTCCCTCCAAAATCTAGCGGTGAACTGCACACCCCTGTCAGATACAACGCGTCTTGGCACTCCGTGAAGGTGGTAGATGTGTTGGAGAAACAGGATTGTTAGTCGCCATGTGGATGGTATCCCTTTGCATGGCACGAAATGAGCCTGTTTCAAGAACAAATCCACCACTGTCCATATTACCGTAAAACCGTTGCTACTTGGGAGGTCGACTATGAAATCCATAGCAATTTCATCCCATGGACGCCGAGGATCAGCCACTGGTTGTAATAGACCGAGGGGCCATCTCGTCCTCGGTTTGGCCACCGCGCTTGTTGGACACCCCTTCACATATTCCTCAATCTTCACCTTCATCCAGGGCCACCAAAACTGTCTTCTTACTAGATGCAATGTCTTTAGAAAACCGAAATGGCCAGCTGGTTTGGCATCATGGCAGCGTTTCAATACAGCAGTCTGTAGGCTGCTAGGGATATATAATTTGTCCCCCTTCCAAGCTAAATTCTCCTTGAAACTTATCAGATCTCGATTACTAGCTAGCTACGGATCACTTATCAATGCCGTTCTTAATTCATCCTGTAATGGGTTGCCTGACGTGTTACCCGCTGATATGCTGTTCACCGGTTGCCCAGGTGGTATGAGAGCTTCAACTACCTCCTTCCATTTGCTGTTATATTGGGGCATCCGGGATAAGGCATCGGCTAGGAAGTTTTTCCCAGCCGGAACGTACTTTAGATGAAATGAGAATCGCTGGAAGTACTGTGCCCACCTCACCTGTTTTGGGGACAACCTTCTTGGTGTTTGGAGGGCTTCCAGATTCTTATGATCCTTCCACACCTGAAATGGATGTGGAGCACCCTCAAGAAGATGTCGCCAGGTCAGGAGCGCCCACCGTACAGCAAACGCTTCTTTCTCCCAGATTGGCCACCCTCGTTCCATTGGTGTCAGTTTCTGGGAGGTATACAGGGCTGCAATTGGCCTTGGGCGTTTTTCTGTAAGAGAATGGCCCCTACAGCCACGTCGCTGGCGTCTACCTGCACTACAAAGGCTTGAAGGCTTAAATCACCTATCTCCCCTATTACCATCTTATAAAAAGTTTACTCTTATTTATTTAATCAAAACAATTACCCTTCTATCAATCCATTTTAAATCTCAATTCAATTAATACCTCATAATACATATCACAATTCTTAGCCTAAATCCTCACTTTTAAGAATACAAGTCAAACATGTTTATGTTTCAAAGTCTAATTTCCCTTTCTAAAACTTCCCCACATTTTTTACTTTGTATAATGCTCAATAAATCTTTATTTCCTTATTACTTCACCAAATTTAGATCCTATCTCTAATCCCAAAAATATAGCAATTTAACATTGAAACATAGTTCTTAATTCAAACAATATGATTTTCCAATTATTTCCCACAATTCTATCTCTTTAACCATACCATTTGTATAAAAACCAGTTTGAGTAATTCTTATTTGTAATTCATAGTCCTATATTATTTCAATCTTCTTTTCTTTTTTGCTTAGATAGATATATTATCAAAAATATTGAAAATATTAAAATATTGAAATTATTGAAAATATTCAAATTATTGCAATTGTTATAGGTATTTAAACAATATCCTAGTTTTTATACTCATCAATTATTCTCAAGTAATACCACGTAACATCTTAATAAATAATTCATTATGTCCATTGATATATTTTCTTTTAACATAGTCTATTTCTCATATATTATAGCTTCCATCCATATTTCAATTTTAAGTATCTGTAACATATTCTTCTCATATTTCTGTTAACCATTATTAAGCTCAATATAGTTATTTTATAAATCAAAGTCCTGGACTTTTCTATCTTACCCCATATTCCCCAATTCTTTCACTGTTAATCCCAGTGTAATCATCTTTATAACTATTGTTTTTCACAATATAATCTCTAAAAACCTCCTTTTTATTATTACTATCCACCTGTGCACTACTTATTCATATTTAATCACATTGTCTTTGTCTTCTTTATTTCTAGCCGTTATGTCTTGTTTCTTCATTTTCTTGTCTGCTTGCGTATACTTCATTTCAACTTCACTGTCCTCAAATTTTGTCCTCCATGTAGCATTTTAATTATTTTTCTTATTTCCATTCCAAGTCAAATACATCAATTTGTTCCTTCTCTAATTCCTGCACCATTTTATTCTTTTTAAGTTGATGTTATCCCAATTATAAGAGTTGGTTCCTCTTTTCTTTTCTTTCCCCCCCCCAAAGTCAAGCTGCCTGCAGACAAAGAAATCATCCTCCACAAATTCTCACGGTTGTTATCTGTAAAGTTCACAATTTTCCAAAACAAAAACCAAGTTGCAATGTTCCTTTTTACTCCAGAAGGTGTCTCTCTGCAATCCACAATTTCCAATTGTTTGACAAGTATCCATCTTGTTTCAGTTACATAACAATCTTACTTGGCTTCTCTTTTTCTTTTTAGTTTTAAAAGTATCAAATTTTTTTTAAAAGTCCAGTCCAAATTTAAACTCCAATCTTTTGACCATGTCTCAATGTTTAACGTTTCCAATTAGTTTTATTCAAAAGTCAATTTTCTATCGGTTTTTTTGTCTCTTTAAAGTTATGTTTCAAAATCTTCTTTGCCCCCGTGCTCCTTAGCCGCTATTTTATCGCTAGGGGTCTTGTAGTTAAAAGATGTTTCCCTTGATGTTATTACAAACCTGGGTTGGCTGTCACTCACCCGGCTTCGAAAAACTCCATTCCGTTCCACTTTGTTCCTGCTCAATACTTGATCCGTTTGTCCCAGCTTAGTGGCAGCCGCCATGGCTGCCGCCCCCCGCCGCCGAGTCACAGAGAGTTCCCTCCGACCTCCAAGGAACTTGCCTGTTCCACTTGGTCTTCCAAGGTGACTCTCTTTCTATTTTGAGTGTCAGACAACCCCTCGACACAACGCCCTGAGGAATACGACCTGTAGAGTATGAAACGTCCTGGCGTGAAAGCTCATACAAACCCATGGCGAGAGGAACAAGATCCGGGATGAAAAAACACGGTGGAGGGGGGTGTTATAGCGGTTAGGCTTGCACGGTGGTATCAGGTGGTGGACGGCGTGTGGAACCAGGGGGAGGGGGAGGATAGGTATCCCACTACCAGCCTGAAGCAGCACCCAGTGATGAAGGGAGACGCCGAAGACCCGGAAGTCTGTTACAAGCGACCACAGCTGGGATAGGCGGCGTGGCTAATTTGAATCCGCTGCTGGGAGGAAGGTGGGGCGCTTGAATGTCATTCTATAAAGTCGGGCAAATGGCGTGAATGGGTGTCTCCGACTTTGTTTCTACTTGAGGAACTTCAGCGCTTGCTGTAAACCGCCGCGTAAGCTACAATTAAACCGGACTGCTTCGAATCTCTTGTGTGTGGGTGTGGCATTTGTCCGGCAAAGCACAGGCAGTTCCAAAGGGGCTGACAGAAAGTTGGAGACCCCTTTCTTTTCCTGTCCTTCTGTGCTAAGAACGGTGAGAAGCAGCGATGGCAGAAGGGACCATGGAGGGCGCTACGGTGTTGGAGTTGGAGACGGTTGAAGAAGCTGAGACGGAGGCAACTGTGGCAACGGACGGGTGTTGCGAACAACCAGCGGTACGCCCCAAACAGAGGTTGATGCCGCCAGAAGGCAAACAGGAAAGCCAGGACTCGTTGGGACTGGAAGCTACCTAAGCATCGTCAGGAAACTGGTGGCAAAGTACAGCTCTACTGGGGAAGTTGGGGTTTCAAGCATCAGCAAACCCCCCCAGCCCTGCAATACCAAGGGTGGCGGGAGAGACAATGGGCAGAGGAGGAAGAAGGGGATTGGGGTTATTCCACTGGCCCCAGTGTGACCACCATGGACATGTTGAGGGAGAGGTTTGGGGAGGCCAATTTTCAGGATGCCCCTTCCTGGCAGCCCTGGGTGCCCAGGGCGGACCAGTCAACCACGTGGCAGAGCGGGGGTGGACCGTCAGCAGGGGGAACCTCTGAGAGCAGGGTGCGTCTGGCCAGTCCCAAGTTGTGGCTAGACCACGTCAGGTATCGGGGAAGAGTGGAAGAAGAGTCTGCTCCTCACGAAGTGGGTTCGTCCCTGGGCGAGGGACTGCGCGGTACAGCACAACCACGCAGTCATGTACAACGTGAGGAAAGGGAAGGGGAACTCGCTACCAGATGGATGCAGTCAAGGGAGTGTAGGGGCCCTCGGGGTGGAGAGGGGTCTGGTTGTGGCCCAGACCCGGCACCCACATGGATCTCAGGCCCATGGCCACAGCAAGTAGCGTGGGGGTCCCCTCCCCCTCGGAACCCGGATCGTGTAGTTCTGTTTTTGAGTCAAGTAATCAGCTACATGGATGCTTATGGACCTTTTCATTCTTCCCAATGGGCTAAGGTAGTAGCCATCACAACAGTTTTGACGGGCGAGGCAGCTGACTGGGTAGTGAGTTTACATACTATACATGCCCGGGAACTGGCGGATTTAGGCCTGTTCCAGGAAGCTTTATGGCATCAGTTCAAAGATGACGCCAGTGCTCAGGCTGCTGCCGAAGGTGATCTGGTTTCGTTAAAACAGCGTGGTTGAGCAGGTAAAGACTACGTTAAAGAATTCCGCACATTAGCCGGACGGTTGAGGGGGTGGCCCGAACGTCTGTTAGTTCACCATTTTCATATGGGTCTGGACAGAGAACTGCGGCAAGCCTGCGTTTATAGGGGTCTTGGTCCTTATATCACGGCCTGGTACAAAGCAGCCGCAGAGTTAGATGTGGGTCTGAAAGAATTCCGCACACGAAGCAACAACGTGGCTCCACAGAGGAGGGTATTTGAGAGGCCGCCAACAGGGCGAGGAGGTGTTCGACCATACACCCCTTCAGTAACAAGAGGTGCTGTGTCCTCACGACGTCAATTCCGCTGTTATCGTTGTGACCAAGAGGGTCACAGGGTGCTTGACTGTCCACTCCTACCCCTCCGGGGATCGGCTGTACAGGCACCAAGTGCCAGCAAACGGACGAACCCACATTCCAGAACGACATCGGAGCACTCTCACATCGCAACCCAGCCAATGGGTGGTGATCTCTGCGTACGTGACGAGAGTGGCTGTCACCCCGACGCAACTCGGACGCTGGAGGAGGAGGGAGTCCCTGAGGAGGACACGGAGCAACCAGACCCTATGGTATGTGGTCCTATCCACCCGTTTGTCATGTTTGACTTTAAAACATCCCAGGATGGGTAAGGCAGAACCTCAGGGGGCTTTGGTAATTACCAGCTCTACCCGTTGTTTGTTACGGAAGTCGGTGATGGACAGTCTAGGTCTCTGCATCGTAGTGTTACAGAAGCCCATCGTATTTGAACAGATGGATGGCTCAACTCTGGGTGGACAGCCGGCTACCTGTTGTAACAGAGCGAGTGAGAATTGAGATAGGTCAACACTGGGAGTTGGTGCAATTTGTGGTTGTAGAAAAAATGATGGAACCCCTGATTCTAGGGCTGTCATGGTTAGATAAGTGGAAACCTACCATTTGGTGGGAAGGGGTTTTTTGCAAATTGTGGTTGGCAATGGGTCCCGCTCCACCTGAGGACAACCATACGACAAGAGCGGTTGGCAGGGAGGTGCCATGTCTAGAGAAGGTTCCACATGTATATAGGGATTTGTGGCAGGTTTTTAGTGAAAAAGAGTGTGAAACCCTTCCGCCCCATCGTCCTACAGATTGCGCAATAGAACTGAAACCTGGCGTTACACTGCCCAAACCTCGCATGTATTCCATGACCCCTCTTGAACTAGAGGAGCTACGGCGTTATATTGATCAGAACCTGGCTAGAGGTTTCATCTCACCCAGTCGCTCCCATATGGCAGCGCCAGTGTTGTTTAAGAAGAAAGATGGGGGCTTACGTTTATGCATTGATTTTAGGGGGTTGAATGCTGTGTGTATGGAACCCCTATATCCATTACCTCTCATGACGGACCTACTTTCAACTCTCACAACTGGTAGGATCTTTACGAAGCTGGACCTCCGAGAAGCGTATTATAGGGTCCGTGCTAAAGCAGGCAATGAATGGAAAACGACATTTAACTGTCCTTTGGGCAGTTACAAATTCCAGGTCATGCCGTTTGGCCTACAGGGGGCCCCCGCAGTTTTTATGCAACTCATCAATAGCGTACTCTATGACCATCTGTATCGGGGGGGTCCTGGTCTCAGCTCGTCACTCCAGCCGATCTTGCACTAGCAAAGAAGACAACAAACCAGGAAGTAAGGTGCAGCGTTTACTAAAGTAGAAAGCCAGCAGGGCGGCAGAAAGGAACAAGTCGGAAATGCTTTTTTAAAGTCAGCGTTACAGGTGCTTGCAATGCAGTGTTATTTATACATAGAGTAAAACTTAACAATCCACCATCTGGTGTTCGAAAGGAAATTCCCCCCTCCCAACAGCTGTTTGGCGAGGCGTGCTCTCTGTTACGTCACAGGGGGGCGCCATGCGCCACAAAGAAATGCCAGCCGCTGAGCTCTCCATCCTGCAGTGCTTCGCTGCAGGGATTTCCATTCAGGGTAACCTCTCCCTCTCCGTCTTGGCCATCCCCTCCCTAGCGATGGCGAGCCCTGGCCGCGGCTCGACAGTCGGCTCTCCTGTCACCAGGGGTCTATCTGAAGGAGGTAAAACAGACTCGTTAAGTTTAGCCAACACATCCCCCCTCTGGCCCTGGTTTATCCGGGTATTTACGGTGATACCGCTGAACCAACCGGTCAGCGTGAACGTCTGATGCTGCAACCCAGGATGCTTGTGCTAAGGGATAGCCCTTCCAACATACTAGATATTGTAATTTTCCCCTACGTAGCCTGGAATCTAACACTTTGTCTATCTCGTAATGAACTGCGTGGCTAGGACCTGGCGGCTCGGATTGGGTAGTTGTCCTATCTACTGAAACGGGTTTTAGTAAGCTGCCGTGAAAAACAGGATGTATCTTACCAAGCAGCTTGGGCAGCTTTAGTGCTACAGTTACAGGGTTGATGACATGGGTTATGGGGAATGGGCCTATACTTGGGACCTAATTTTCTACTCGGCAACCGTAGTTTTAGGTATTTGGTTGATAAATAAACTTGAACCCCCACCGCAAACAGCTTTGGATCTGCTCTCTTATCAATATATTTCTTATATTTATTAGCGGCTTGTTCTAGGGTGGCCTTAACCCCCGGCCACGATTGCTGTATTTTCATTGCCCAATCAGACGGTGTAGTTGTGCCTGATGACGGTGGCTCTACTTCTGGTATTGCAGGGAAGTCTTGTCCATAGACTACTTGGAACGGAGAAAGACCTGTACTTCGATGGCAGATGTTATTGTATGCTACCTCTGCAAAGGGTATAAGGGCGGACCAGTTGGTTTGCTGGTAGGTTACGTAGCAACATAGATACTGTTCTACAGCGGCATTAGCTCTTTTCGCTGCCCTGTTGGTACTGGGGTGAAACGCTGAGCTCAACCCTTGAGTCGACCCTATATGATGGATGAATGACCTCCAGAATTTTGCTGTGAATTGGACCCCCCGATCTGATATGATGCGTTTTGGAACTCCGTGGAGACGATAGATGTGTTGGATAAACATATCCGTCAACCATCGAGCGGACGGTAATCCCCGACAGGGAATGAAGTGCGCTTGTTTCGAAAATAGGTCCACAACGGTCCATATGACTGTTGCTCGACGGAAGCTCCACCACGAAGTCCATTGCAATCTCCTCCCACAGACGACCAGGATTATCTACTGGCTGCAGGGGTCCTATCAGTTTTCCTGACCATGGTTTCGCTGCTGCACACGTGGGACACCCCCTCACATATTGCTCAACCTCCTTACGCATCCGCGGCCACCAAAACTGACGCCTGATTAAATGAAGGGTTTTAATGAACCCGAAATGCCCTGCTGACTTAGCATCGTGGCATCGCCGTAATACTGTCGCTCTGAGAGATTCAGGGACATATAACCGATCACCAAACCATCCTAACCCATTTCGCAGAACTATCAATGTTGGGTTTTGAGCTATCCAGGTATCCTGTTGGACAGCCGTCTGTAGATCAGTCAGAAATGATGATTCTGTTCGTAACGCCGCAGACACAATACGCGCGTTGTGGACGGATGGCATAAGCGAATCCACTACTTCTTCTCACTTGCTATTATATTGTGGCATCCGAGACAGTGCGTCAGCCAGAAAATTCTTTCCTGCTGGAACGTATTTAAGCTGAAACGAAAACCTACGGAAATATTGTGCTCAGCGCAATTGTTTTGGGGACAGCCGCCTAGGTGCTTGTAAGGCCTCTAGGTTTTTAATGTCTGTCCATACTTCAAATGGTTGGGTTGCTCCTTCTAAAAGGTGGCGCCACGTCATCAGTGCCCACCTCACTGCGAAAGCTTCTTTTTCCCAGATCGCCCATCCGCATTCCATGGAACTTAGTTTGCACGATGTATAGGCGCAGGGGCGCACTCGGTCTTGCTCGTCTTTTTGCAATAATACTGCTCCTACAGCTACGTCGCTAGCGTCTACCTGGACGATGAATTCCCGTGTCAGATCCGGATGCTTGAGAACAGGCTCTTTCGTGAACAGGTATTTTAATTGTTCGAAGGCACTTTGACATTGTGCCGTCCACTGTAATACCTGATGTGGTCTCGCTTTCACTGTTGACGCTTTAGTACGTAACAGATCAGTTAACGGTAAGGCTATAGCAGCAAAAGCTGGGACGAATTGGCGATAGAAATTAGCAAAACCAAGGAAACTTTGAAGTTGCTTCCTTGTTTTAGAAGCTTGCCACTCGACGATTGCCTGGACTTTACGCGGATCCATCTCTATGCCGTTGGTTGATATCCTGTAACCCAGATAATCAATCGTGGATTTATGAAACTCACATTTCAACATTTTTATGAATAGTTTCGCAGCCAGTAGTTTTTCTAATACTTGACGTACCAAAGCCGTATGCTCTTTCATGTCACGAGTATAGATCAGGATATTGTTCAGGTACACAAGAACTCCTCTATACAGATGTTCATGCAGCACTTTGTTGATAAGCTGCATGAACACTGCGGGGGCACCCTGGAGTCCGAATGGCATGACTCTGTATTGATAACTACCAAGGGGACAATTGAAAGTCGTCTTCCATTTGTCCCCCGGCTTGATTCGAAGGCGATAGTATGCTTCCCGTAGATCCAGTTTGGTGAACACTCAACCGGTCGATAGTGCGGCTAAAAGGTCCTTCATAAGCGGCAGCAGATATAAATGTTCTACGCACACACCGTTCAGCCCCTGGGCGTCTACGCATAAGCGTAAGCCCCCGTCTTTCTTCTCCCTGAAAAACACCGGAGCTGCCATCCTACACCTACTGGGTGTAATAAAGCCCTGTGCCAGATTTCTATCGATGTACTGTCGTAACTCAGTCAATTCCGGTTGAGTCATGGAATACATCCGTGGTTTAGGCAATCTGGCCCCTGGTAATAACTCGATGGCACAATCTGTGGGCCAGTGGGGGAGTAGCACCTCGCATTCCTCTTCATTGAATACAGCTGCAAGATCTTGGTAGACTTCTGGGAAGGGTGGTTCCTGTGACCCCTCTAGGGAAGCACAACCCCCTTCCTGAGTGACTGGCTGTGGTGCCAACGTGGATGGGCCTGAACTGCCTGGTACTGAACCTAACAGTATCCAGAGTTTACGATAACCCCGCTTCCAACAGATATGGGGCTGGCATCTATCTAACCAGGTAAGACCCAATATAACTGGTTCTATCATGTTGTCCACTACGATGAACCGAATAGACTCTTGATGGTCACTCACTTTTAACTCCACACTTTCTGTGACGTGGGTGGCAGGTGCCCCCCTAACAACAACCCATCCATTTGTTCAAACTTGACTGGACTCCTCAACTGTCTCACCCGCACCCCCAGGGCGTCTGCCACTGCCCTACGAAGAAGGCAGCGAGTACAACCGGTATCTACTAAAGCCCCATATTGGAGGCCAGTCTGACAACGAGGGTTTCTTAGCACCACTGGTATCACAAAAGGGCAAATGGGTTCACTCACCATAGGGTCTTCTACTTCCTTGTCATCGCTGTCCCCCGACACTACCGGAAATTTCCCCACCATAGATTTAGGGGCATCATTCTTTACGGGGGCGTCTGCAACCGCCGTTGGTCCTTGCACCGCTTGCATCCTCTCTTGCAACAGTTGTGGGAGCCCTCTGGTGGGAACTCTGGCTCCTGACGGTTGTTTTTGCAGCTGGAGCCGCGGGACCGGTGAAGGACACTCGGCCGCCCTGTGGCCCACCTGATAGCATCTGAAACACCGGAAGGCCAGCCTTTGAGACCTAACGACAGGACTAGTTCCAGCTGGTGGGGTTGGAACCTGCACCATCTGAAGTTTCTCTGCTGGTCTCTCCGGCACAAACTTTCTTTGGCCAACAGCAGACTCCGGCTGAGGCCAGAACTCTCGAAGAGCGATGTCTAGCTCTATAGCCACTCTAAACCATACGGCTAACCGCAGTGCCAAACCTCGGTACGTGCAGGCTTGTCTTAACTCATGGTCCAACCCCATACGAAACTGTTGGACCAACATTCGTTCTGGCCAGTCCACCAAACAATTGGCGAGCTTCTGGAAGTCCCGAACGTAATCCTTGGCTGGAACACTGCCCTGTTTGAGAGCCACCAGGTCCCCTTCTGCCACTTGTACACTTGATTCATCTTCGAAAGTTGAACGAAGGGCTTCCAAAAACCTGCCCACGTCTACCAGTTCTCATGCGTGGTTTCGATGCAACCCGGCCACCCAGTCCGCCGCATCTCCAGTCAACACAGCTGTTATAGCCACCACCATGGCCCATTGCGAGGGATACCAGCGTCCATGTTGGTCAAAATGGCTAATTACTTGTCTCAGGAACAATGCCACATGGTCTAGGCTTCCGTTGAACGTGGCTTGCAGTGGTGGGGGGGGGCCCAGTTGGGCTGAGGGAACCACGCACCCGGACCTGGCAGCCATGCTGGAACTGGGTCGGGTGGCCTACGCTCCCCGGTGTTTCTTTGATCCCAATGGCACTCCTCTCGGGGTGACAAGGCTGATCCCTGGCAACACGCGGGGCTCTTTGTTCAGCCCCTAACTCTTTTCTTCGAGGCTGTAGGCCAGGAGCTCAGTCGCGTGACTCCCCCCTAGGAGGTCTCTGTTCCCAAGTCTCTGATTCTGCTCGACCCAGCTCAGGCTTTCTCCGGAACTTTGGACTGGCCAGGCGAAACCGAACCTCTGAACTGGACCCGGACACACCCGTCTCTTGCCACGACAAACCCTGGGTAGACTTTGTTTCTACTTGAGGAACTTCAGCGCTTGCTGTAAACCGCTGCGTAAGCTATGATTAAACCGGACTGCTTCGAATCTCTTGTGCGTGGGTGTGGCATTTGTCTGGCGAAGCACAGGCGGTTCCAGATGGGCTGACACTTCCCCATCCCTACAGGATGGTTCTGGTCCAAAGACCCATCGGCAGCGGTTTGTCAGCTGGGGTTTTCGCAGGGCTCGTAAGAGCCCGCTAATTCCCTGACTGTCTCGCTGCGACGCCAAACCGGAAGTCACTCTGTAACTGTTTTTGAGTCCTCGGGGCTTGCCATTCTAACACTGCCTGGACTTTCCTGGGATCCATTTTGACTCCTTCCCCCGATGTGTGTCGAGTCCCAGCCAGGGCTGGGGTCCTAGAGCAGGGGTCTGCAACCTTAAACACTCAAAGAGCCATTTGGACCCATTTCCCACAGAAAAGAAAACACCGGGAGCCACAAAACCTGGGTGGGCATGGCCAACTAGATGTCACTCACTCCCACCCAGTCACATGACCCCCCCGCCACGCCTACCCAGGCTCCCAGTGTTTTCTTTTCTGTGGGGAAACAGGTATATATCTCTCTCTCTATGTCTCTCTCTGTGTCTCTCTGTGTCTCTCTCTTTCTCTCTCACCACTCTCTCACCTCTCTCTCTTTCTCTCTCTCATCTCTCTCTCTCTCTCGTGTGTGTGTGTGTTCCCTCTTGAACCATTTCCAAAAACAGGTGAGGGTTGGTGGGTTGGTTGGTTTTTTTTTTTGCTGATGTTCTTTCTTCTTCTTTGGGTGCTTTTTACGATATGATTTAAATCAAGAGTCATTTCAGGTTCCCTGATAAATGAAGCTCTTTCGTCCTTGTGCTGTAACTCCCTATCAGCTGAACCCACCACTAGCTGGCCCTGCCCCTCGCCCTCCCCTTTCAGTCACTCCTCGCCTGGCCTGAAAAGGTAAGAGAGACTGCAGGGGATAAAGACTCACTCCATATCCCAGAGCAGGAGCGAAGTGCCCCTGTATTTGCCTCATCTCGCGGGGGCTTCTTCTGGCCCTTGGTGCTGCACGCACCTCAGTCGCTCGGGGAGATGTGTGACTTACTCTCCACCCCAAGACACTGGCCCGGCCCAGCTGCGGCCAATGCCGCTGCTCTCACTGCCTCCATGGCCAGCCTCCATCCACCGCCATTGCCCTTACCTTCTCAGGGCAGGCGAGGAGTGACTGGGAAGGGAGGCCGAGGGGTGGGGCCAGCCAGTGGTGGGTTCAGCCAACAGGGACCCACAGCAGAGGGACAAAAGAGCCGCATGTGGCTCTGGAGCCGCGGGTTGCCGACACCCGACCTAGAGAGTTCTCTGATATTATATAAAAGCACAGGGTTGAGCTTCAGAAAGGTGTATGAAGTCGAGACTGTTATTTCAGAGTCCATGTTTCTCTGAATATTTTCCAGTCTGTGTTGCTTCTGAGTCCATATTTACTGCTTTGAAAACAAATTCCTTTGGTGGGTTTAAACTATTTAGAGTCGATTTCTTCAGAATGTTTTCCACAGTCCTTATGAGTTCAACAAACCTTTTAGAAAAAAATTCAGCTAGAGATTGCATGTTGCTACACAGTCTCTCCCCCCCCCCCGCCCCTCTTTGTAATCTGATATGTTGCTGCTCGATGGAGTAGATAAGTAGAACAGGGAATAAACAAAAAGAACAGAGAAGTTATTTTCTGACTATTTTGATCCAAAGACTTTTTGCAGGTTAAAAAAATGCAGATTCCTTGCAGTGAATAGTCAATAATATATAATTCAAATATAAACACTTTCACCATTCAGAGGCACGTGCTGTGTTTCCATATGGCAAAGCAGAAGTTGATAAGAACAACCAAATAAATCAAAGAGAGAAAGCAGAAAAAGCATAGACTCCAGCAGGGGGTTGAAATAAATCAGCATTCAACCAGCCAATTAACATTTAAAGGTAAAGAACAAAAGCAAAAGTTCAAAAGTCCCAGGCATGCTTACAAAAATGTTCTGCCAGTAGGAAGAAGTGTGAACACCCACTGACTTTTTGGCTGCTCCCACAAGGAGCTGCAGTCTTCAAGATTCCCACTCCCAGGTGGGTCCACAGCCATCCAAAAGTTGTCTTGCGTCATTCCCAAGTGCCCCCATTTAAATCCAGGGGGCAAGACTGCCAATGAACCAGCTCTGGCAGCAAACACAGGAAAGACAGTCCTTCAGCAGCCATCCTGGGGAGGAGTCCACTACATTTTTAATTCTTGAGGACTCTTTATTGTTCCACTTATTATATCCCTTTATTTCCTCTTTATGTCTACAAATGTAATGAGCACAAAATTTAGAATTTCCAATTTTAAATGTAAAACAGGTTTTGAGCCTTTATGATTTAAAAACATTAATTTTGACTATCATGCAGTAAAATAATCGTAGAGAAAGACCTTTGCGTGGATTTCCAGTGACAGCAGTAGAAGTTTAGTGTCTTCCATAAATTCCTTGATTTTTCTCAAGTCTAGGAAAATCAAAATTAAGTAACATATAGCACAATTTCACCTCTCTTAATATTACATTTAACTTAATCTGAGTTTTTTCCTGTTTAAATGCAGTTTGTGCATGGTCTTATAAAAACTATTAAGCTAAATGTATTGTTGCTTATGTTCTTCACTATCAGCTGTAGAGCTTATAACTACAGAATGAATTAAGTATGGCATTGATTAACTCATTTTCTTTACTTTTTTAATTTTTAGGATCTTTTGGCACAAGTACTTCAGTTTTTATTAAAGTCAAAATTGTTGGTGAGTGCTTTTGTTTTGGGAGGGTGGAGAAATAATGTGTTAATACATTCTCACATTGCTTGTCTTGTTTTTTCATAGGTTTTGGAAGATGAAAATGCAAATGTTGATGATATGGAATTGAAGCTAGACTGTTAGATCAGGTGCAGGGAAAGAAAACGTGATAGCGTTGGTCCATTCAGCACCTTTATTCAGCTCTGAGTAAAGACAAACGGCTGTGCTGCCGGAGCTCTTTTATAGCGCTCCGGCAGACTCAGCCGTCCAATGACAGTTGTTTAAATTTCCCGCCGGTGGATTAGCCAATCACCGGCGGATGTCCTTATAAGGACATAACACCCCTCCCCTCCTAGTTCTTAGTCTGTCCATTAGAGTCCATATTAATAAATGTCATGTAATCACGCAGGTAGGCGGGGCATCTGGTAGTCCTACTTCCTCGCCGGGGCGGTGCGGACTCCTCTCGGTACCAGGGTACCAGTCTACCCCCATGGAACGCTGACGGCTTGCTTCGCTGGGGATGTGTAGGCCTACCTCGTCAGGGTGTCATAGGCCTACCTCGTCGGGGTGTTGCAGGCCTACCTCGTCGGGGTGTTGCAGGCCTGCCTCGTCAGGGTGTTGTAGGCCTACCTCGTCAGGGTGTTGTAGGCCTACCTCATCCGGCTGGTTTCGTTCTGCTTCCCTCCACCTTTTCCGGAGCTGGTCAATGTGACGTCTACAGACCTGTCCATCTTCCAGCTCCACTCGTTAGGACTTCGGGCTGGTTATGCTCTCAATCTTCCCCTTCACGGAAAGCCATCAAAGTTGAGAACGAAAACCAGATCTCCTATGGCAAAGGTGCGGGGCGGGCGTCTGGCATCTGGTGGCACCTCCGGGTTGTACTGGGGGTGCAGCCGATCCAGATGTGATCTCAGCCTTCTGCCCATCAACAGTTCTGCTGGGCTCTTGTGGGTTGCCGCATGTGGTGTGATGTGCTGGGTGAGGAGGAATCTGTTGATTCTTTCTTGCCAGTTGCTCATGACCATCTTGGTGAGAGCCTCTTTGGTGAGCCTCACCATTTGTTCAGCTTGCCCATTTCCTGCCGGTCTGTAAGGGGCAATCAGGGCATGGCGGATGCCCATCCCTGCCAGGAACGTTTCCATGGGCTTGGACGTGAGTTGTGTCCCATTGTCGGAAACCAGGAGATCCGGTAGCCCATAAGTGGCGAACAATCTCCAGAGTGCCTTGATTGTTGCCTCTGTAGTAGTGGATGCCATGGGCATGACCTCCAGCCATTTCGAGAATGTGTCCACTACGATGAGGAGGTACTTCCCGCTCATTGGACCCACAAAGTCAATGTGTATTCTCGACCATGGGCTGCTGGGTGTCTCCCATTCTGTAGACTGGGCACGGGGTGGCGCTGACCGGACTTCCTGACATGGGTCACATCTGGTGACCCATTGTTCAATGTCTTTATCCAGGGTTGGCCACCATACGTAACTTCATGCCAACCCCTTCATCCACACTATGCCCGGGTGCCCTCTGTGCAGAGTTTCTAGCGTCTTTTGTTGCAGGGTGCGTGGAATCACGACTCTGTCACTCCAGAGAAGGCAGCCTTTCATGGTGGAAAGTTCTTGCTGCTTTCTGGTGAATGGGCTGAATTCCTCTGCCAACTTCCCCGTGGGCCATCCCCGCAGAACCCATGACAGTACCTGTTTTAGCATTCGATCCTTCTGGGTCTGCGTTGCCACATCTGCAGATGTGACTGGGCATGCCAGGTCATCGTCAATGTGGAAAAATCCGAGGGATTTCCGGTTCCGGATGGCAACGGACGCTGCCTGGGTAAGCTCTTGCCCCAGCGTCTGAACCCCCCTCGCCTGGAGGCCCCTCGGGGCTGGGTGCCCTGGCTTTGGGGTATCCGCCATTAAGGGCGGCTCGCCAGGGGTCCCCTGCCTCAATTCCAGGGGCTGGGCGGCCAATGCTGGTGCGCCCGAGGCTCCGGCGAGTGGGGGCGGCGCGCGACGGCCATCTCAAGGCCGCTGACCGTGCCATTGCGCCTGTAGGACCCAGAGTATATTGAAATTCAGGCAGCAGGTAAAGAGGCGATCGGAAGAGGAAGGGATGCAGGCCAGAGAATAAGCAGAAAAGGAGAGACCTTGATTGGCGAAGCGACGAGGCGTCCTGCGAGTGAGGGGGGGGCGAAGTTCCCCCCCCTTGTAGCTGGGAAGGGCGCCATGCCTGACAAGAAAGAGGAGGAAAAAAGAAGGAGACCTCTTACCTCGCTAATTTTTTGTGGAGAATGGTGGAGGCGGAATTCGGGAAGGGAGGCTGGAGGCCTCTCTCTTTGCTGGAGAGTCATGGCCGGGGCCTGATTTCCTGCTTCTTTGTACACAATTGATGACATCACCCACCTCTGGTTTCCTGTTTGACCTACTCTACAAGCCGGACTCGTTGCTCCTGTGAGCGCCCTCTGGTGGATCGTGAGGAAATAGTGCTGATTTTTAAGAGAATCTTCTTCTCTCTGGATGCTTGTGCCTACCTGAGGACCTCTCATTCTTTATTACTGCAAGATGGCAAAAGGACAAAGACCAGCTGCAGGTGACATGGAAAAAATTTTGGAGAAATTGGCAAAATTGGATGAGAAACTTGTGAAACTTGATAAACTTGATGACCTGCAAAAAGGGCAACTGGAAATAAAATCTGAAATTGTAGTTATGAAAAAAGATTTAATTGCTGTTCAACAGGTGGCAGAGGAGAACAAGAAAAAGGTGGGAGGTTTGGAGGGGGAGGTGCGGGCAATCCAGAAGAGGGAAGAAATGAGAGGAAATGTAATCTTAACTTCACAGCTGGATAGAATGTCTTATTTTCTCAGGTTTCAAAATGTGGAAGAGGTGGACCAGGAAGATCTACGAGAAGTGATGGTTAAATTGTTGGGCGAATTTACTGAAAGAGGTTTGGACTTTATGAGATGGGATATGGATCTAGTTTATAGAGTAAACTCACAATATGCAATTTTACATAGTGTCCCAAGAGAGGTCCACATTAAATTTGTGAGAAGGGAAACGAGAGATGAAATACTGAGAATTCAAAGATCGGGGGCGTTGATATACAGGGGCAAGGAGGTCACCATTCTGAAGCAGATCCCTAGACAGGTACGAGAATTAAGAAGAAATTATTATTTTTTATCAAATAAATTGTACCTTAAGGGAATTGGCTTCAGGTGGTTGATGCCGGAAGGTTTGATGATTTTCTGGGAGGGCAGTAGGAAGAAAATTAATAGTGTGGCGGAGGCTCAGGCCTATTTGGAGCAACATAAGACCCTCCTAGAGGGGGAAGATACAGGAACCGAGGAAGGGGAGGTACCAGATGATCAAGGAACGGGGGCGGGCGAGGCCGTGGTGGTCCGGGAGGAGGGGGGTGCTAAGGCCAGAACCTTGAGACCTAGATTTAAGAAATGACGAAGTGGGAGGAATCTATTATTTTGTGCCTTTTATGACATCTCTTATTTTTGTAAACTTTAATATTACTCTGGATACCGAACTGATATTTTTGTGTAAATCCGGTTGTTAAATTTGAAATTTTAATAAGGGAAGATCTGCTGTATGTGAAAAAAAGAAAATATATATTATCTTTGTAAAAGGATAATGAAAATTCCACATATTGTAAGTGATAATATTGTTTATTTTTAACCAATAAAAACTTTTATAATAAAAAAAAAAGAAAAATCCAAGTGTGGGGGCTGGATCTTCCACTGGCTCTTTGGATGGGCATCTGCGTTTCCGATGGTCTTGCTGGGTCTATGTATCAGAGTATAGGAATACCCGGCCAGGAAAATTGCCCAGCGTGTCATCCTGGGGGACATGTAAGCCGGTGTTGGTTTGTCGCCCGCAAATAGTCCCAAAAGCGGCTTGTGGTCAGTGACGACTGTGAAATTTCTTCTGTAGAGGTACTCATGGAAGTGCTTGATGCCAGAGACGATGGCCAAGGCTTCTTTATCCAGTTGGCTATAATTCCGTTCCGTGCTAGACATTGTTTTTGAAAAATACACGATGGGTGCTTCTGTGCCATCGGAAAGTTGGTGGCTGAGAATTGCTCCAATGCCATAGGGCGATGCGTCGCAGGTCAGCAACGGTGGTAGTGTCTCATGGTATTGGATGAGCACACTGTCTGAGGAAAGCAGTCCTTTGATGGTTTTGAATGCTGCTTCCTCTTCCTTTTCCCATCTCCATGGAACCGCTTTCCCCAATAGGCGATGGAGTGGTTCAGCAGCTGTGGCTTTCTGTTTTAAAAAGACACTGTAAAAATTCAGTAGTTGTAAGAAAGCCTGAAGCTCCGCTTTATTTTGGGGGGCTGGAGCTTTGTGAATAGCCTTTATTTTAGCTTTGGTGGGGTGGATGCCAGTTCCATCAATGAGATAGCCCAGGAACTTGACCTCCTGGACTCCAATGATACACTTATCTCTCCTGACTCTTAAGCCCTTCTCCTTGAAGCGCTGCAGAACAAGCCTCAGACGCTCAAGTAGCTGGGTTTTAGAGTGCCCGGAGATTAAGACATCATCGAAGTACGGCACCACCCCTGGAATGACTTGGAGAAGGCGTTCCATCATGGATTGAAAAATTCCTGGGGTTGCGCTGACTCCAAATTGGAGGCGGTTGCATTTAAATGCGCCCTACGGGTGACAATTGTTTGTGCCTCTGCAGTTTTTTCATCCACTGGCAGTTGCTGGTAAGCCTGGGCCAGGTCCAGTTTTGCAAATATTGACCTGCTTCCGAGTGAATGCAACAGATGTTGCACCACTGGAACTGGGTATGCGCTCTGCTGTAAAGCCTTATTTATTGAACATTTATAATCAGCGCAGATGCGCACAGATCCATCATGCTTCATTGGGGTCACAATGGGGATCTCCCATGTCGCATGATTGATCGGTTCCACTACGCCTTGGGCAATTAGCTTATCTAACTGGGCATCAACTTTGGGCCGCAAGGCGAATGGAACTCTGCAAGGCTTAAGTCTAATTGGCGTAATTGTTTTATCTAAATTAAAGGAAATGGGCTTTCCCACAAATTTCCCCAGCTTACCATCGAAGACTTCTTTGAACTCTTCAATGAGGTTGTCGAGTTTGTCCTGCCAAATTTGGTGGATTCCTCCAATTGAGAGCCCTAAGGGCTTGAATCACTCCACTCCCAACAGGTTCGGGCAGCTGTGCTCGACGATGGTGATGGGTAGGTCGCCATGGAAGTTGTGGTAGGCGACCTGGAGTGATGTTCTTCCCAGGACTCCGATGGGGTTTCCTCCAAAATCAATGAGTCTTGATCGCAGGGGTTTCAAGTCCTTCTTGCTGAAGCCGGGTTTAAGACACTTCAGCTGGTGCCAGTCCATTATGGAGTAGGTCGATCCCGAATCTACCTCCATAGAGCAGGGAGTCCCTTCCACGTGCACGGTCACGTGGAATTTGGTGGCGCTGTCTTCGTGGGTGTGAGCGATGGTCGTCTTGTGGACTGTTCCGTTCCTCATGAACTCATTTTCTCCTCACCTGGGCTGGTACGAGGACCGTCTGGATGATCTCTGGTGATCTTGTCGATTTTCGCGCAGACGGTGGTTGAGGGGTTCTGGGGCTGGATACTCGGCTCTGCAGGCCTCAGCGATGTGGCCCCTCTTGTGGCAGCATCTGCAGGTCGCATCTCTCCAACGGCATCTGGCCCTGGCATGGTCTCCTCTGCAGCTGGTGCAGCGCTCCCCCTGGTCGCCATTTTGAGCGGTTTCCCGCCTTGGGGGTCTGGAGACCTTGTGGACGGCCATTTCCTCGTCGGAGTCGGATCCAGTGGTCGAGTCATCTGTGGAACTTTTGGGGTTTCTTTGAATTTTGTGGACCGCCTTTGCTCTTATCATCGCGGCTGCCGCTTTTTCAGAAGTTTCCGCAGCCATCGCCTCCTCGACGACGTCTTTCAGTGCAATCTTCTTTCGGCTCAGGAACTTCTTCTGTAAGGCCATGTCCCTCATGCCAAATACGATGCGGTCCCTGATCGCATTGTCCACATTGTCAAATTCGCAATTGGCTGCGATTTGACGAAGGGCTGCTACAAAGTCTTTGATCGATTCTCCGTCCCGCTGGTTCCTTTGCTGGAAGGTAAAGCGGTTGGCTATTGGAGTTCCTGTTGGGGTATAGTGCTCTTGTAGCACCTCCTGGAGATCTGCCCATGACATTTCTTCGATGTCCCTTGGGGCCACAAGATCGATGGCCATCTCCAGAACTTTGGAACCGCAGTGGGCCAGGAAAAGGGCTCTTTTGCGGTCGTTGTTGAGGTCCTGGTAGTTGTTCCCTTGCAGGAACTGGCAGAACCGGACCATGTAGGACCTCCATTTCTCCGTCCCGGGGTTGAAAGCGGCTAGTGAGACTAGCGGAGCTTGCGATGTCGCCATGGCGTCAGTGATTCAGCTCTACAGCGACTTCAGCTTAAGTGACTGCTCTTTCGGTTGGCTCTGTGCCACGAGGTTCATCGCTGTGGTTCTTGAATCCTTCGTTGCCAGTGTTAGATCAGGTGCAGGGAAAGAAAACGCGACAGCGTTGGTCCATTCAACACCTTTATTCAGCTCTGAGTAAAGATGAACGTCTGTGCTGCCGGAGCTCTTTTATAGCGCTCCAGCAGACTCAGCTGTCCAATGACAGTTGTTTAAATTTCCCGCCGGTGGATTAGCCAATCACCGGCGGATGTCCTTATAAGGACATAACACAGACACTTTGATAAAATTGTACCTTGGCTACAAAAAGTAAGAAAGATAGTTGAATAAAAACACCTAGTCATAATTGTTTTTCTTAGGATGGTAGAGTAAATATTATCCAAAAAGTTATATATTTGATTAAAGTTGACGATGATACATTTGCATTCCTGCCAGAGTACTGTTCCAGTCAAAGGCTCAAAACTCTGTATCAGTTTTATTCACACTGTAAATGAATGGACAATTGACTACAATTAGATCTAGAGCTTGGCTTTCATAAAGTTTTTTAACAACTTGCAGTACTGTTCTTCAGCTGTCAATCAAGACTAGAATCCAGGTCATGTTTCCAAAGCAGCCAAATCTTACATTCCCTGAACAAACACAAATCCCAATGTGTAAGTTGAAACACATTTGTTTAACTGCAATATTTTTAGAATGTAAAATATCCTTTTGTAATGAATAAGCTGTATAACAAAAAGTGGTAACAAAAACATCTGAATATTCCCCTGTGACATTGGTCACAAGATTCTGCTCCAAAAATGGAGTTCCATGCAAGTTAGGGTTTTCAGAATTGCTTCAGAATTGAGTACACTGCACAAGAGAATTATAAATAAATAAACATGATTAATAAAGAATACTTACCCTCAAATATCATATAATAAAAATTATTATTTGGTTTTAATAAACTTTACTAACTTCCTGTTTTTCCACACTTTTTGATAAACTTATTTGTAGTAAGACATACAAGTTACTATGTTAAACAATAACATAGATACTAATGTGGGAGTACATAGGCAGTCATTTGAGACTTGATAGTTTTATGATCTTTCAGGTTAGAGTTAGGGTTGGATAAGGGGCCATTGAAACCACAGGTCCTGTTATAGTACACCTTCTATGTGGAGTCACAACTTATTTTATAACTCCTTACCTGACAAAATATCCAGGAAATTCCAATTTCTTTTATGTACAACTGTTACTATCAGATCAGTATGATAGTTTCTTTGAATGTAACTAAATTCTACTATACAGGTAAGTCCTCAATTTGCAACCATTCATTTAGTGACCATTCAAAGTTACAACATCTCTGAAAAAAGTGACTTACAACAGGTCCTCACACTTATGACCGCTGCAACATCCTCACGGTCATGTGATCAAAATTCAGGTGCTTGGCTACTGACATGTATTTATGACAGTGGCAGCATCCCAGGGTCACATGATTGCCTTTTGTGACCTTCCCAACTGGTTTCTGACAGGCAATGTCAATGGGGGGGGGGGGGGAAGCTGGGTTCACTTAGTGACTGCATGTTTCACTTAACAATGGTAGGGATTTGCTTAACCATGGCAAAAAAGGTCATAAAATTGGGCATGATTCACTTAACACCACCTTGCTTAGCAATGGAAATTCTGGTCCCAATTGTGGTTGTAAGTCAAGGACTACCTGTACTGTCTGTAAAATTAGGCAGATTTTAGCCACCCATCGATGAACTTGAAATACCCATTGGACTGTTTAAAGCTTCAGGAGAAGAATTGGTTCATGCCAGGGGTGAAATTATTTATTTATTTATTTATTTATTTATTTATTTATTTATTTATTTATATTTATTTATTTATATGCCGCCCTTCTCCGGAGACTCAGGGCGGCTTACAATGCATTAAGCAATAGCCTTCATACTTTTGTATATTTATACAAAGTCAGCTTATTGCCCCCACAAACCGGGTCCTCGTTTTACCCACCTTAGAAAGGATGGAAGGCTGAGTCAACCTTGAGCCTTGGTGAGATTAGAACTCGCAGTAATCGCAGGCAGCTGGATGTTAAATGCTGCCTTAATAGGAGGCATTAGCCTGCTACGCCACTCAGGCTCCTGGTTCAGACTGGCTCCAGCGATTAGGTAGCGATGGCAGTGGGCAGTTCAGAGAACTGGTAGCAAAAATCCCTGCCCCGCCCCCCCCCCCATGCCCAGCTGAGCCGCACGATCATCAGAGCCTTTTTTTTTCTTTTAAATGGCTCTGACAATCCAAGCTCTGACGATCCCAGCTGAGTTGCCTGCTAATCAGGCAAATGTCAACTTGCAAAGCTTTCAAGTTGCCATGAGCAAAAGGGAGGGAGAAGAGATAGAGCTGATTGATTTCCCTAACTGAAGTTACATTCCATACATTCTTTCTTTCCGCAATCAGAAGGAGAGTGTTGGATTTCACAGCCAGCCAAAGTGGTTCATTGGAGAATGTGATTTATGACATGGCCAGGGAGGAGGGGAGAGACAGTGTCATAGGGGAACGTAAATCTACGTGGGATTAGTTCTAACTGCATCCGAATATTGCCAAAATGGTGCTCCTAATAAATGACTGTATTTCTTTTAAAGTTTGGCTCATGGCTCATGAATTAATTAGGGCATCTTTCGGAAACTTCACAGCAACTCAGCTTGGATCGTCAGAGCCATTTAAAAGAAAAAAAGTTTTTTATTTTAAATGGCTCTGACGATCCAAGCTCTGAGGATCCCAGCTGAGTTGCCTGCCGATCAAGCAACTCAGCTGGGATCGTCAGAGCCTTTTGAAAGCATTTTTTTACATGGTTTTACATGTAAAAAATGGTTTTAAAAGTAAAAAAAAAATTGGCCACGCCCACCCAGTCACATTACCCCACCACCACCAAGCCACGCCCACAGAACCGGTAGTAACAAATTTTAGATTTCACCCCTGGTTCATGCTAACTGCCTTATTTGAATAAATATGGAACAAAGACTGCAAAGATTGAGTGACATGCAAGAGAATGTACATGTTACTGAATCATTGCAATAATTCTTCACAAAACATTTTGCTTAAGATATTTTGAAGAATAGAGCCATGCATGGACAGAGAAATGCCAGATGAACAAATAGGCAGGTTTCAGAAAAATAAAGAGGCAGGAAATCAGTCAGCTAACAGAAGAGGTGTAATAAATAAAGAGAGCAGCTGTACACCTTTTCTGTGTTGAAGATAGTAAGGCAGTTTATTTTTTTTAGATCATACTAGTAGGTGGAATATATATTAAGGCTAATTGCAAGAATATCTGATTGTTCTTCTGAGTAATCTTTGAAGCAACTGTAACAATTGAGTTAGGAGAGAGTGGTTCAAGAAAGGGAAGAGCATGAAAAATACGTATATTGTTCATATAGCTATTTAATTTATACACGGAATATATTCCAAGACTAGTAGGATTGGGAAAAAATTGTTGGATCAAAACACTAACAGTTTGAGGGACACAACTTTCTTGACAAAAAGTCAAGAAGACAGGATAAATTATCACAGTAATTTTTTTAAAAAAAAATTGGAATGCTGTTCAATGTCAACCTGTACACTTAATAAAATTTCTGCTGAGAGCCAAGAAGTGAAGCTTTTGGTTTCTCCATGAAGATGGATAATATGCTGAAGAAGTAAACGTTCTTTATTATCTCTATAAAAGTTGATAATTATAGAGGAAGGTATTCACATGCTGAGATTGATAAAATTGTGACATGATATGATTGTGAAGGATAAGATCACTTTTATGACAAACACCAAAATAATTAAAATGTATACACGCACACGCGTGCACACACACAGACATACTAGGTATGTCTAGCCTAACGAATTAGGGGTGACATGATAACTGTCTTCCAGTACATGAGGGGCTGCCACAGAGAGGTGGGGGTCAACTTATTTACCAAAGCTCCTGAGGGTAGGATAAGAAAGCAGTGGGTGGAAGCTCATTAAAAGAGAGATCCTACCTGGAACTGAGGAGAAATTTCCTGACAATGAGAGCAATAAACCAATGGAACAGCTTGCCTCCCAGAGTTGTGGGTGCTCCATCACTGGAGGTTTTCAAGAGAAGATTGGACAACCATTGATTCAGGATGGTATAAGGACTCCTGCCTTTGGCTCTAAAGGCCCACTCAATAGCACCTACCTAAGATACATGAATGGAATAACCCCCTTTTTAAAAATAAATTTAGATGACATAATATGTATAAATACTACTTTTTGAAACTAACATCTGAAGGCAGTATTTTTAGGTTATTTCAGTAGTTATTTGTGTATGCAATTGGCATTATTAAAAATAGTGTTTTGATTTACCAGTAACCACAAGGATTGCTACCAGTACATAATGCTTGTTGGAAATGTTTGCTTCAGTTGAAATTGATTGAATGAATCTGGTCATCAGGGAGTCAGCACAGATTGAATACAGGTAGTCCTCAATTTACAACAGTTCATTTAGTGACCATTTGAAGTTACAACAGGATTGAAATAAGTGACTTATGACCGTTCTTCACACTTATGACTTGCAGCATCCTCATGATCACATGATCAAAATTCAGATGCTTGGCAACTGACCAATATTTATGACAGTTGCATTGTCCTGGGGTCACGTGCTCACCTTCTGTGACCTTCTGACAAGCAAAGTCAACGGGGAATCCAGACTCACTTAACAACTATATTACTAATTTAACCACTTCAGTAGTTCACTTAACAACTGTGGCAAGAAAAGTCATAAAATGAAGCAAAACTCACTTAACAAATGTTTCACTGAACAACAGAAATGTTGGGCTCAATTGTGGTCGTAAATTGAGGACTACCTGTATAAGCACCAACTAAATTTAAGAAAACTTGAGTTGAAATATTAGGCTGTCTTTAAAGCTTTAAAGACTTAGTATGTTTGGCTTGTGTTTTTTACCAGGTACTTAGGAAAGAGTGGGAGTTTAGACAAGGGATAGATCACAGCCCAATTTTAAAATGGCCTGTTTGCAAGTATTAACTTTAAGCCTTTTGGGAAATGAGAAAAGACATACCTCTGGATTACCCAGTACAGCACTCAACAGAAAAAAAGATTCCTGCCTTCTTTACATTAATTATGTTGCTTTTCACAACATGTTTCACCATAAGTTTTTTTCACTTTCTGTAGTTCTTCATTTGTGTCTTGTAAAGCTAATTATTTGCCTAACATTTTCTTGGCAGTAAAAAATTGTGAGTGAATATAAATGTGTCAATGAAGACTGAGCAGAAGCAAGAACAGGAAACAACACACAAGAATATTGAAGAAGATAGGAAGCTACTGAACCAGGTGCTCAGGAACTTTCGTGGATTTCTCTGTGGCTGGCACTTTTATGTAATCGTGCTATTAAGTGGAAACTTTTCCCCAGGAGTAAATGCTATTGTTAGTGAGTTTTTATTGCTGGCAGTGTGGTATAGATTCTTACAGGTTGAAATCTCCATTTCCCAGTCCTGTACTAAATGACTGGGGTTTCTAATTATGCTCTAGCAGGATTATTATTTTGAAAATAATTTAATGCCAACTTTCTTCATGAAAATAATCTGAATATGTATATGATATTTAGATTATTGGTATGGCATGGTCTACTTAGGCTAGTTCTTGAGATTCCCCCTGTTTTTCTCATCTATGCTGCCTGATATCTGTTTCAAGTCAAGAATATATACAGGTGGTCTTCATTTAACGACCACTTGTTCAGCAAGTGTCCCAACTTACAACGATGCTGAATAAGTAGTACATATGACCAGTCCTCATACTTGTGACAGTTGCAGTGTCCCCACGGTCACATGATCACCATTTGCGACCTTCTTTGCTGGCTTCCTACAAGCAAAGTCAGTGTTTAATGACATTGCAGGATTCACTTAATCATAGCAACCAGAAGTACCAGAATTTCCATCATTAAGCATTATGGTCACATGTCACACTTTACAACCATGTCACTTAGTGATGGAAATTCCAGTCCCAATTACCATTGTTAAGTGAAGACTACTTGTACATCTGGAGGGCTGTGCTGATAGTATTTTCAGCATCCTATGGATAAAGTTGTTCAGTTCCTTTCTGACTTGGACTCCATCTGGGCAGGTCAAACCAAGTTAGCTAGTGGGGTTTTAACCTGCTGTCTTAGGGGAGTTTGAGTCTATGAGTCTTGAGGCAGTGGACAGGGTTTGGGGGGGGCTGTCATTGTCCACCTGTTAGAGTTGTGTCTCCCCTGATTGGCTAGATCTGCCCAGGAAATGACATGGGTGGGTCCAAGTGATAGTTCATCCTTGAGTGAGGGTGTTGTCCCATTTGTTTTGAAGGAGGCAATGGTGTTTTTTTCCTCAAGAAACCATTGCTAGATAATTTTCAACTGGTCTCCAATTTTCTGTTTTGTAGAAAGGTTATAGAGAAGGTGTTACAGCTTCAGAGAGTCCTGGAGAAAATAAATTGAACAATTTTTAGTCAGGTTTGAAGCCTGGATACAATGCAGAAATGGAATTTATCATGCTTGTGGACAACCTTTGGTAGGACCAGGAAACTGATGGTGTAATTCTTGTCCTGTTTGGTTTCTTGGTGGCAATTGATCATGATATCCTTCTGAACATTTTTACAGGGATTGGGGGTAGGGGATACTATAATGCAGCAGTTCTCTTCTCTGATATCATTTCCAGTTGATGCTAGTAAGGGTGACATTAAACCTGAGACTCCTTTGCAGGGTTCCTTTGTAGGGTTTGACATTCTTCCTGCTGTTATTTAATGAGGCCACTGGATGGGGTCATTTTTGGTGTGGTGTCAGGTATAATGATAATCAATTGAATATCAGGACTCCTGACTGACCCAATGAAGCTGTCAGATTTCTCTCTTGGTGCTTAGAGGCTATTAAGATCAGGACAGAGAGGAAAAGTCTCAGACTCAACCCTAGAAGACTGTATAGTTGCGGATTCATGGGACTTTATTTAAAACATTTATATAGCTGCCCATCATATATCAAACTCAGGGTAGCACCCAATCAGCAATTAAAACAGCATCAATAATAAAACAACATATAAAGTCCCTCATAAAATCCTCTCACCCACTTCACCCTATCCCAGCACTTGGGGGAAAAGCCAGGTGTGGATGAAATATTTGCTTTATACGTGCCCCAGGATAATGTTGCAAGACCCGATCTGAGTTGGTCATAGGGATCAAAGGTTTATTTTCTCAAGCTTTCAGGCTGCTGCTGAAGCCCATCCTCAGGGAACCTCTCTCTCTCTAGAATGTGTGCACATGGTGGCACAAGGAAACAATTAACAACTTAATACCTGGCCATCAACACCCTAATTAACAACTAAAAGCCACACACAACCAGGCACCATATAAAAATGTGTGGAACAGCCCATTCTAGAGAGAGAGAAGTTTCCTAAGGATGGGCTCCAGCACTAGCATGAAAGCTTGGAAGAATAAACCTTTGGTTCTGGTCACCGACTGAGATTGGATCCTGAAAAACCAGGTCTTCAGTGCTTTTTGGAAGGTTAGGAGGGTAGAGGTCTGCTGAATGTCAAGAGGGTGGGTGTTCCAATGGTCTTGTTTTGGGGGGCCTTCCAACTTTGCCAGATGGATTAGTACAGGGGTGTCAAACTCAATTTCATTGAGGGGCCCCATCAGCATTATGGTTGCCTTCAAAGGGCCAGATGGGTGTGGCTGAGTAAGCATGGCTGGGTGGGCGTGGCTGGCTCGACTGACAATGGAGAACCCTCTTCTTAGGCAAAAAGAGCCTGGTGACGCAGCAGACTAAAGCAGTTATTAACATTCATTAACATTCAGCTGCCTGCAATTACTGCAAGTTCAAATCTCACCAGGCTCGAGGTTGACTGAGCCTTCCATCCTTTCTAAGGTAGGTAAAATGAGGACCCAGATTGTGGGGGCAATAAGCTGACTTTGTATAAATATACAAAAGTATGAAGGCTATTGCTTAACGCACTGTAAGCCGCCCTGAGTCTCCGGAGAAGGGTGGCATATAAATCAATTTTTTTAAAAAAAAAAAGGGGGGGGGGGGCTGAAGGATTTTTCAAGCCCAGAACTACAAGAGAAAATTTGGAAGTGGCTCAGGCAGCTGCCTCCCTGATTCACAGGAGGATAAGGAGGTTCAGCACAATCAGATTTTAAAAATTTGATTATTGCAGCCAATCTCAATAAAAGTAGATTTTAGCCTTCTGGGAAGTTGATTTTCTGGTCTGGGCAGCCCAGAAGTGATGCTTAGGGTGCAGAACCTCCCGGGGAGATTTGGCCTCTTGCTCCTCAACCCCCTTGCTTAAATGGCTCCTTCAGAGGTGGACCGGCTGATGGGATTTGGGAGATGCCGGAATTATTTCGAGCACCAGGAAGCTCGGAACATGTCCAGTTACTCCGCGGACAGAGCCTCGATGGACCGAGGGATGGAAGGCGGGATCAGAGGGTGAGCCTCAAATGGCATCCTGACTCCTGCAGAGGGCAGTTCCAGGGCTGGCCTTGGGCAAAGCAGAGGAGGGAAAGGAGTCCCAGCTGCCTCTTGGGGACAGGAACTCCCCGCCCTTCCTGTTTGCCGGGGCTGTTGGTGTAGTGGCGGGCAGAAGGCTCGTCCCATATGTGCGGCTGGAGCTGAAGGTTAAGGTTGGATGGTGGAGGTCGAGTTGGCAGGGGCCGCAATGTGGCAGTGTTGACGACCAGCTGCCTCATCACAGCCCCACTGTCTTTATTTGCCTGCAGCTGGGACAGGGTGGGTGGCCGCCCAGCGCATCCAATGAGCTGGATTGCGTGCCTCCCATCCCGTGCATCTGTCATCACCTAAAGGGCTGGCCCAACCGCCACGGTGCTCAGACCCACCTGTGCTGCGCGGGCTGTGAGACCCCAAGGTGCGCAAGTGTGGTGCAGGTAGGGCAGGGCTGAGCATGGTTTATTGGATGTCCCGGACTCACATCCAGCTGGCTGTCACTGCTGGCCAATGAGTGGCTGAGGGGCCAACAAGCTGCAGTTACTTCTGAGCACCGCCAGACCCCACGCGCTCACCACCTCCTGTACGTGTGCCCAGGGGGAGCACCCAGCCAGGGTGGTCCAGGGCTGAGGCGGCGGGGGACAGTCCCTCACTGTCTCCAGGGCAGCCCCATGGGCCAGATCCAAAGACATTGCGGGTCGAATGCGGCCCATGGGCCTTGAGTTTGACATATCTGGATTTGGAGATAAATTGGGGGTCCTCCTAGACCAGGGGATTCAAACTGGATTTCTTCATGGGCCGGATCAGCACTGTAGTTGTCCTCCGCAGGCTGGCCGGGTTGTGTGTGAGATGGGACAGACGGCAGACTGGACAGACGCCTCTGTCAGGCATGCCTCTGTTCAGAACCCAAGAAAGAAAACCCCCAACTCCATGTTTATAGAGAAGAGGTACTTTTACTGAGTTTGAAATGATAGCAATGAAAGAAAAGCAAGATCTGAACCAAAAGGCATGAAAGTTACATATTGAAAGTTTCCCCAAATCCCTCCCCCCAAGGACCCAGGCATGTGTAGAGATTACACGGGGTTCCAGAGTGAATAATCTCAGACAGAGGGGTTCAGTTCACCTCCCACTTCTGGAAGGAGTTCCTGGGGTTGTTAGGCTCCGCACGGGGTTAAGCTCCACCCACCATCCTCAGACCAATGGGGCTTGTGAAAGAACTAACTCGGTATTGGAACAATACCTTAGATCAGGGGTGGGTTCTAAATTTTTTTACTACCGGTTCTGTGGGCATGGCTTATTTTGTGGGCGTGGCTTGATGGTCATGTGACAGTGGGCGTGGCTTGGTCAAGTGACTGGGTGGGCGTGGCCAACTCATTGTCACTCACGTCAAGGGGTGCCTTGCCTGGCCCCTCCCCTCCCAGCCATTCCTTGTCACGCCCAGCCCCAACGTATCTATAGTTCTGTAAAAATGTTGTTCACCTTTTTCAGCTTTATTATCTACAGACTATAGATGTACTTTCATGGACCACTGAAAGGAGGAAATGGCTCACATGCTTTGCCCAAGAGTGTGATAGGCAACAGGCTTTTAAGGGCCTGCCAGAAAGAAGGGGGGCAATGTATTTTCCAAAGCACCAGAAGGCAAAAAAAGAAGCAATGGATGGAAACTGAACAAACCTAAAACTAAGGAGAAACTTCCTGACAGTGAGAACCACTGAGTTCTGAGTGCAGAAATATTTCAGTCATAATTTCACATATAAAATAGCCATTTGTGTAATACAATCTGTATATTGTTCAAAACAGAAATTAGTATTATGTCTGGGGAGGCGTGGCCAATGTCCCAGCGGCAAGACGGACTCTTTGGGAGCTCCCAAAGAGTCGTCTATATCCCCGCTGTCCGAGGGTCCTCTGTGACCTAAGTCATACTGTAGGGATGACCAACAAGAGGAGCACGTACCGGTCAACCCAGGGAGACTGCAATCCCCCTCGAAAGACCGGAGGAAGCTCCTCAAATCGGACATTGTGGGAAAGCGACCTAGAAGTCATTGAAAAGCTGGGATGGCTCCAACAAAACAGAAACTGAAAGACCAGCCTGTGACAGTGAGGTGAGATCAACTTAATTTTATTGATCAGAAAGTTTCTCTTTCATCTACCTGGATGACTGATAGGGTGGAGAAGAGTGGCTGAAAGCGAGGAGTGGGTGCGGGTGGGTGCTCCCATTCACATCTGGAAATTTGAATGGCAAGGAATGCATGTCTAGGAGCCTTTTTAAACTTTTACCAAAGTTTTTAATTGAAGAAGAAAAGAAGATTTGGGGGTTGTAACACTGTAAGAATAATTGGATATCAGTGCTTTGAATGACTGAACGGAATATACATTTTTAAAATAGTTTGTTGCAATACTGATTGATTACTGATACTTTTGTTTGGAGTAAAAGTATCAAAAGTACCAAAAGGACTGAGCTGAGACTGAAAGTTAGCCTGCAGTGCCACCTAGTGGCAGAAGAAATAGCAAAAGAAAAACATTTTTTACTTTGAAGAAAACCTAATAGATAACTGACCTTGACATTTTGGCTAGAAGATAAATAGGCCAGCTGTGGAGAAGGGAGTAGAGACTAGACTTCAAAAGTGTTTGAGAAACCCATTCCCTTTTTTTTCTCTGGATTTGTGGATTTGTGGATTTTTTATTTTTATTTTTTTTCCTTTACTTTTTGGCGGATTAGCTTTGCTTTGAGAACAAAAAAAAGATTTCAGGTTGTCCTTTTATTTTTATTTTCTGGTTTGAAACTTTGCAAGAACTGAATGAAATGGTCTTTTTTCCTCTTTCTTTTTTCTGAAATATTGTTTTTTCTGACTTGAAGAGTCAGAAGAATTTATTTTATTTTATTTTTATTTTTTCACTCTGGGACCTTTTTATCTCTTTCTTCTGGTGTTAAACTGACTTTTTTTTAATGGATTCTGATTTTTGATTTTGAACTTAAAACTTTATGTTTCAACCTTCCCTTTCTCTCTCTCTCTCTCTCTCTCTTTGAAACAAAAAAAATTCCCCTCTTTTTCTCTTTTCTTTTCTTTTCCTTTCCCTCCCCTCTTCTAGTTTGAATTTTTTTTAATCATTATTAAATTTTGGAAGGGGAGGGAGGTTCTGAGACTCTTCCTATTTTACTATATCCTGCTTTATTTAATTATTACCAATTCAATCATTGGTTGAATTAGGTATCTGAATTACAACCAAATTATAAATGGATTATAAGTATCTGGAGAAGTGGAAATGAAGAAATTTACACAACCAGCACCAAGTCCCTCAGCAGCAGAAACGCACAAAACCTCAGAGATAACAGAATTGTGAATTTTGATGCAGTCACTGCTGGCTGACAGGAATTAAAAGAAATGAAAGAAATAATGGAGAAGAATGAGGAGAGAATACAGAAAGTAGAGGAAAAAGCAGAAAAGACAGAAAAAAATGTTGAGGAGTTGGAAGAAAAATTGGTTTAAACAGACAAATCACAAGAGAGAACAATTATCCTGCTGGAAATGGAAAGATCTGAATTCTACCTAAGATTTCAGAATATAGAAGAAGAAAAAGGAGAAAACCTACCAGAGGCAATTGCAGAGATTCTGGCTGAAGTTATGGAACAACCCCAGGAAAAGATTTTAAATGAGATTGATGAAGCATTTAGAATATATACTAGATATGCAATAAGGAATAAATTGCCAAGAGAAGTACATGTAAGATTTATGAAGAGGGCAATGAAAACAGAGATATTACAAGCAGCAAGGACCTCAACACTGAAACACAAAGATAAAGAACTTGTCATTCTACGACAAATACCTAGAAGGGTCAGAGATTCGAGGAGAGAATATCAATTTTTAACGAAATTCCTAATATTCAAAGGAGTGAACTTTAGATGGCTGATACCTGAAGGGATTATGGTGACATGCAAGAACAAAGATACAGACTCGACTCTATTGAGAAAGTGAAAATATTTTACCAACAATTTTGTGGACCATTGGATGGAGATTTAGGAGCAGTAGATGCTGCAAAAGAGAAAGATGAAGATAAAGCCAAAGAAGAAAAAGCCAAAGAGGAAAGGGCCCTCAGAGAAGGGGCAAGAGCAAACAATCCACTGGAACAAAGAGAGACTAGGGCGATGAAATTAAAAATTAGCAACAAGTAAATATGGAGGAGGAAGTAAAACCAATATCTTTAAATGTAAATGGACTGAATGCGGCAATAAAAAGAAATAGAATATTGACTAAATTAAACAGCTTGAAGATGGATATTATATGTTTACAGGAAGTGCATATTAGAAAACAGCATTCAAAATTATTACAATACCCAAAATTAGGAGTTCTATTTACATCATTGATACACCAAAGTAAAAGAGGAGTGGTACTGTATGTTAAAGAAAGACTAGAACCCAAACAAATTTTTGAAGATGAGGAAGGCAGGTTCTTGATGGTCGAAATTAAAATGAACTTCAAACAAGTACTTTTGATAGCATTATATGCACCAAATGAAAAACAGGAAGAATTTTATCGGCGATTACACAAGAAAATTGTAGAACTGGACTATGAAAATATATGTATAATGGGTGATTTCAATGCTGTAACAGATACAGATTTAGACTACAAAATGGTAAAGACAAATAAAAAACCTAGGAAAACACTGCCAAAGGCCTTTTTTAAAATGACAGAAGAACTAAGTATTCAAGTTATTTGGAGACAGAAACACTTGAATGAGACTCAATATACTTTTTACTCAAATAAACATTTATCGTGGTCAAGGATAGATATGATATGGATGTCAATTGGATTTATAGAAGCGGTGCAGGAAATAAATATTGGCTCAAATATATGGGCAGACCACAGCCCAATAACAATAACATGGAAAGGGCAAAAGAAAAAGATAAGATGGACCCTGAATGCAACAATATTAAATGAAAAAGAATTTCAGAAATTTGTGGGAAAGGAATTGGAAATTTTCTTTAAAATAAATAAAAAGGAGGACACATCACTCCAGAATGTTTGGGATACAATGAAAGCATATATTAGAGGCCTGAACATATTTGGGAAAAATGAATAAAAAGAAATGCCAGAAACAAGTAAGATTGGAAGAAGAGTATAAAAGTCTGGAAAAAGAGTTCCAGAAAAATGGCCAAAGCAATATAAAAATCAAGAAATTGATGGAACTGAAGAAACATGAGATAATTTTAAATGAACAAGAATCATTACCAAATCAACTGAGAACATCGAGACAGAATTTTTTTAAAAAACGCAAATAAACCAGGAAGATGGTTAGCATACAAATTAAGAAAAGAGAAGGAGAAGAAAACTATAAAATACCTTCAAGATGGAGAAAGGAAATTACAATATAGAACTGAAGAAAAAAAGAAAGTAATCCAAGAATATTATGAAAAACTCTACTCTCAAGAGAAGATTTCAGAGGAGGGGATACAAAGTTATTTGGAGAAATCAGACTTAATTAAAATATTAGAACAATATAAAGAAATGCTAGAAGAAAGAATAACAATGATGGAACTAACAGAAGCTATAAAAAGACAAAAAAGTGGAAAAGCACCAGGACCAGATGGTTTACCAGCTGAATTGTATAAAACACTACAAGAAACTATAAGTAATGTAATGTTTGTCAGAGGAAAAACCTCTGAGCTTTTTGCTGCAACTAATTGATTGTGATTAGTTTGAATGAACCAATCAGAGCACAGCTTCCTGGCTCTGAGTTTCCTGTGCTTTCCAACAGCCAGTTGGTTAGTATATAAGTAGCAGCAGGATTGCAGCCACTTCAGATGGAGATCAGAGCCTCAACGCCAGAGACCCTCTCACACCTGAGCTTCCTCAACACCAGAGAAAACCTCCAGAGTCACTACAAAGTCACTGCCTTGCTCCTGAGTAGATTGACCAAGAAGCCCTTCCATGCTTGAGAAGACTAGAGCAAATGGACTTTGCTGTGAGGAGAAACTTTTGGGCTGTTGATGCCTTCTTGTAGGTTTTGTTTTTATGTGTTTTTAATTAAACCAGTTAGTTTTTCAAGACTCCTCTTTTAACTTCCATGCCAGTGCGTTTGTCTGCATATCGGGCCATGGTCCATTCGATTCCAGAACCCTTTCCCTCAACAATTGGTAGCAGAGAGGATGGTAGAAGAGAGGACCTATTTAATGACTTATTATTGAAGGCTAAGATGCCAGACTCATGGAATGAGGCATATATGACACTTATACCTAAAGAAGATACGGATTTACAATTGATTAAAAACTATAGACCGATTTCATTATTAAATGTAGATTATAAGATCTTTACCTCAATAATGGCTAATAGGTTAAAGAAACCGCTAAATGAATATATTCATACTGATCAAAATGGCTTCTTACCAAAATTACAAATCAGAGATAACATGAGGATGATTTTAAATACTTTAGAATATTATGAGACTCACCCAGAAAAACAAATGGCGTTGATGTTTTTAGATGCACAGAAAGCTTTTGATAATGTGAATTGGCAGTTTATGATGATACAATTACAGAAAATGGACTTTGGGGACAGATTTATAAATACCATAAAAACAATCTACGATAGACAATTTGCTAAGATAATGATGAATGGAGAAATTACAGAAAAAATCAATATAATGAAAGGGACTAGACATGGTTGTCCACTATCACCACTATTGTTTATTCTGACTCTAGAAGTCCTAAACAGAAATATTAGACGAAATGATGAGATAAAAGGGATGAAAATTAAAAAAGAGGAGTTGGTATTCATTATAGAAGAACCGCAAATAACAGGCCCTAAACTATTAGAACAGATAGAAAGATATGGAAAAGTCTCTGGTTTGAAAATAAACAAAGATAAAACAAAAATCTTGGTGAAAAATACAACAGAAAAACAAAACAGAGAGATAAAAGAAAAGTTAGATATACAAGTTGTGAAGAAAGTTAAATATTTGGGAGTACATTTAACTTCGAAATGTGCAACAATAAAGGAAGAAAACTATTATAAATTAAAACAACAAATTGAAAAAGATTTGGAAAAGTGGAAGAATCTCCAACTATCACTTATGGGATGGATTGCATTGATAAAGATGAACATACTACCAAGATTGTTATTTATATTCCAGATGGTGCCAATAAAAATTGAAAAGACATACTTTCATCATCTGAATAAAATAATGAGGAAATTTATATGGCAAGGGAAAAAAGCAAAAATAAGTTTGAAAATGCTACAAGACACGAGGTTGCCAGGGGGATTTGGTTTACCAAATTGGGAATTATATTACCAAGCAGCAACATTGACATGGCTGAAAGAATGGCTTGAACTAAGAAATATAAGGCTGTTAACATTGGAAGGGCATGATTTGCAACTGGGTTGGCATGCTTTTTTGTGGCATGGTAAAAATAAGATATATACATACTTTCATAGACATTATATACGAAATGCATTGCTATTGGTTTGGGAGAAGGTTAGAGATAAATACTATGTGAAAATACCAACACCTTCATTGGCTGACTGGATTGAACAGCTACGTGGTACCTGGACTGTAACACGTGTGACCCTGGACGAGGCTCACCAAGCCCATAAGAAACAAGCTGATAAGAAAAGAGTTCAGGGTAGGGATTACAAAGTAGGAGATAGAGTTTTCCTTTCCACCAAGTACCTACAAACTACCCAAAAGTCGAAAAAACTTGGGCCTAAATATGTGGGTCCTTTCCCCATTGTATGCATGGTAAATCCAGTTATGGTGCAGTTAGAATTACCTAAAACCTTGCAGAGGATTCATCCTGTGTTTCATGTTAGTTTATTGAAACCCGAACATACTTTCCCCCTGCATCTGGACCAAGAACCTCCTCCTGTCCCCATACTCATCGAAGGAGAACAACACTTTGAGATTAAAGAGATATTGGACTCTAGGAAGCATAGAGGGAAGGTGCAGTACTTGGTGGCCTGGAAATATTTTCCATCATCTCAATCTGAATGGGTAAATGAGCAAGATGTTAGAGCTCTGAGGCAGCTGCAATTGTTTTATTCCAAATATTCTGATAAACCTTAGTTCTGGGGGGGATGCAGATTGGATAATCCTGACTGGACCCTTGGGGGGAGGGTTTGGGGGTTGCTTTCTATATGTGATTTTCGCGCCTATTGCCTCAGACCTTGCTTTTCTTTGGTTGCATTCAGTTCATACTCAGTAAAAGTACCTTTCTCTATGAAAATGGAGTTGGGGTTTTTCTTTCTTGAGTTGTGAAATACCGAGTTAGTTCCTTCACAAGCCCCATTGGTCTGAGGATGGTAGGCGGAGCTTAAACCCTGGGCAGAGCCTAACAACCCCAGGAACTCCTTTCAGAAGTGGGAGGTGAACTGAACACCTCTGTCCGAGATTCTGTTCTCTTTCTAGGACTAACGTCTCTTCTGCAGGAGGGCCAAATGTCAGCCTCCGCCTCTATATTGCTTGCTTGCTGCTTAATGTCAGGTATGCCTCCGTTCAAAACCCAAGAAAGAAAACCCCCAACTCCATGTTTGTAGAGAAGAGGTACTTTTACTGAGTTTGAAATGATAGCAACGAAAGAAAAGCAAGATCTGAAGCAAAAGGCACGAAAGTTACATATTGAAAGTATCCCCAAATCCCTCCCCCCCAAGGACCCAGGCTGAATGTCCAATCTCCAACCCATATGGTGTATAATAACGTATACACAGGATCATTTACAGTAATAAGACTAAGGCTTATCAGGATATTTAGTATGAAACAATTGTAAAAGTTTTGGGGCTCTGACATCTCGCTTGTTCATCCATTCAGATTGGGAGTGAGGAAAATGTTTCCAGGCTACCAAATACTGTACTTTCCCCCTATGTTTCCTGGAATCTAGGATCACTTTGAGCTCAAAATGCTGCTCTCCTTTGATGAGGAGGGGCACAGGAGGGGTAGGTCCATCAGGTCGGAGAGAGGAGGTATGTTCAGGTGTCAGCAAGCTAACATAAAACACAGGGTGGATCCTTCTAAGGGTTTTAGGTAATTCTAACTGTACTGTGTCCAGGTTTACAATCCTTACAATAGGAAAAGGATCCACATACTTAGGCCCCAATTTCTTAGGACCCAGGCTGAATGTCCAATCCCCATCCCATATGGTGTCATGTGGGGTGCATCTTCAGGTGTTTTCGTCCATCTGGTATTCTGAGACAGTTGACCTTGACTGGGTATAAACAAGTCCATTCAGCTGCGCAGTAGATCATGAGAGCATCCCTCCCTTTTTGTTCACACAGGCCATCTTCACTCCAGCTCACTTCCCCACCCAAATGCCAATCTCCCCCCCCCCCGTTACTATGGCAGCAGATAGCAAGCAAGCGTCAAAGAGGCTGACAGCCTCCTGCAGCACCCTGCCCGCCAAAACGGCACTAGCAGAGGCACCACGGGCCGGCCCTTTGGTATTTCCAGGCCCACCCCACGGGCCAGATCTAAGCAGCCCACAGGCTGTACAGGCCTTGAGGTTGACACCCCTATCTTACTTGAACAGCAGGTGACAACAGTGGCTAGAAAGTCTTTTGCATAGATGCCTCTTGTATCTACCTTTTCCTGGACTGAGAGTTCCTATACACACATGCCTTAATCTGCTTGTGGTTATACTGTTAAAATGAGCTCTACATTGAATTTTTTTGAGGACCCCTCAGAGGGTATAGCTCAGAGGTCTGCAATCTTAAACACTCAAAGATCCATTTGGACCCGTTTCCCACAGAAAAGAAAACACTGGGAGCCACAAAACCTAGTTGGGCATGGCCAACTTGACGTCACTCACTCCCAGTTGCATGACACCCCCCCCCGGTAACACCTACCCAGTTTTTGTGACTCCCTTTGTTTTCTGTGGAAAACAGGTATCTCTCTATCTCTCCTCTCTTTCTCCCTGTCTCTCTCATCTCTCTCTCTTTCTCCCTGTCTCTCTCTCTCTCTCTTTCTCCCTCTCTCTCATCTCTATGTGTGTGTGTGTGTTCCCTCTTGAACCATTTCCAAAAACAGGCGAGGGTTGGTGGCTTTTGGGGGTTTTTTTTGGTGATGTTCTTCTTCTTTGAGTGCTTTTTACCCCAGATAAATGAAGCTCTTTCGTCCCCCTGCTGTGGCTCCCTGTTGGCTGAACCCACCACTGGCTGGCCCCTCCCCTCTCAGTCACTCCTCGCCTGGCCTGAGAAGGTAAGGGAGACTGCAGGGGATAAAGACTCACTCCATATCCCAGAGCGGGAGCAAAGCGCCCCTGTATTTGCCTCATCTTGCAGGGGCTTCTTCCGGCCCTTGGTGCTGCATGCACCTCGGTCGCTCGGGGAGACGCGCGACTTACTCTCCACCCTAAGACACTGGCCCGGCCCAGCTGCAGCCAATGCCGCTGCTCTTGCTGCCTCCATGGCCAGCCCACTGCTCTCGCAGCACAATTAAATTTAGTGCGCTTCACAATGGAGGAGATGGCGTCCCCTCCTCCTCCTGGAGCCCATTACAACATGGAGCATCAGTAAGTTGCGTGTCTCCCTGAGCGACCAAAGTGTGTGCAGCACCAACAAGGGCTGGTAGAAGTGTCCATGAGTTGAGGCAAGTACGGGGGCGCTTCGCTCCCGCTCTGGAATATGGAGCGAGTCTCCATCCCCTGCTGTCACCCTTACCTTCTCAGGCCAGGCGAGGAGTGACTGGGAGGGGAGGGTGAGGGGTGGGGCCAGGCAGTGGTGGATTCAGCCAACAGGGAGCCACAGCAGGGGGACGAAAGGGCCGCATGTGGCTCCAGAGCTGCGGGTTACCAAAGAAATGCATGCCACCCTAGTTGAATATCATGACCCTCTAATAATAATAATCTCCTTCTCAGCTTTGGAAGCCATATTAGGCCGGAAGCTCCAATGCTGCCACCTTCTCATGTGTGGGAAAGTAGGAGGTGGGATTTAGGAGAGGGGGTTAGTAGACATAATAGCATTCTTCCTGTTGGTCAAGGTCAGGGCGATCCAGCATCTGGGATGGAACGGATGTTGATTGGAGCATTTGACTTTTGGGGTCCATCAGGCGCCTGGGACGGAACCATTTAATCGGTTCCGTCTCCCTGTGGTGGTGGGTAGTGGCCTGAAAGTCCAAGTGAAGGAGGGAATGATCTGTCCATGACAAGGGTTTGATGTCTAGATCCCCTCTACCAAGATCATTCAACCACTGACCAGAGATAAGCCAGGTTGGTACTGGCTTCCCGGGAGGTTACACGAGGCTGGCTCCAGGGCGTTATCAACACTTCGTTGAGTGAGGGTCACTTCCCCACTGCCTTGAAAGAGGCGGTGGTGAGGCCTCTCCTCAAGAAGCCGTCCCTGGATCCAGCAGTATTGGCCAACTTTCGTCCTGTCTCCAACCTCCGCTTTACGGCGAAGGTTGTTGAGAGTGTGGTCGCGTGACAGTTTCCACAATTCCTGGAGGAAACATCCTATCTAGATCCATTCCAGTCGGGTTTCAGGTCTGGGCACAGCACAGAAACGGCATTGGTCATGTTGGTTGATGATCTCTGGAGGGCTCGGGACAGGGGGTGCTCCTCTGTTCTGGTCCCGTTAGACTTCTCAGCGGCTTTTGATACCATTGACCATGGTATCATGCTGCACCGGTTGGAAGAGTTGGGGGTGGGAGGCACCGTGTTGCGGTGGTTCTCCTCCTTTCTCTCCGACCGGTCGCAGTTTGTGTTGGCAGGGGGGCAGAGGTCGACCCCGAGGCCTCTTATTTGTGGAGTGCCGCAGGGATCGGTCCTCTCGCCCCTTTTGTTCAACATTTATGTGAAGCCGCTGGGCGAGATCATCCGTGGTTTTGGGGTGAGATACCATCAGTACGCTGATGACACCCAGCTGTACATCTCCACCCCAAACCACCCCAACGATGCCCTTGAAGTGATGTCCCAGTGCCTGGAGGCTGTGCGGATCTGGATGGGGAGGAACAGGCTCAGGCTCAACCCTTCCAAGACTGAGTGGCTGTAGCTCCCGGCATCCCAATATAGTCAGTTGACTCCACCGCTGACTATTGGGGGCGAGTCTTTGGCCCCCACAGAAAGGGCTCGCAATCTGGGAGTCCTCCTGGATAGACAGCTGTCCTTGGAGGATCATCTGATGGCTGTGACCGGGGGACTTTTTGTCAGGTTCGCCTGATTCGCCAGTTGCGGCCCTTTCTTGATCGGGATTCCCTGTGCACAGTCACTCATGCCCTTGTCACCTCTCGCCTTGACTACTGTAACGCTCTCTACATGGGGCTCCCCTTGAGGAGCACCCGGAGGCTCCAGCTGGTCCAGAATGTGGCCACGCGGGTAGTGATGGGAGCAACGTGGCGCTCCCATGTAATGCCACTCCTGCGCGAACTGCAGTGGCTCCCGGTGGTCTTCCGGGTGCACTTCAAGGTGTTGGTTATCACCTTTAAAGCGCTCCATGGCATAGGGCCTAGTTATCTGTGAGACCGCCTACTTCCACAAACGACCTCCCATCGACCCGTGCGCTCCCACAGAGAGGGCCTCCTTGGGGTGCCATCAGCCAAACAATGCAGGCTGGTGGCCCCCAGGGGGAGAGCCTTCTCTGTGGGGGCACCTACCCTCTGGAATCAGCTGCCCCCAGAGATAAGGAGAATTCCAGACCTCAGCGCCTTCCGCCGTGCCCTTAAAACCCACTTTTTCAAACAAGCCGGGCTGGCTTAAGAAATATTTTAAATGTTTATAGGGGTTTAAAAAACTTTTTAAATTGAAGCCATAATTTATATATATTTTTAATTGTTTTTATTGTTTGTACTACATGTTTTTAATCTTGGTTGTACACCGCCCTGAGTCCTCAGGGAGAAGGGTGGTATATACAGTTGTGATCAAAATTATTCAACCCCCACTGAAATTGAGTGTTTTAGCCAGTTTGACATTGATTTTGATCATTCAGTCATCTTGCTTACATTTACATCAAAGAGGCACTTGTAGGTCAGACAAATATAACATAACATTTATAATGAAATAACCACAAATGTCGTTTCTGTGCTCACATCATTATCAGTTTTATTCAACCCCCAAGTGACATTCAATCTTAGTACTTAGTACAACATCCTTTTACAGTTATAACAGCTTTTAAACGTGAAGCATAGCTTGACACAAGTGTCTTGCATTCTTCATGGGCAAAAGCCTCCAGTTCAGTCACATTCTTAGGCTTGCGCACTGCAACTGCTTTCTTTAAGTCCCACCAGAGGTTCTCAATCGGATTTAAGTCTGGTGACTGCGATGGCCACTCCAAAATGTTCCAGCCTTTCCTCTGCAACCATGCTCTAGTGGACTTGGAGGTATGCTTGGGATCATTGTCCTGTTGAAAGGTCCAACGTCTCCCAAGCCTCAGGTTTGTGACGGACTGCATCACATTTTCATCCAATATCTCCTGGTACTGAAGAGAATTCATGGTACCTTGCACACGCTGAAACTTCCCTGTACCTGCAGAAGCAAAACAGCCCCAAAGCATGATTGACCCTCCGCCATGCTTCACAGTAGGCAAGGTGTTCTTTTCTTCATAGGCCTTGTTCTTCCTCCTCCAAACATAGCGTTGATCCATGGGCCCAAACAGTTCTAATTTTGTTTCATCAGTCCACAGAACACTATCCCACAACTTTTGTGGTTTGTCCACATGACGTTTGGCATACTGCAGTCGACTCTTCTTATTCTTTGGAGACAGCAAGGGGCTGCGCCTGGGAGTTCTGGCATGGAGGCCTTCATTACGCAGTGTGCGCCTTATTGTCTGAGCTGAAACTTCAGTACCCACATCTGACAAATCTTTTCTCAGTTCCTCAGCAGTCACACGGGGACTTTTCTCCACTCTACGCTTCAGGTAGCGCACAGCAGTCGAAGTCAGCATCTTCTTTCTGCCACGACCAGGTAGCGTTTCAACAGTGCCCTTTGCTTTGAATTTGCGAATGATGCTTCCTATGGTGTCTCTTGGTATGTTTAACATCTTTGCAATCTTCTTATAGCCATTGCCCTTCCTATGAAGAAAAATCACCTCTTCTCTTGTCTTCCTGGACCATTCTCTTGCCTTCACCATGTTTGTAACCACACCAGTAAATGTCTAGAAGGAGCTGAGTATCACAGTCATTTTAAAGCTGCCTAATTGGTGCTTATTATGCTTGATTGCTGCTCGGTGACATCCACAGGTGTTTTCAATACCTGATCGAAAACACCTGAATGAACCTCTGTTCTTCAGAGTGGTAGTCTTTAAGGGGTTGAATAATTGTGTCAATGAAGAAACCACAAAAGAAACATTTACTACTGTATTACAAAAACAATTGATGTCATTTTAGTTGCATTTGGTTCTGTAAAACGTCCTTGTAGGATTTCATTCTGAATACAATTACAAATGTACACTATAGTCCCTAAACCCCTTTACAGCATTGGGGGTTGAATAATTTTGATCACAACTGTAGGTTCTGTTATCTATAAAGACCTTATGGCCTCATGGCCTGGTTATCTGCAGGACCCCTTCTCTCCAGTTACATCTGCCTATCCTATGAAATCATGTTCCAGGTCCCATCATTCAAATTATCTTGTGGAACCTTGAAAATATGCCTTTTCTGTGGACACCATGCCCTGCAAAATAGTAGCTCACTGCTAATATTCAGGTTCATAACAGCACTCTTAAAGGATTTGTCACTCCCTTTTATCCCTTCTTCCTTGGACAGGTATAGAACATGAAAAAAAAATCACAATAGGACTTTTAATCCATTTTAAAAATTACTCAAGAGGATGTCCGGTTGACCTTGCAGCGAGAATGGTTGGAAAATAGCGGGCTCCGCCGAGCCTTGCAAAATCCAGCCAGTAACCACTGTCAGGAGACCCTACGGGGTCATCGCCGCCTTGTAGGAGCTGTGAAGGAAGGAGAGGTGCTTCACTGACCATGAGGAACTCGTAATTTCCTCGTTAGGTCCGAAGCAAGCTTTCCTGAACTACAGCAGGGACGACGGCCATTTTTGGCAGTCACAAGCTGGGACAACCAGGACCACAAGATTTGTGCTGGAGCAGTTCGTGGACAGAGCATTGAAACTGGGTGAGATAATTACCAACTTTTACTCTAAAGGCCTGATTTAAGTACAAGAATTTTAAACGATAACTTCCAAGCCTAAGAAAGCGGCGAGTAAATACACAGAAAAAAACCCTGAAAATCAGAGGCGAAAGAAGCCCAAGGGAAGCTTTAAAACACAGAAAGCTCGAAAAAAGCTTAAACAATTTGAAAGGTGATTTTCGGGAGAAATGGTCTTGTTTATTTGTATTTTTAAACCCCCTGGATTTATCGGATAATCAGCTGTTTTTGACAGACTGTTTAACGTTGGATTTAGGAATAAGAGAGCCATCTACTGGAAGAAGAGAAGTACTACAGCACTATAGCCGCAGTATACTTAGTGAAAGTCAGCTCAATACACACAAAGTCTAATACACAAAATATAGCAATAAAGGATCCTGACTTTATGTTAGAAGATGACTTGGATAATTTGAGAATATTTAATGAGGTTTTTTTTCCCTTCTGAAGATTTTTAAAAGGAACTAACTTGCAAATAACTAAACTTTATTAAGATTGGCTATTGGATTATGGATTTGAAAGTTTGGAGGAATCTAGTGGATTAATTTGGATTTGGACTATTAATGTTATTCAACAGAACATTCTATGAGAAAAGAAGGAAAGTTAAATAAGGCTTTAAAACTTGGACAATTGGGAAGATATATAATTGGAAAACTATAAGGCTGTAAATTACTAAAGAATTTTAAAGATAAATTTAGGGCTTTTGGAGGTATAATTATGGGATTGATTAAATTTTATTAAGCAGGAGCTTTTAAATATTGAAATGGAACTATAGAAATATACTGAGTAATTTTTATTAAATTGTTATAAAATGGATTTACAGGGGATAATAGAGGCATATGAAGAAATATTCTTGATGCTAAAAAGTGTGCGTGAATCTATAAAGAACAATAAGGAGACAAGGGGATTGTTTAAAGACACAGAAATGAATGTAGAAGTCACTCAACAATTGGGGGAAAAAGAGGAACACGTTATTCAAGAAATAGATGAGAAATTAGAAAAAGCAGTGGAAGGGAAAAATCAAAATGAGATGCAAGAAGCTAAAAATAAAGAAGAGAAAGGATTAATAAGTAGGAATCAATTAGATAACTCCTCAAAAGCTTATAATAGAACAGAGAGAAAAGAGAAAAATCTCTTCAAAAAAAGAAAGATTTAGAGGAAAAAAAATTCTTAAAAAAAAGGAAGTCTTGTTGATGGGTGTTCAAATAGTACAGCAGAAAGAGACAAAGGGTATCCAGAAGGGAATGTTCAGTAGGCACAAAAATATCAAAAAGAGCTACAAGATTCCGAGAGAGAGAGATAAAAGGCTGACTAAAAGGTCAATAAATGATGGAATTTTAAAAAGGTTAAGAGTTGATGGATAATGAGAAAATATATTAATAAAATGGGAAAATACAAATAGGGAAATAATAGTATATATATTAATAGATAATACAATTTATAATTAAAAATAAACTCAGATTAGTACATGGAAATTTAGGATTAGGTAATTTAATTGTATTATTATCATTAATAGAATGTTAAAGTATATTGTGAATTTAAAATATTAAGGATTAGAAATTGTGGGGATTTTGAGATACCGTATATACTCAAATATAAGCCGAGTTTTTAAGCACGTTTTTAGGCTGAAAAAAGCCCCCCTCGGCTTATATTCGAGTCACGAAAAAATGTCTTTTTTCCTGCAACCGTTTTGGCTCCCGGGGTTGCAGGGAGGCTTGCTAAAGCCAAAATGGGGTGTGGGGGGGTGCGGCGCCCCTCCCCCACGCCCCTTTTTGGCTTTAGGGGTTGCAGGGAGACTTGCAGCTTTTTGCAGCTCCTCCCGCGGCTGGCTGCTCGCTCGCTCGCTCGCCGGCAGATGGAGAGCAGCGTTTCTTCATCGCTCCTTTTGCAACGTCTGCCGAATCCCACCAAAGCCAGTGTAAAATCAGCGCGGTCCAGGGATGCGCCCACCCCTCCACCCGCTGCCCATTACACATGTACACAGACCACCTCCACCGCCAGGCCGGGGACCCTCTTCCCATGAGCGCTATTTTTTTCTTTTTTTCGGGGAGCCTCCTCATTTCCTCGGACACGGAGGCGCGCTTGCAGCTTGACTAGTCGGCCAGCCGAGGGGCCGGGAAAAGAGGAGGGGGCTTCCCCGGAAGCGCATGTGCTCCAGCTTGGCTCCGTGCCACCCCGCCGAAGGCTCACCCGGATCGGGGAGACGGCGTGAAGAAGCAGCAGCCGCAACAGCAGCCACGCCACCATGGTGGGGCTGAACTGAAGCGGCGGCGAGGGAGGAGGGAGAGCGCTCTGCATACCCTCCTCCAGCCCATCCCTGGTGGAGCTCGGCTGGGCAGGACTGGCGCTGTGCGTCGCGGGGCTCCTTCCCAGCTGAGTCCGCGTGATCACTCGGGCACCAGAGCCCGGCGCGCGGGGGTGGGGAGGGCCGGGCACTTTTGTGCTTTTGCCCCTCGCTCGCTCACTCGCTTGCCCGCCCTACTCTCCTTTTCCCGTCCTTCCTCCGGGGCGGCGTGTTTGTGTGTGCGGGTAGCGAACAAAGACCCCCGGGCGCACCCAGCGCGGCAGAGAAGGGCGCGGGGCGAGCGAGAAAATCGCCTTCCCAGGATCAACTATGGTGGATTGCAGTCTGGAGAGCCTCTCTCTGCCGCTGGAAATGTGCAGGCGCTACCTGGAAGGTGGATCTGTCTCCAAAGTGCTGCCGGCGAGCGAGCTCACCCCACACCCTTCTCTGCCGCGCCGGAAGGACGGGGGTCTTTCTTCGCGACCCGCACATACAAACATGCCACCCTGGAGGAAGGACGGGAAAGGGAGAGGCGAGTGGGCAGGCGGGCAAGCGAGCAACGGGCAAAAGAACAAAAGTGCCCGGCCCTCCTCACCCCCGCGCGCCGAGCTCTGGTGCCCAAGTGATCGCGCGGGCTCAGCTGGGAAGGAGCCCCGCAACGCGCGCCAGCCGTGCCCAGCCCAGCTCCACCAGGGATGGGCCGGAGGAGGGTATGCAGAGCACTCTCCCTCCTCCCTCGTCGCCGCTTCAGTTCAGCCCCGCCATGGTGGCGTGGCTGCTGTTGCGGCTGCTGCTTCTTCACGCCCCCTCCCCGATCCGGGCGAGCCTTCGGCAGGGTGGCACGGAGCCGAGCTGGAGCACGCGTGCCTCCGGGGAAGCCCCCTCCTCTTTTCCTGGCCCCTCAGCCAGCTGGCTAGCCAAGCTGCAAGCGCACCTCCGCACCCGAGGAAATGGGGAGGCTCCCCGAAAAAAAAAATAGTGCGCATGGGAAGAGGGTCCCCGGCCTGGCGGTGGAGGTGGTCTGTGTACACGTGTAATGGGAAGCGGGTGGAGGGGTGGGCGCATCCCCGGACCACGCTGATTTTATACCGGCTTTGGTGAGATTCGGCAGATGTTGCAAAAGGAGCGATGAAGAAACGCTGCTCTCCATCTGGTGTTTCTTCCCTAGGATTATGGTGGTGGTAATTTCTGGTGGTAGCTGCTGAATTTCCCACCCCCGGTTTATACTCGAGTCAATAAGTTTTCCCAGTTTTGGGGGGTAAAATTGGGGGGGTCAGCTTATATTCAGGTCGGCCTATACTCGAGTATATACGGTACACTCCTGGGATTGATTAAATATTGTTAATATTTGACATTATTAGTAATCCTACACATTTGGAATATTGAAGTTATGGTGGAATTTAGTTAGTGATTCTTAAAATATTAAATAATAGTAATTTAGTAGGGGATAACAAATACATGGCGCAAAGAAATGTTATCTATGTTTAAATGAATTAATGGGGAAAATGATAAAGGATTATGAAGAGAGAGTATTATTGTTGAAGCTGGAAGATTAGGATTATACATACTTATTTGTATTATTATTGTTAGCATTGTTTAGAAAAGGCTTGACCCAGTCAATACACTGTCCACAAAATATGTATGGTGTGAAAAGAAAACTGCAAATAAAACATGTTTTTTAAAAAATTACTCAAGTTTATTTTTTATTTCTCTGGCCCAAGGCAGCAGCTTATTAACTTGACATTTGTGTTTAATTCATTTGCATGTGTATTCTGATCAAAGATGTCCTTATAGTACTGTTCACAGGGCAGACTCAGAGACAGACTATTATAGGTATGTGGGATGTATTTAAGTGCCTTGAGATTGCATGCTAGCAAAGATTTTTCTTGTGAAATGATCATGCAATCAAAGGACATTCTTGCTATAGCATTCATCCATCTTTAAAATAAAAATCATAGTTGTTGTAGTATAGTTGGCAGTGACTATAAGTCTATAAAGTAGTATTTGTTGATTGAGGGTGAGCTGTAACTCTAAAACCTTTTTTGTGCATGTTATAGGCTGCTATTGTAAGGATTATGAAGATGAGAAAAGTCCTTAAACATCAGCAGTTGCTTAGAGAAGTACTTACCCAGCTGTCATCGAGATTCAAACCACGAGTCCCAGTAATAAAAGTTTGTCTGTAGAGCTATCTAGTAGTGGCTAGAAGGTAGAAGTCTTTCTTAGCTTGGCAAATGCTCATGTACTCATTTGCAAGAAGGCTGCTTAACAGGAAAACTTTTTTCCATATTGGAAAATATTTGGTATCACAATAGTTTTAAGCCAGGGACAATTTGAACAGTTTCAATAAAAATGTTTAAACCTTACAGAATTGTAGTTATTGTTTTGTAATCAAACTCAACAACTTTTAGTCCGTATTTGTGCTTCAATTCCCCTTTTGGAACTCCCCCCTCCATTGTTCTTATTAGCTGATAAAATCAATCCTTTATTTTTGATAGGTGCAATATGTGCACTTTATGAATCTCTTATTTAAGATTTTGATACTAACAGGACTATGTAGTTGCCATTTTTTCCAGCCTCTCTCACTATAACTCCCTGTGTCAAATTGTTCTTTATGTCAGGTTAAGTAAAGTTTTGTTACTTGTTTCATGTGTCTTTAATTGTTTACATTTAATTGTTAACATTGTTGTTAAAGCTTGTTAAACACTTCCACTAAAATGAGTCACAGGATGAAAGTGGTTGAAAATATGTCTGGATAATTGTTTTTCTTTCCATTTTCAGAAGTGCATTGATATTCTAATAGAGAAGGAATACTTGGAGCTTGTGGATGGTGAAAAGGACACCTATAGTTATTTGGCTTAACAGTTTTTATCAGCTGTCTGTGTTACCCTTAAATAGTAACAAGTTTGAAAGTGAATGGAACTTGTTGGTCTGCTGCCCTCTGGATCTCTGTTTTTATAACTTAAGACCAGGGCTACCATCTGCCTGTCCTGGAATTACATCAGACCTGCTCAGGATTGATACATTTCAAGTTTGTAAATATGAACACCAATGCCATTTAATTTAATTTAAGAACAGAATGGAATCTGAAACCTTTGCCACTGGTGGTTGCATGCTACTACATTTAAATCAATACATTGGCTATACAAAGAAAAGCTGTTGCCCAGGCAGCACTTATACATGTTGGCAGCACTTGAGAGAATCTGATTTGGGCACACATGAAATCTGCTATGAAAAATCATGTGTATAGTGTGTTTCATTTTTAATGTGTGATAAATAAAAAAATAAAATTTATGTACAAGTTGCATTTGGTTTTATTAAGTTACATGATTTTATATTTCTTAAATTTAAATAAAAGGAACAATGATTACCGTGTTTTCCCGAAAATAAGACCCTGTCTTATATTTTTTGAACCCTGAAATAAGTGCTTGGCCTTATTGCCATGCGCTCAAAAGCCCAATTAGGCTTATTATAAAGGGATGTCTTATTTTGGGGGAAACAGGGTATGAAAACCAGGTGAACCGTGTACTGTTTTGCTTTCAGCATTATCTCTAGTATTTCCAAGTAAGACTTTATAACACTCAAATCAGTCTTGATCCTTTTCCTTTGATATTAATTGCAGTGGGAAGGAAAAATTAAATATTCACCATGTAAGAATACTTCAACTACACTGATTCTTTATTGCTATATAATATGCTTAGTGACAGGAAATCATGTGTCCCCATATTTAACAAATAGAATTGTGGAAATACTAGTTCTAAACATGGGTAATCTGCAGGCTAAAGTGATTAGTAGATTTTAGCTATACATTTAGCCAAGCCTTTGTTTAAAGATGGTAAAAAACAATATTAATTCAAAGTTCAAGTATCCTTTATTCAAGGTTCACAAAGTATAACCACACTGCATTATTGCAAAAGTTCAATGGTAAAAAACATGTTGCATCTGGTGAAAAGGCACCTGTCACTATAAATTACAGGTACAGTACTTTGTAATTTTTGCATTCCAAATTGCATTCAGATTTTTTAAAATAAAATTGCCCACAGTGCTAGAAACTCTTGAAGATAAGGCAGCTGTTTTATAGGTGAGGTAGCTGGTATCAAGGGATTTCCATTTCTCTTTCAATGCCTACATACTTGAGGGCATCAGCCTGACTGTATCTAGAAGAAGCAGGAAAATCATTTGCATTTGACTTTTTTAAGACAAAGTGCCCCAAGAATTCTGTTTAATAAAATTTTATTAAAAATTTGAATAACAATAATACAAACTAAAATGGAAAAGGGGGGGAAAGCTAAAAGTGGAAAAAAAGTGGAAAAAAGTAGAAAAAATATAAAATGGGTTCTGATATTCTTTACAGCAGTTACAAGTACAGTTATAGTTTAACCTCTCTTAAGGCTACATGATGACCTTTTTTACATAATGACAGGTTAGACATCTGTCATTTCTAATCATCAAAACCATAAATTGTAAGTTCATTTTTTCTTTTTTACACAAAAAGTCCAGTCACCCCAAGAATACTACTGCACAAAAAGGCACTATAGAAATGCAATCAGTTATCCCTACATCCAACAATTTATGAAGTTTACAATGTAATAATCCTGAATACACATATTTTTGCAATCAATTATTAATAGCTAGTAAAAGTATTCTCATGACCTAAATACTGAAATGTATTGTTACCCAGACTTAGGTTTTAACATTATTAGCCCTACCTGTAATCAAAAAACAGCTCTTCACCAGTCTGAATAGCTCTCTTAGCAAATATGCCTATCCTGTGATCTCCATTAACCATCATAACTGTAAAAGAAAAAGAAGTTGAGGAAAGGCTTTACAAATGCCTTCTGCTTAAAAAGTATGTGAGAATTAGTGGTTTATTATACTCCTGCTGTATAAATATTCACCTTTTGCATAGCAGTTGGGATTGACTGAATGGTTTGCAAATCTTATTTTGTTACCCTTCCGTGTTGCATCAACCACAAAATCTAAATAAAAACAACAGACAAATTCACAACTGACTGAAGTGTAGGAAATATAGTAATATTCTTAGAAAAATGCTGTCTTATTCTGCAAGAAAAGCTTTGCAGCTATCTGCCACTTGAATTATGCTTTAATTGCTGATTTGGCTTACAAACTACTTCTGCATTATAATAACTCATGACAAGTACATATTTGTATCCCATCACACATCTTACATAATGTTTAAATGCTTCCTTTCAAACATTTTGGGTATTTTTGTTAATTAACACTTGTCCAGTTTTCATAATGAGCCATCTTTGTTGATCACACCACCTATAAAAGAATGTGTTTTCCACAATTGTGTACAGGTAGTCCTCAAATTACAGCAGTTCATTTAGTGACTGTTCAAAGTTACAACAGCACTGAAAAAAGTTGACTTATGACCGCTTTTCACACTTAAGACCATTGTAGCATCCCTATGGTCACATGATCAAAATTCAGATGCTTGGCAAGTGGTTCATATTTATGACGGTTGTAGTGTCCTGGGGTCATGTGATCAGCTTTTGTGACCTTCTGACAAGCAAAGTCAATGGGGAATCCAGATTTACTTAACAAAAGCAATGATTCACTTAACAACTGTGGAAAGAAAAGTACATTGGGGCAAACTCACTTAACAACTGTTTCACTTAGCAACATAAATATTGGGCTCAACTGTGGTTGTAATTCGAGGACTACCTGTTATTAGGTCTTCAATTCTTGATAAAATTGAACATTGAAATAATTTGTTACTTCCACCATGAACATTAAACTTCAAACTTAAAATTGTAGCAATTCTAATGAGGTGGTTGTAAGCAGTATTAGGATTATAACCAGTATTTAAGAAATGTGAATAAAATAGAGGAAGTTGTTTAAGGACAATACACATACCATTATTCAGATTGAATAGAAAGCTGCACATGTATTTATCATAGACTTTCCCTCTTCTGTCTGCTTCGTCCTGAGAAATAATCTGAAAATAATATTTAAAAGATGGCTCTGATAACATACAGAACCCATTTTTCCACCCCTCTTCCACTTTCCACCTTTAAATTTGCAAAACATCTGATTCAGCTACTTAGAAAACATTGGAAATAAACTGTTCTATTAATGTATTCTGCTACAACCTTTTGCCTATGGCAGGGCTTCTCAAACTGATACCACAATGTCAAAATGATAAGATTTTCTGCATCTCCTCTGATAAATAAAGTCTACTAATTTAATTGGAATCAAGTTTGGGCAAAAATAGTTACTGAGCTTCACTAACGTGCTATATTTCCACAGAAACCATCTGTCAATCTCAATGCTTTAAATAGTGAATGGTTTTGACAAAGGGATAGATCCATGAGCTTGGCCATACCTCAAAACGTTGCTCTGAGCTTTGCTCTTTCCTTGCTCAGGAAAAACACAAGCAACTACTGAAAGTGTTCCTAATTTATCTGATCAACTTTAAGAGGAAAAAAAACATCCCCACAACCTCTATAAATTGCTTGTGACCTCAGGAAGATGGACCCACAAGTTTGAGAAAGCTGACATTTGGTCTTGGGTGACTTAGCCACTGGTGTTGAATCCATCTTTCAGACACTGAAAGTTGTCTATCAAAATACAAGGAAAGGATTCTTCATCTTATATGGCCTAAGAAGTACTTTTGAATGTTGTTCAGCATGTTGTAGCTACTCTCTTCAAAAGGCTGCCTTGAATATGGCAAGTTATAAAATGCTCATTTACTAGAAAGCAAACTGGTGAAGCTGTTCCTGCCTCCAGTCCCTCCTCCATTCCAGTATGCTTTCCCCTACAACCTCAGCTTAAGTATTCCCCCACCACCCCCACGTGGGTGCTCAGAATAGTGGTCTGGAATTACCTTACCATTTGTTTTAATGCCAATGGGTACCAAGGGCTTTCTTGCAAGTAAACATGGTACTTTTACTCCAAGTCAATAAAATTATTTTTATCATCACTTGAATACTGAGGGGAGGTGAAGAAGAGGTGTCTCCCTCTGTGTGTCTATTCCTGCTTCTCTATTTATGTCATCCTTGTGGACCTCTGTTTTGTGTCTGAGGAAAAAAAAGCTGAAATGCTCCCAAACTTGACCTGGACCTATTATTTCTCCTACATTACTTATAAAGGAGATAGATTTGGAAAAAGATGTAGCTGTTTAGAAGTATTCTCAACAATTTTGGTGTAAACAAAGTACTTCACTCAAAGTAGAATATGATAAGAATACTAACTATACAAAACATTTGTTCTTACCTCACCACAATATTCAGAGATGAATTCATTTTTCTGTACTGGATCCTTAATGAAAATCCCCCAGCCTGCCACATCAGAAGGTGCTAGAAGCAAATGCTAGCAGAATGAAAAAGCAGATGCTTTAAATTGCTTTAAACTAAATAAAATTGAAAAGGTACTTAATTCTAACAAAATGCATACTATGCAATATTAAAAGGAACAAAAACCAAGCAAAGTAGTTGACCAACTATCAATAAAAGGGTTTTTTTTTGAGTGACTGCTCATGTAAATAGTGAAGGACTGGCATGCAGATTCATAGACATTTACAGCAGCATGCTCAGAAAATACAGTTTTGAAACACAAAGGTTGCTTCTGTGATCTTCCATTGAATCCACACCAAAGTAATCTCCATCCCCAATTTTTCAATTAGTCTTTTGAAATGTTTGCAGCAGCTGTAAAACCTCCAGAACTTCCTTCATTTTAAAAGTTGATATCTACATACTACTGTATCCAGTTGTCCCAAAGGTGTTTTTTTAGGAGGCAACTGGACTGGACTTCAGCTCTGACAGGATAGTGGGAAATGGAAGGATTTATATTCCTTTCAGACAGCTGGTCATTTGCATCCTTTTAGAGGGTTGTTGAAGCACTTGGAGGTTTATCTTTTTTTATATATATTTTTTTTATTGCTTTTATTTATAACTACAGACTAAACAAAACAGAAAAACATACAAAACATATAAACATATAAACACAAATTCAGATATACGTCTAGTTTATCGCAACTGTAATATACATTCTTATTCGTCTTTTGACTCCTCTTTGTTTGGTCTTTCCTTTCTAACTGTCTTTGTGGTTCTTTATTGACCTATGTTTGTAGTTTGTTTTTCTCTTTCTATATTTGGTCACTCCCTTTAGTTCTTAATCCTTTTTCCCTTTTCTATCTTCCAACCAGGTATACCACTTTTCCCATACTAGGTAATAATCGTGTTCCTCCCTATTTTGTAGTTCCTTTGTGAGTCTATCTAGTTCTGCACATTCCATGATTTTGCTAATTGTCCTGTCCTCTGTTGGTATATCACTACTCTTCCAATATTGCGCGTATATTATTCGTGCTGCTGTTATCATGTGTATGATTAAATATGTTGTTTCCTTTTCATATTTTCCATTTAGTATGCCAAGTAGAAAGGTTTCTGGTCTTGTTTCTATTTTTTGTTGTGTTATTTCCTCTATTTGAGTTCTAATCCTTTGCCAATATTGTTTTGCCATTGGGCAGGTCCACCACATATGATAATAGGTGCCTTTGTAACGCTTGCATTTCCAACATATTGATGATGTACCGGGAAACATTCTTGCTAGTCTGGCTGGTGCCAAGTGCCACCTATAGAACATTTTGTAGAGGTTTTCTTTGTAGGGTACAGACATTGTCAGTTTATAATTTATTGCCCATAATTTTTCCCACTTGTCTAATTCAATATTGTAGCCGAAATTTTTTGCCCAGGTTATCATATTTTCTTTTACTATCTCTTCTTCTAATTTGTATCCTCGTAAATAATTGTAAATTTTTTTAATCAATTTATCCTGTGTCCCTTGCAAAATTTTATCTAATTCAGTTTGACCTTTTTGAAATCCAAATTGGGCCGAATCTTTCTTATAATCTTGATTTTATTTGTGCGTATGGCCACCAATCAATGTCTGTACCCATCTCCTTCAGTTCTTGCCTCGTTCTTAGTTCCCCCTGATTGTTTAGCAAATCTTTGTAAGTTTTTATTTTATTGCTATCCAAGGCGTTTGGATAAATCTGGGCCTCCATTGTTGATAGCCATTCTGGGATTTTGTTGTAATGTGTCTTTTTGATACTCTGCCATATCTGGTATAGTGCTTGTCTGATTGTATGTCTTTGGAAGTATTCATGCTTTTTGTCCGTACCCTCCCATAAAAAAGCGTGCCATCCTCTCTGGAGATCAAATCCTTCCAAATTCAGTAGTCGATGGTTTCTAAGTTCCATCCACTCCTTGATCCAGGTTAATGCTGATGCCTTGTAGTATGTTTCCCAGTCGGGTAGTGCCAGTCTTCCTCTTTCTCTTGTGTCCTGTAGGTGCTTTAATTTAATTCTTGCTTTCTTCCCCTGCCATATGTAATCTGCTATTAGTTTGTTGGGTTTATCTATGTCCTCAGGGTCACCTGAGTAGTGCTCCTGGTTACTGTAGTCTGCAATTTTTTCCTCTGGAAATCCATTCCTACTCTCACACCATTCAAAGGGTGTTCATCCCAAATTGTATAGCTAAAAGTCTGTAGAGATTCTCAGTCATCCAGGTCATGGCTGTCCCATGGTTGTCCCTCAGGTGACCCTGAGCACACAGATAAACCTCCAAGTGCTTCAACAACCCTCTAAAAGGATGCAAATGACCAGCTGTCTGCAAGGAATATAAATCCTTCCATTCCCTACTATCCTGTCAGCGCTGAAGAAGCTTCTTGGATGAGAAGCAAAACATCTTCAAAAGAAAAAACAAAGTCCAGTTACCACCTGAAAAAGCACCTTTGGGACAACCATGACCCGAATGACTGAGAATCTCTACACACTGTATGCAGTTATTTCAAAACTGCAACAGTATCAAATGGGGCATGTGTCAGTTAAAATTATATTTAGTACAGGAGCAGTATTTCACTCAAAGCTTATTGGTTTTGCATCACTGCTACTGTATCATCTACAAGAAGATTTTGTACAAGTCCACTGATATGAACAGGATCTAGACATGAACTGTGCCATGAAAAGCCCCTACAGCAAGTTTTTAATTATGACATAAAAGCTAGTATGTGGCATTTCCATAAAATTCCACTGTACTTATAGAAACAAATATGATTGTATTGTGTATTACCAGCGTCTCCTATTTTATTTTTTTAGATAAACTAAACATGGTAACACCTTCCAGAAGCAACTGTTGTTACAGAATGTCCTGTTTTCTACCACTGAATTTATTCTACATTGCTTAATTTCTGTTAAAATGAAGGAAGCAACCTTAGATGTGCACATTTTTTGCTGGCTAAGATATACTCTGTATGATCACTAAACAACAAGTTTCATGGGCTAGTCTAACATTTATTTATTTATTTATTTTATTAAATTTTTATACCGCCCTTCTCCTGCAGGACTCAGGGCAGTGAACAGCCAAGAATAAAAAACATCCAATACAAAATTTAAATTTTTAAAAGAATTAAACAAATTTTGGGCCAAATTTAAAACATCCCAACTAAAATCCATTTACAATTAAAATGTCTAAAGGGGGGGGGGGTTTACGCCAGCCCAGCTTGATGAAATAGAAAAGTTTTGAGGGCACGGCGAGAAGCACAGAGATCTGGTATCCTACGTATCTCCGGGGGCAGGTTGTTCCAGAGGGCTGGTGCTGCCACAGAGAAGGCCCTCCCCCTGGGGGTCGCCAGCCAACATTGCCTGGCTGACGGCACCCTGAGGAGTCCCTCTCTGTGGGAGCGTACTGGCTGGTGGGAAGCTATCGGTGGCAGAAGGCGGTCCCGTAAGTACCCAGGCCCTATGCCATGGAGCGCTTTAAAGGTGGTAACCAACACCTTGAAGCGCACCCAGAAGACCACCGGGAGCCAATGCAGCTCGCGCAGGAGGGGTGTCACATGGGAGTGGCCCATTGCTCCCATAATCCCCCGCGCGGCCGCATTCTGCACCAGTTGGAGCCTCCGGGTGCTCCTCAAGGGGAGCCCCATAATATGTTTATGTGCCAACCCTAGTGTAGAACAAGTAGTTTCTCTGTCACAGCAGTGTTACAGGTGGCTGACCACGCAAGCATCAATATACACTGTGTGCACTATTATTAGGCAAGTTGTATTTTGGAGGATTAATTTTATTATCAAACAACTACAGTGCTCTTGATCAATCCAAAATGTTAATAAACTTCAAACCTAAATATTTAAGAAAGTAAAAGTGAGGTTTTGGCTTTCTTAGGAGAATATCTATGTGTGCACAATTATTGAGCAACTATTAGTGTGCAGAATTATTATACAACTAAATGAAAACCAAAAATGTGCCCATCTCACTCGTTTATTTGTATCTGTTAAAGTGAGAATAAACAAACAACTCAAAATGTACAAATAAACATTTTTTTAAAAAATCAGTGATCAATATAGCCACCCTTCTTTTCAATAACAGTCATAAGCCTTCCATTCATGGAGTGTGTCAGTTTCTTGATCTGTTGACGATCAACATTTTGTGCAGCAGCAGCAACAGCCTCCCAGACATTGTTCAGAGAGGTGTACTGTTTTCCTTCACCGTAAATCTCCCGTTTAAGAAGGGCCCACAAGTTCTCAATAGGGGTTAGGTCAGGAGAGGAAGGTGACTATGTCATTATTCTTTCATCTTTAAGGCCTTTACTGGCTAGCCACACAGTGGAGTACTTTGATGCATGCGATGGAGCATTGTCCTGCATAAAAATCATGGTCTTCTTTTTCCTGTACCACAGCTTGAAGAAAGTGTCTTCTAAAAACTGACAGTAGGTTTAGGAGTTGATTTTGAGTCCATCTTCAATCCGAAAAGGTCCAACTAGCTCATCTTTAATAATACCAGTCCATACCAGTACCCCATTTCCACCTTGCTGGCATCTGAATCAAAGTGGAGCTCTATGCCCGTTGCTGATCCAGCCACAGGCCCATCCATCTGGTCCATCAAGAGTCACTGTCATCTCATCAGTCCATAAAACCTTTGAAAAATCTGTCTTCAGATATTTCTTGGCCCAGTCTTGCAGTTTCAACTTATGTGTCTTGTTCAGTGGTGGTCGGGTTTCGGTCTTCCTTACCTTGACCATGTCTCTGAGCACTGAACACTTTATACTTCTGGGCACTCCAGGTAGGTTGCAGTTCTGGAATATGACAGCACTGGAGGATAATGGGTTCCTGGTAGGTTCACGTTTGATTCTTCGGCAGTTAATGTGCATCTTTTTTTCTCAACATGTTTCTTGCGACCCTGTTGACTATTTGCAACAAAGCAATTGATGGTTCTGTGACCACGCCCCAATACCTTAGCAATTTCAAGAGTGCTGCATCCCTCTGAAAGATGTTTTACAATTTTTGACTTTTCAGAGTCAGTTAAATCTCTTTTTTGGCTCATTTTGCTTGAGGAAAAGAAGCTGCCTAATAATTATGTACACCTTGATATAGGGTGTTGATCTCCTTAGGCCACACCCTCCCTCATTACACAAATACACATCACCTGATATGCTTATATCCCCTAAGCATTCCAGTTTATACAGCTTGGAGGTGGAAAATATACACAAAAATGATGATACGGTCAAAATATTCACTTGCCTAATAATTGTACACACAGTGTACAAGCATCTCATAACTTCACTTCCAATAGTGTGTGTTAACTGTCTATTGAGAAGCGATATACAAGTTGTGAATAGGCAGTTTCACACATCCTGTCACTGCAAACATGAGGTAATAAAAACAAAATGGTTTGCAAACCTAATTTGATAAACAGCCCCCTCCCAAAAAAAACCACACACCCTCAGATGATTCCCAAATAAACTAAGTGATATAAATCAGGGAGAAGTTTATGTAAAAACCATCTTCCCCTTTCTTTGTGAAGCATCCATGCTCTATATATTTTGCAGAGCTGTCTGGCATGAACAAAGATAAAATGTGCCATCTGTTCGTAAAAAGATGAACCACCTTTTTGGATCCTCGTTGAATGCTGCAGTTCTTGCAAGATACATTTTTGCTATCCCAATGATCAGCTGCTCCACATGTCAAACAGAGATCTGGATCACACTCACGTACAGCTAAGTAGCAAGGACACTGCTTTGTATTGCATTGTGCTTTACAACGGCACCCAGGAAACCTGTTTTGGCCTTTAAACAAAAATGAAAGCTGAATCAACTTTTTAAGCTCCTGTTACAGATAGCTGGATTGCCCAGGACTTTGTGCAGGTTAGAGTGCTGGGCAATGCAAGTACAGTCACCAAACTAAAGCAGAAACCCAAAGGGTTTCAAATGGACCTTCGGATTGCATATCTGGATGTACAGTAAGTCCTGGGAGAGTAGCATAGTACCTGTATGTTAAAGCAGCTCATACATTTTAGATCTGTGTTATTTTTTAAAAACTGGCTATTCAAACTGCAGCGTTCTCAGTAAAGATTTAGGACAATCTCCTCTGAACTTCCCATCCTCCATAAATCCTACATTTGTTGAGGAAACCCTATATGCTGCAGAAGATTTGGGGGCATGTAGCAGGGAACCCTTCAGAGCTACATTCAACTTTTTGAAGGTTAAGGCCCACAACTGGCTTTTGAATGGCATGTGGTTTGCGGACTAGCTCCCTAAAGTGGGAGGTACAGGAAGCAGAACAAAGAAGTAGGTGGCCATAACAAAAATGAAATTTAAGTATATATAATTAATACTATTATTACTCCCTTATATTTAAAAAAATCCTTTCACCAAATTTCAGTTCAGAGGGAACTTTTGGAGGAACTGTAGAGGCCAGTCAAGTCTTTCTGCAGCTGGATATGGTCCAAGGGCCTGAATCTGAATCCCTATTCCTTCTATGAATTGGGGGCTGCACATGTGCATTTCCCTATAAGTACCTTCTCTAAAAGAATACCAAAAATATTAGGCAAGGTTCCCTTCTGGGATTTTATTTATTATTATTGAACTTCATGAAGAAACACAAGCTTCAAGGGAATCGCAATTATAGAAAAAATGATTGCACAGGGAAATGTTAATGGCTGATATGACTGTCATAATAACTGCATATTTTAATTAAGTTTTATTTACAATTTAAATAAGAAAACAGCTAACTTTGACAATAATAAAGGTTGATTTTACATTTGACAACTAATCTGACAATGAGTGTTCTTTTAAAAAAGTTTTTCAGTCTGAATGGCTTACCTGCTCAGTCTCTTTCTCTGAAAGGACTAAACTTAATATCATCTGGTTTCAGATTACAGGGCTGTTGGTTTATTATTTTTTAAAATAGCTCCAACCCAGAACAAAAGGAAAGAATACAACTAACTAGACAGGGAGTGTGGAATGAGATAAAAGGGCTTTAGCAATTTGTTCCTACTATGCTCTCAATTAGGAACCACTCCATCTTAAACCTTCTATCATTTTCTGCCACTGGGAGAAAATGGCACCAAAAAGGCAAATTGTGAAACCCTCCTCTTGCTCCTCCTGCCACCTGACCAGAATTGTTTTAAAGTCAGCTATGTATGATGAGGAGCTATGGTGGCGCAGTGGTTACAAGGCAATATTGCAGGCTAACTCTGTCCACAGACAGGAATTTGATCCTGACCAGCTCAAGGTTGACTCAGCCCTCCATCCTTCCAAAGTCAGTAAAATGAGGACCCAGATTGTTGGGGGCAATATGCTGATGTTGTAAAGCACTATGGAGCGGAGTAACTGCTATTGCTGTTGCTATTGCTAAACATTGTTAAGGTTACCACAAGAATAGCTTTAAAACATCATCAGTAAGACAACTTATTGTTCAAATCATATTAAAAAATAAAATTTCTCCAACACTTACATTCTGAACTGCACTGACAGAACTTCTCACAGAAGTTCTGCGCAATGACACATGGACATGTGTTGTCACAAGGCTGGCGTGGGTGATCACATGGCTGGTAGTTGTAAACATGATTAGATGACCCATCTGAACAACAAATTTAGGCATTTTTAAGGACAGGAAAATTGATAAATCTTTTGAAGAGTATAAAAGGAGATCCTCATCCCTTTCACCCAAATAACTACATAAAAACCCTGTACATCCCTTTATATCAAGAACTTAGGGAAAAGATAAGAGAAATAACTTAAATTCCATGCACTTCAATAGAATCTTTCCCTGCACTGGCCAAAGGAAGAATATGGAAAATGAGGTACTTCTGGATGCCTCCTCCATGCAGGAAACAAAGGCACACCATCATTGTCTACAGTAGTATAAAAATAGCCAAAGAAGGTAATTATGCATTCTGGAGGTGGATCAAACCCAAAATTTTCCCATTTCCCTGCTATATTCCTAGGACTGGGAAAATACTACACTAAGCCCTTTCCCCTTAGAGGCAAAGTGTCTGCATGTGCAGACTGGAACCACTTGCTCATAAAGTTTATTGGATTGGATAAAATGTTTGGATGTTATTATTTTTAAAAAAAATAAAAAAACAGAATTTCAGGACATAAGTTGAGTTTAAAGATGCTAACCCTTCTTCAGCTGTATCTTTCTGCAATGAGCAGCCCACAATCTGTAAAATGAAGAACATACAATATAGTTAATGGATTTTGACCTGGAAAATGCACCTAACTCAAGCTGCATCTTAGAAGAGAGATTTTAGTGTTTTGTAACACTTTCAGAAACAAAACAAGCAATGTCAAAATGTCACTTAAGATTGCATCTTTTAAAATATTAATTATTACACCAGAAATATTAATTTTGCACTGACATGTTTAAAGATAAGCTGTAATTTTCCATAGGGATGTGTCATACAATTTAAGTGTGAAAATCTCTGATCTGACCTTGAAATCTGTTTTTGACAATACGTTTTGAGAACAGAACAAAACCAAAAACCATATTTTATTTTTATACTCAGAACAGAACACAGATGTTTCATGTGGGGCTATTGTAAGTTTTCTGTTCTTTTCCCAACAACTTGATTAGACAGTTGTTTTGCATTTTTAAAAAATCTCCTCTTGGCCAATACTGGCTGTGATGAAGTGTAATGTTATGGAAATATGAACATCAAAAGATCCATAAGCAAAACACATTACTGAGTGAAGAACCATTTTGGAACCAACTGCCATTGGTGAAGGGCCAAGAAAAAAGGATCAGGATTGTTGCAAAAGAGTTTGTACCTGGACTGAATTAACTGATTTTTTCTAGAGGTGGCTGGCTACCTCTGAACCAATTCCACACAAACCCTATCCCATTTTAGTTTATGTATGCTACTTTCAGGGTGGGGTTTCCATCTTAGTTTCAAAACAGTGACGTAGGATTAATGGTTAGAACAAGAGAATTTTGCCTGACCTACCTGTTCAATTCCATTCCTGAAGTTTAACTAGGCAAGCTGCCCCCCCACAACCCACAGCAAGAGCTTCTTTCCTTAGTAAGGTGAATTAATTATCTCAATTAAGTGCATGCAAGTATTAGCAGATAACCCTGGCATGCTGTTTGCTACATATGTACGTACTCCCACCATACGCTCACAGAAGAGCATTTCTTGTCATTTTTAATCAGAACTTTTGGTTTTAATTCTTTAATTCTTCTTTAATTCTTCTAATCACCACCTCTACCAATGTCCCTCCACCTTCAGAAGCACAGGATTCTTCTTGGCTGTCCCAGGATTCTAAGCTCATCTTGGGGCAGCATGCTTAGTGCATTCCCAAATGTAAAAGAAATCCTGTCTGTTGGCATGATCAATACAGGTAGTCCTCGATTTACAACCATTCATTTAGTGACTGTTTAAAGTTACAACGGCACTAAAAAAAGTGACTTATGGCTGGTTTTCACATTTACAATCGTTGCAGCATCCCCATGGTCACATTATCAAAATTTGGACACTTGGCAACTGGTATGTATTTACGACAGTTGCCGTGTCCTGGGGTCATGTGATCACCTTTTGCAACCTTCTGACAAGCAAAGTCAATGGGGAAACCAGATTCGCTTAACAACCATATTACTAACTTAACAACTGCAGTGATTCTCTTAACAAATGTGGCAAGAAAGACTAAAATGGGGCAAAACTCATTTAACAACTATCTTGCTTACCAATACAAATTTTGGGCTCAACTGGTTGTAAGTTGAGGACTACCCGAATTTTGGAACACTGCTTTGTGCTATCCAAGACAGCCAGAATAATGTGACATGATGTGCCATTCCAGTTTGGGGCAACCAATGTTAAACTCTGGCTATAGTAAACAACAGTTACACAGCAGTACAGTCATGTGAAAAAGAAAGTACACCCTCTTTGAGTTCTGTGGTTTTACATATCAGGCAGTCGTGGGATTCAGCCAGTTCGTACCACTTCGGGAGAACCGGTTGTTAACTTTCTGAGCAGTTTGGCAAACTGGTTGTTGGAGGAAATCAGTAGGGCAGAGAACCAGTTGTTAAATTACTTGAATCCCATCACTGATATCAGGACAAAACTCATCTGGTCCTTAGCAGTTCTTAAAAGTAGGTAAATATAGCCTCAGATGAACAACAACATATGAGATATTGAACTAAGGACACAGAATTTTAAAATGAACTAAGTCAGGATTTACTGACCCTTAAGAACATTACCCTGGCATGCCCACTATTACAGTGCATTCAGAAAGTATTCAACCCCCCTTCACTTTTGTCAATTTTGTTATGCTGCAGCCTGATTCTACAGTTGAAATTCATTTTTTCCCTCATTAATCTACCCCATAATGCCTAAGTGAAAACTGAATTTTAGAAATGTCTGTAAATTTATTAAAAAGAAAAAATGAAATATTACATTGTCATAAGTATTCAGACCCTTTGCAACAACACTTGAAATTTCACTCCAGTGCCCCCCATTTCTCTTGATCATCTTTCTATGCCCTGATTGGAGTCGACCTGTGGTAAATGAAATTGATTGGACATGATTTGGAAAGGCACACACAGCAGACAATGCATACTGTAGCAGAGCAAAAGCCATGAGGTCAAAGGAACTGCCTGCAGCGCTCAGAGAGGATTATTGCAAGGCACAGATCTGGGGAAGGCTACAATAAAATTTCTACTGCACTGAAGGTTCCTAATATCATAGTGGCCTCCATAATTCTCAAATGGAAGACGTTTGGCACAACCAGGACTCTTCCAAGAGCTGATCACTCGGTCAAACTGAGCAATTGGAGGAGAAGGGCCTTAGTAAGAGAGGTGACCAAGAACCCGATGGTCACGCTGACTGAGCTCCAGAGATCCTGTATGGAGATGGGACAGAGTTTCAGAAGGACAACCGTCACTGCAGCCCTCCACCAATCTGGGCTTTATGGCAGAGTGGCTAGACGGAAGCCTCTCCTCAGTGCAAAACACATGAAAGCCCACTTGGAGTTTGCAAAAAAGCATCTGAAGGACTCTCAGACTGTGGGGAACCAGATTCTCTGGTCTGGACTTCCAGTTGATGCTGTGGCGAGATCAGACATGAGGAGCGGGACTCTGTGCTCCCGTGCCGAATCCTCCCCGTTGGTGGGCTCTAACCTTATTTAAATGGCATTGATTAATAACCCTGAGATGTAAAGAGCTATGATTATTGAACTCTTTGATGAGAAAAACTGGAACTGAATATATTGTTTGTGGCCCTGTCTAAAAGTGGACTTAACAAGATGCCTTTTCAGGGGGAAATGAGTGAGATTTCAAGAGAAATGGTGTGGATGTTTCAAAGCATCAGGGATACCATGATAAAGAACCAAAGAGAGATAAAAGACTTAATCCAAGGCATAAGTGACAAAGTAGAAAATGATACAACTGGCAATGAATGAAGATCAAAGAGTCCAGGAAAGAGAGGAGGCGGCGGAAAGAATGGAGGAAAAGATAGAACAGACAAACCACCAAATAAAACAAGAGGATGAGAAAAACTTTTTGAGAGATATAAAAATGGAATTGGAATTGGATAATCTGGAAGATGTTTTTGAAAGAGAGATAGGAGTATGGGTGAATACTCTGGAGATATGGCAGCCTAGGAGGATAGAAATAGGAGAAATATTTAGATGGAATAATGAAGATGCAGATGTTGACAGAGACAAAGATCCAAGAGAGGAGTATGGGAGGAAAGCCAAAAAACAAATAAGAATTGAAATATAAAAACGGACAATGGATGATGGATAGAATAGAGCTACTTTTTTTCCTTTTTTTCTTTCTTCTTTTTTCTAATATAATGATGGCCTGATTAAAAACTAGAAATAGAGGTAGAAATAAGAATATACACCCTTATATGAAGGACTATGTATTAACATAAATATGTGTTTTAACATTAGGATTAGTAAGAGTGACCTGACTAGAAGCCAGAATAGAGGTAGAAATAAGAATTAGGGGGAATATTAGTAGTTATAATTTCTTTATAAATTGAAAATAAGTAATAATTAGATGGAAAGTTGAGAGGTTGAAAGATGGTATTACTATGTACTGTATGTTCAAGAAGATCATTGACATTGACATGTCATTGACATGAAATATTGAATAACTACTTTAAAATAATCAAGTACATTAATAGACTAGACTAGACTAGACTAGACTAGACTAGACTAGACTAGACTAGACTAGACTAGACTAGACTAGACTAGACTAGAATAGATTTTTTATTGGCCAATTGTGATTGGACACACAAGGAATTTGTCTTGGTGCATATGCTCTCAGTGTACATAAAAGAAAAGATACGTTCATCAAGAATCATAAGGTACAACACTTAATGATAGTCATAGGGAACAAATAAGCAATCAGGAAACAATATCAATATAAATCGTAAGGATACAAGCAACAAAATTACAGTCATACAGTCATAAGTGGAAGGAGATGGGTGGTGGGAACGATGAGAAGATTAATAGTAGTGCAGACTTAGTAAATAGTTTTGACAGTGTTGAGGGAATTATTTGTTTAGCAGAGTGATGGCGTTCGGGAAAAAACTGTTCTTGTGTCTAGTTGTTCTGGTGTGCAGTGCTCTATAGCATCGTTTTGAGGGTAGGAGTTGAAACAGTTTATGTCCAGGATGCGAGGGGTCTGTAAATATTTTTACAGCCTTCTTTTTGACTCATGCCGTATACAGGTCCTCAATGGAAGGCAGGTTGGTAGCAATTGTTTTTTCTGCAGTTCTAATTATCCTCTGAAGTCTGTGTCTGTCTTGTTGGGTTGCAGAACCAAACCAGACAGTTATAGAGGTGCAGATGACAGACTCAATAATTCCTCTGTAGAACTGTATCAGCAGCTCCTTGGGCAGTTTGAGCTTTCTGAGTTGGCGCAGAAAGAACATTCTTTGTTGTGCTTTTTTGATGACGTTTTTGATGTTAGCTGTCCATTTTAGATCTTGCGATATGGTACAACCTAAAAATGTGAAGGTCTCTACTGTTGATATTGTGTTGTTTAGTATTGTAAGAGGTGGAAGTATGGAAAGATTTCTCCTAAAGTCTACCACCATTTCTATGGTTTTGAGTGTGTTCAGTTCCAGATTGTTCCGGTCACACCACGAGGCTAGTTGTTCAACCTCCCATCTGTATGCGGATTCATCATTGTCTCGAATGAGACCGATCACTGTTGTGTCATCTGCGAACTTCAGTAGTTTAACAGATGGATTGTTAGAGATGCAGTCATTGGTATACAGAGAGAAGAGAAGTGGGGAGAGCACACAGCCTTGGGGGGGCCCTGTGCTAATTGTACAAGTATCTGATGTGATTCTGCCTAGCTTCACCTGCTGCTTCCTGTTTGTTAGGAAGCTTATGATCCACTTGCAAGTCTGTTCAGGTACCTGTAGCTGGTTTAGCTTAGTTAGAAGTGTGTCTGGAATGATGGTATAATATTAGGATTATATAAGTTTGATTAATGTAATAATTGACTGTTATTTGAACCATACCCAGAGGCCACACTGTTCATGTATTGATGTTGATATATGTTTAAAAATAAAAACCCAATAAACCTTGAAAAAAAAAGTTTCTCTGGTCTGGTGAAACCAAGATTGAACTGTTTGGCCTGAATTCGAAACATTATGTCTGGAGGAAACCAGGCACCACTCATCACCTGCCCAATATCATCCCAACAGTGAGGCATGGTAGTGGCAGCATCATGCTGTGGGGGTGTTTTTCAGCAGCAGGGACTGGGAGACTAGTCAGGGTTGAGGGAAAGCTGAATGGAACAAAGTACAGGGATATCCTCAATGAAAACCTGTTCCACAGTGCTCAGGACCTCAGACTGGGCTGAAGGTTCACTTTCCAACATGACAACGATCCTAAGAACACAGCCAAGACAACACAGAAGTGGCTGAGGGACAACTCTGTGAATATCCTTTTTAAAAAAAAAATTAAAAACAAACTTTATTAAGTTTAAAAATATTTAAAAAATATATACAAATTTTTCTCAATCATAAAATTACATATACCGTACACACCACCACAAACAAACTAAATATATGTAATTATATATACACACATATATAAACAGTGACTTATTACCTATTCTATCTACCTGACGGTGCTTATTTATTACATTTGATTTTTCCTGAATTTTGTCTTTACCCTTTTTTCTTTCGATTTATCCACTTGTACCATCTATTCCATACTTTAAAATATTTTGAGTCTTCCTTGTCTTTTAATTCTAAGGTTAATTTACCCATTTCTGCACATGTATAAATTCTTTGAATTACCTCCTGATCCGTTGGCAAATGATCTGTTTTCCACAATTGTGCTAGTGCCAGTCTAGCCGCTGTAATTATATGTAGTATTAAATATTTTATGTCCTTTCTAATGTTCCCTTTGATCATGCCTAATAAAAAGATTTCTGGTTCCAATTCAATTTCTTGGTCTATTATTTTTACTATCCATGTTTTTATTTCCCTCCAATATTTCTTGATTTCTGGGCAAAGCCACCAGGTATGGAAGAAAGTACCCTGAGCTTGTTTACATTTCCAACAAACAGGATTTACATTCGGGTACATTTTCGCTAACCTCGAAGGAGCTAGATACCATCTGTACCACATTTTATAATGATTCTACTTATATGCTACTGATTTTGTCATACTGTAATTGTTTTCCCATGCCCTTTCCCATTCTTCTAACTGTATACTGTGCCCAATGTTCCTTGCCCATGCTATCATCTGTCCTTTAACCAGTTCTTCTGCCAAATCAAATTCTAGTAAGTATTTGTAGATTTTTGAAATTAATTTTTCTTCTTTGGATTCTAATAATTTATCTAATCGGTTTGGTTTTGGGTCTATTCTTCCCTCCTCTTGATCTTTTCTGTATCTTGTTTTTATTTGTGAATAGGGCCACCAGTCTATTGATATTCCTTGTTCTTTGAGTTCTTCCCTTGTTTTCAATATTCCTTGTGAGTCTAATATCTCTCTGTATCTTAACAGTTTTTGTTTTGCTAATGTGTTGGGGTATGTTATTGCTTCTATTGTTGATAACCAGCTGGGAACTTTCATGTAATGTTTGCTTTTAATTTCTTGCCATGTACCAATTAATGATTTCTTAATAATGTGGTTATTGAAATGTTTCTATATTTTATTTCTAGGGCTCCATAGAAAGGCATGCCATCCCGTCATTAAATCGTGTCCTTCTAATTTTAATAATCTTTGATTTTCCAAGGTTACCATTCTCTAATCCATGTTAAGCTTGAAGCTTTATAATATTTTTCCCATGCCAGAAATCCAAATCCACCTCTAATTTTATCATCTTGTAATATACTTAATTTAATTCTTGATTTTTTCCCCTCCCACACAAATTTTGTAGTTATTTTGTCCAAGTTATTAAAGAATTTCTTATCTAATTTTATTGGGATTGTTTGGAATAAATAAAGGAGTCTTGGCAGTATATTTGATTTTATCGCTGCGATTCTCCCCAGCAATGACAGTTTTAATTTCCCCCATTTTTCCAGATCTTCTTTTATTTTTTGGACCAAAGGTCCATAGTTATTTTCTTTTATTGTTGCACTTCTGGCTGTCAAATTTATCCCTAGGTATTTTACCTTTTTGACTACCTGTAATCCTGAATCTTTTGCTAATTTCTCTACTTGTTTTGCTATTATATTTTTCGTTATCATTTTAGTCTTTTCTTTATTAATTTTTAAGCCTGCTACATTCCCAAATTCCTCTATCTCTTTTATTAATTTTGGTGTTGTTTTTATTGGATCTTCTATGAAGAAGACAAGGTTGTCCGCGAAGGCTTGGACCTTGTATTCTTCTTTTTTTTACGTTTAATCCTTTTATTTCTTTATTTGACCTAATTCTAATTAGCAAATTTTCCAGAGTCAAAATAAAAAGTAAAGGCGACAGCGGACAACCCTGCCATACTCCTTTATTTATTCCAAAGAATTTCGTTGGGTCCCCATTTACTAATATGCTTGCCTTTTGATTCATATATATTGACGATATCATTCTTGTAAATTTCTCTCCGAATTTCGTATTTTTAATTTGATGTATCATGAACTGCCAATTAACTTGATCAAATGCTTTTTGTGCATCCAGAAATATCAGTGCTACTTGTCTCTCTGGATGTATCTCATAGTATTCTAAAACATTAATTACCATTCTTATATTGTTTTTTATTTGTCTTGTTGGCAAGAAACCGTTTTGATCCTGATATATTCTGTTGTTTAGTATTTTTTTCACCCTATTTGCAATTATGTTCATGAAAATTTTGTGGTCAGTATTTAATAAGGAGATCGGTCTGTAATTTTTTATTAGTGTTGTATCTGCTCCTTCTTTCGGTATCAGGGAGATATATGCTTCCCTCCAGGTATTTGGTAGCTTTGCCTCTGTCAATGCCTCATTGTATGTTTCTAATAATATCCCATTTAGTGATTCCCCTAAACATTTATAAAACTCCGTTGGTAGACCATCAGTCCCTGGCGTTTTATTATTTTTTTGTCTCTTCAATGCTTCTTTTAACTCCCCTATAGTAATTTCCTTATCTAGTAACTCTTTTTCTTCCTCTGTTAATATTGGCATCCCTTCCCCACTTAAATATTGTTCTATTTCCTCCACTGTTACTTTATCTTTCTCATAAAGCTCTTGATAGTATTGAATTATTATCTCCTTTTTCTTCTCTAAACTCTGTTGCATTTTACCCTTTTTGTCCTGTAATTTCTGGATTATTCTTTTTTCCCTTTCTTTCCTCAACCTATACGCCAACCACCTCCCAGGCTTATTTGCATGCTCAAAATAATTCTGCTTTATGTATTTCAATGCCATTGCGTATTTCCCCTGTTCTAATATGTTCAGATTATGTTTTGCTGCTGTCCAATTAACTCTTAATTTGTTCATCTCCCGGGTTCTCTTGTAATTTTCTTTCCCATTTTTTAATTTCTTCTTGTGCTTTATTGTATTCTTTTTCCCTCTCTTTTTTCCATTTTGCATTATAGGCTATCGTTAGACCTCTCACATACGCCTTAGTTGTGTCCCATAGGTTTTGTAGGGAGGTATGTTGTTTTATATTTTCCTTATAGAACAATTCTAATTCCTTCTCCATGTACTCCTTATATTCCTTTTCTTTCAATAGCTGTATATTCATTGTCCATCTACTTTTTTTTCTCTGCCGTCCCTTTCATGTCAACATTATTGGGTTGTGATCAGACCACTTGTTAGACAATATTTCTACTGTTTCTATTTCTGGCATCAATGTATTTGTTACCCATGCCATATCCAATCTGGACCAGGACTTATGTGGGTTCGAATAGTATGTAAAATTTTTAACTCCCGGATTGTGAAATCTCAAACTGACTACCATATTTAATTCTTCTACCAAATCTATAAAAGTTCTAGGCAATACATTTTTCTTATTTTTATTTCTCTGGCCACTTTTATAATCCTTTCTTACGTCCATAATCGCATTAAAGTCTCTGATCAAACATACATTTTCCATTTTTTGTTCTATTATTTTCTCATGCACTTTTTTATAAAATTCTGATTGTTGACTGTTTGGAGCATATATAACCACCAATAAGATGTTTTTACAGTTGAATTTTACCTCTATCATCACTGTTCTCCCTACCGAGTCTACATATTTTAAATTACTATCTATTCCTTCTTTAACATATACCACAACCCCTCTTTTTTTCTCCTCAGCTAATGCTGCATATGCTTTACCTAACTTCTTATATTGTACATATTTTTCGTCTTGTTTTCTTATGTGTACCTCCTGGAGGCACACAATATCTATTTTTTGTTTTGAAACTTTTCTTAAAATTTGGTGTCGTTTGGATGGTGAATTGAGATCATTTACATTCAGAGATAGAATTTTTAGGTTTTGTTCCATTTCTTAGTGGTTTTCCTGTTGTTTCTTTTTTGTTTCTTCCTGTTCCTTTTTTTTTTTTGCCTCTTGTTTGTATTCCTTCTTCCTCCTGGATCTCTCCTTCCTCCTCTTTTTCTCCTTCCTTTGGCGCTCTTTCACGCTCTCATCTCTGTTTTCCTTTGGTGTTCCGTCCCAACTCCTCTTTGCTACTACTTGTTGTTTCAATACCCATCACTTGATCATGTAAGTCCCTTGCTTTACTTTGTGAGTCCACCCTTATTTTCTTTCCCTGCCACGTTACCAGCATTCCTTCTGGTGTTATCCATCTAAAAGGTATATATCTCTTATTTAGTAATGTGGCCAAGAACCAATAACCTTTCCGCAGCTCTGTTATTCTTTTTTGAATTTGCTTCAGCATAATTATTTCTTTACTCCTATAAAACATAGGATCATCCTTTGTTATTTTGTATACAATGTCTCTAACTTTCCATCTCACAAATCTTATATGCACCTCTCGGGGTAATTTGTTTTGTCGAGCGTAATTTGTGTGGACTCTGTATACTTCATCCAATTCATTTATTATTTCATCCTTCTCTCTTTGGAGGGCCTCTGCTATCATCTCCGCCATTACTAACGTTAGTTCCTCCTCTCTGTCTTCAACCACGTTTTGAAAACGTAAGTAAAATGCAGCTCTTTCCATCTCCAATTGCACCACAGTGTTTTCTAATTCCCATCATTTTTAAATCTAGAGATTCCAATCTTTTTTCTGTCAATTCTGTTTCTTTTCTATAGCTATTATCCTTTGATCATTTTTTAAAATAATTTCTTGTATCGAGTCCATCTTTTTGTCTATCTTCTGGATATCACTTTTTACCTCTCTCTTAACCCCGTCCATGTCCCTCCTGGTTTCTTCATGGTTCCTAGTCATGCACTCCTGCATTTTAACCATAGTCTCTTGTATCATCATAAGTGTGGCCTGCATTGTTGGCATACTTAATGCGGTAGGCTGCTTCTCTGATGAAAACATTCCCTCTAAAGTCCTCTGTGTCACTGGGGAGGCCAATGGTCCAGTTAGTATTGATGCAGTTTTCTTCCCTGTTTTCAGCATCGTTGTGGTGGTACTAGTCATCTCCTTAAGTATTCTGTATTGTTCCACCAAAATTTTATCTACCTTCTCCCAAATCACCATCCAATTTCTATGTAGCTTTTTTCTTTTCCTTCCTTCTTTATCCTCCTACTGTATTACACTACTAAATTAATTTCTAGTTATTCCTTTAACAAATTCAATTCATTAATACCTTTAAAATTCCTCCAAAATCAACGTTCCTATCTATTAATCAATCAATCAACTAATCTATTTACTTTGAATAATTAATTATTACTATGAAAATACTGAACGTAAAATAACAGAATAAACACTTAAATAGTCAATACTTAATTATAAAACAGTTAATAATAGTTGCAGTAATTAATTATATATATGAAGTTTAAATAAATTTAAGTATTTCTAAAAGATATTTATAGGTTATATATAGAATATAGGCTATGGATGTTTATATAATGTTTTAAATAATAATTTACTTCAAAATAAATAGATATAAATATAAATGCCTAGTAAGTTCCAATAAATATATAAGTATGTCCAAAAGGAAAGAGAAAAAAAATAATATATTGTCAAGAGTTCTATATATCCAGGTTTTATATATTTTTAAAAGTATCTGGTGTATTTCCGCTGTGGTCTTTTTTCGTCCACTTTTCTAGTTTCCGTTCCGAAATAGAGTAATTCAATATGGCAATCTCTAATCTGTACAGTCAATCGTAAACGTTTCTTACTTTGCCAAACCACCTCTTTCTTTCTGTTGGGGCAGCTAAGATGGGGATAGAAATAGTGTCCAATTCACTTCTCAATCCAGCTATCTAGATCGACCTCTCTCCACATTCAATATTCTAGTATTTTAGCATTTCAATCCTTTAATATTTCTCCGCTGGTCTGAAATTCGTCCTCTTCCGTTTTACTCTCCTCGTCGTTTGCCGCCCATTTACGCTCTGAGTCTTTCTCTTGCCCGCTGCCCCTCTGAAAGTCACCTTCTCGCCCTTCGATTTTCCACTGAAATAAAGAAAAAGTTTAAATTGTTCGTAATCTGCTCACACCGCTGATCTTCGCACCGTACTCACTCTTCTGCTTCCCGTTGGTCTCGTTTGGGGCGTCAGGCCTCTGAGTCAGCCGCGCCGGCTTGCTTCTTCTAAGCTTGGATTGAGGGTCCTTCTTGGTGTGGTGGGAGATCGCACCTCTCCTCGCCTCCTCCGAAGATTCCCCTCCTTATTACTGATCCCTCCAGGACCGATCTTCGCCCAGAAGGGCACCAAAAACTTGGGATCACTCTGGGAACAAAGCGCTTCTTTTCCCGTGCTGCCTCGACCCTACGTCACTGCCAGAAGTAACTCTGTGAATATCCTAGAGTGGCCCAGCCAGAGCCCTGACTTGAACCCTATTGAACATCTCTGGAGGGACCTGACAATGGCTGTTCTCCAATCCAGGTGTGAGAGTGTTGTGTCATACCCAAAAAGACTCAAGGATGTAATTGCTGCCAAAGGTGCTTCAACAAAGTACCAAACAAGGGCTGAATACTTATGCCAATGTGATATTTCAGTTTTTTTCTTTTTAATAAATTCACAGACATTTCTAAAATTCTGTCTTCACTTTGTCATTATGGGATACTGAGTGTATAATAATGAGAAAAAAATGAATTTCAACAACTGTAGAATCAGGCTGCAGCATAACAAATTTGACAAAATTGAAGGGGGTCTGAATACTTTCTGAATGCACTGTATTAGCCTAGTTGTCTTAGCTCATAACAGCAATTTATTGCTAGGTCCCATTCATCAACCCTAATCCATATGAATCAATCAGAATGCACTGGCTCTGAGGCCATTGAAATCATTCAGACATTGAAAATTCTCTGATGAGATCACAGAACACACTTATTTAACAAAAAGTAACAGTTTAGAATTTCCCTAGATCTTTGCTTGTGACATTCATTTTATTAATATATTTTTTTAAAATTCCCACTTTAAAAATTTTGTGAAATGGCTGATATGCAGTTGGTTTACCTGTGTTTCCTCTTTTTCTTTCTTGGAGGAGTATCAACATCTTCAGCAGGTGCTGGAGCAATAATACTAGATTCCTTTACTCTAAACTCATATACCTGTAAGGAGATTAAACATCCTCTATGTTTCAGTGCAATGTTTTGTTGAATAGAATTTAATGTATTATCATTCTCCATAAAATCGAATACTGTACATTTGAAATTACTAACAAATGAATGTTTATACCGTTTCACTAGTAATATTTTTGAAAACATTCTCTTCATTTCATGCTTACCTGTCTGCATGTTTTGGTCCCAATTAACCTGGCTATTGCACAGAAATTGTCATAGTAGGTACCAATGAGAACCCTGAACATAGAAGCTTCAGCACCAGTCCATTCAACATTTTCTGGAGGCTCTATATTTGGTTTCATCTTGATTGGTGTTTGACACCTAGAATTTGTTTCTGCAATACCAAAAGCAAACAGTTTCAATTCCCAGAAATAACAGCTATGGCCAAACAGAAAAAAGCCTTCTAACTTTCAACAGGATACCATTTTAAATATAGCAGGGGTAGGCAATGTGTACACTCTGCAGCCAACAGCCTTGACCAAGGTCAACAGATTGTGGAAGCTGTAATCCAAAACATAAGGAGGACCTCAGATTGCTAATTCTGATATGTAGCACTGTTATGATGTTATTAGACTTGACTTTTGACCCCTTCACATTTCTGAAATGAGTCTTTATTCTTTAAGTTCAATTAATGACACATCCTAACTTCTGGGTGAGAAATGCTGAGCTAATGTATCTCTGAATGAGTGGAGATAACGTTGCAGTCACAAATAAAGGACTGGAGAGATCAGTCCCATGTAACCTCTCCGGATAAGGAGAAGATGGGAGAATCACTCACTTGTGCTCCAGATGACTGCTCCTTGCAAGGAGACCACAGGATAGTAGTTTTGAATATCAGAAGACAAAAAGAAGCCATCATACTCTCAACCGCAGCAGAGCCTTTTAAAGGACAGTGAATTTGGTAAACTCACTTTCTAATCATTTTCCAAAATTACCTATTTAAGTATCTTAAGACTAATAGAAATCTTCAAAATGATAAGTTTGCAAAGTCAACTGGTGAGTTCACCTTCATTCCAGAATAAAAGTTAACTATAAGCTTGAGAATTTTTTTAAAAAGAAATTGAAATAAATGGCAAAAAGCTAAATAAAACTTTAATTCAAGAAAGTTACAAACAAATTAAGGGACCAGACAAATTTTGAATGACTTTTGCTATTAGAGTTTGGAAATAATTATATAAACAAACAGCACCTTGTTGGAAACAAAATTGTTTAGTCTACCTTAAGTCATAGCAAAAATTCGAGACTTTATGATTTCATAAATTGGATACTAGAGAGGACTAAAGATTCCAAGCATAAAAGGAAAAAGACTTTAAAAACAGAGGTTTGTCTTTTAGCTTTGGTCAGCACTGAGACAAAATGACAGAAAATAGTATGACACTTGAAATGCTCCAGGAGATATTTGAACAATGAGGACAGAAACTAGCAGCCAGAATGACAGAAATGATGTATGCTTCTATGGATAGACTATGTCCAAAAAGACATTAAACAAGAAATGACAGATGGGATAGAGAATACATGGAAGATCTACATCTTAAAGAGCTAAAACAAACCTCATCTGATACAAAAATATTAGAATATAAAGAAATTGTTAAAATACTGGAAAATAAAATAATTGTGGATTATAAAACAGAGATGACAGTTAAAGTGGAAACACAAATGATGAGCCAAGAGAATGACCTGGATCATGAGTCCTTACTGGATTTACAAAAGAGGTTTGCTGAAGCCTCAAGGAAGCCTCTGAGTTGGGAAAAAGAAAAAACTGAAGAGAGGCTCCTCACAATACCATCTGAATTAATTAAAGATCAAAATTTTCAGAAACATAATGAAGGAGTACAAAGTTAGTTTGTCTGACCAAGGTTAAAATAAGACAAGTTTCTATAAAAGCAATTAATAGCACAACCAGAGGAGCAATCAACAAAAATGTTGCTAATCATATCCTCAAAAAGGAAATTCTAAGGTATTCCTGTATCAGGTTTGACTAAAGCTTTCATTTACTCTTGTCACAGAAAGAAAACAAGACAACATGCTTAGGGGGTGTGGGGGAACAGACTGGAAGGATGTATGCCAACTCATTTTATGGTATACAAGTAACCAATTTTACATGATACCGTGTTTTCCGGAAAATAAGACCCTGTCTTATATTTTTTGAACCCTGAAATAAGCACTTGGCCTTATTGCCATGAGCTCAAAAGCCGGATTGGGTTTATTATCAGGGGATGTCTTATTTTGGGGAAAAACAGGGTACATCAGTGATTACAGCAATCTTTAATCAGCAATTTGAAAAATGCAAGGTTTCATCTCTGAAATGTACTGTCCTGTAATAACCAGGAGCTATATTAATTCTAATTTGAGTAGGAAAAAGGGAAAATGGGGATAAAAATGCCAGACAGTTCCCATTCCCAAATATGTATGGAGAAGAATCTGGCCATTTATTTTATTTCTTAAAAATAAAAAAACCCCTCCCAAATGAATTGAAAATGATTATATAAATGTTATTACAAATTAAAACAATCCATTAAAATGACCAATATTAGAAGGTGAGTGGCTGGGAAATAGCATCATAGAGACCTTGAGCTTTTGGAGGAATTGGATATTACTCTTAACAGTCAATAAATTAATAGATAATAGGGCCAGCACTTTTGATTCAAAGGAAAAAAGTGCTCAAAGCATGAGTGAATATTAACATACTGTTGGGACAGCTCATTTTAATGTATTTTAATGTATTATTAATTATGATTTAGCACATAGAAAAAGCTATAGTGCCTTCCATCTATTGGTATGGAGCTGAACTGCTTTATTAAGCAGAGATGACACCAACTTGAGCAAGACCATCTGCCTCCTGCTCAGGAATGCTTGACCATTAAAGTGATGTACCTTGTACCAAGCTGCTTAGGAATGTTTTAGTAAGGAGGAATGTTAGTGATAAGGTAAAAGTCTTAGCCTACCTTATAACCTTTAGCTGAACTGTTACTATGACTACTGAAGTTATATGCATGATGTTGCTCTTAATGCTTGCTTATAATGATGTGTGCTTCCATGATTGCTTCATGGCAATGTATGATTTTCACAATTGTATAAAAGGGGATCCACTCCAAGCAGGGGTGTGCCCATTTGAAACTTGCTTTTGGGTAACACTTTTATTTGCAAATAAAAGTTCTCTTTTCCTTTCTACCTATCTGGTGTGATTCATTGGGCTTGCATGCCAGGTAAAAGGACCAGAGCTTTCTGGGACAACAATACCACCTTAAACCAAATATATACTTTCTCAGGATCAAGTGTAGAATCTTGGAGAAAAATATGGCTGCATTAAGGAACTGCAAATAAGCACACCTAATTTATGTCCCTATACATTCCAATACACTTTTTGTCTTTAAAAATGAAGACGTGCCTTTCCGGCTGTGACGTCACGCTGTAGTGGGGCGCCGCTGGTTTGTACCCAATTTTTCATGTTTTTGAAGCCTTTTTTGGCAGGTCGGATCCTGGAGGGATCGGCAAGGTGGAGGGGTTTCTTTGGAGTTTGAATGTGGAGCAGTGCGAGCGCCCGTTCAGCAAGAAGAGCCCGCACACGGAAGAAATCTGCATGAGAATGGCGGATCCAGAGGCGTGATGTCTCGATGATTTATACAGGGAGTGAATAGTGGAAAGCAGCTTGAAGAACTGGAGAAAGGAGAATAAAAGTGCCAGAAAGGAAAAACTCTCAGAGATTGTTAAAAGACTTGAAAGAGAAGCGGCAAAGTGAGACTCCAAGGAGGAGCTTGAGTGGCAAGACGGCGGTGGGAACGGAGACCGGGAAGTGTCAAACAAGGAAAGAACTTATCGTGGTGACTGGAGCAAAGGAGTGGATTGGAACGTCTTTGCTACATTTCTGGTGCTAGAAGAAACTTTATAACTCTGGATGTTGTTGTTGGGGACTAAGAAGAGAAAGTGTCGGGTTTGAAGGATACGTTGGAGGCAACATATTAAAAGCTGAGTTACTGACAATGAAAGTGATTGTGCAGTTTGGAATAAAGAAGACATCTTGAAGGAAGGGGTGAGGGAAAAAAACTTTATTTTTTCTTAAAAAAAACAACAACAACAAACTCTTATGTCCGTTAACAACTAACTGAAGAGTATTTAGTATTCCTTATATACAGTATACAGTATATCCCTTATATATATCTATATAGCAATTGAAGTATTTAAAATCTATATTTGTACTTATTATATTTAGATAACACTTATCTCTATTTACATATACATATATTGAAATATTTATAACTTGTATTAATCCATATCAATCTTTGTGTATTTACATACTTATATACTTAGTTCTGTATATTAATAGACTTTCACTTAATTGTAAGTGAATAGAGTAGTATACATAGAGATACAGAAATATATCCAAGGTTGCTAAGTGTAATGGTAATAGAAGTTTAGGAAGGAAAGAATACATTGATGAATTATTGACTATGATGGATTTGTGTTATTATTGATTTACATATTTATATATATATATTATATATATATATATATATATATATTATAATAATTACTAAGCAAATATTAATAGTGTACTAAACAACTGACTGTTAGAAATTGGAATTTACTTAATTAAGGATTATATTATAGTATAATAAGAGATTATTGGGGAACATAATAACAGTTAAAGACAAAGAATATAAGGGAAATATGGAAGGATAAAGATTGGAAGAGAAGAATAAAGAAATACGGTTGATAAATATATATGTGTGTGTGTGTGTGTACAGTTAATATCTTGGGTTTCTTCCCATGTAATTGTAAACATATACTTAAAAGGGTAGTAGCGACGATTCGACGAAATCACATTCGTCATCTTCTGGCTGATGCTCTCGGTTTGGTTCTTATGGGCAAACTGTGTGATCGTAACTGACGTTTTTGTATGAAAAGAGGCAAAGGTGTATTCTGATTGGTTGACAGTGTTGCTGTATTCTGATTGGTTGATGACGTAGCTGTATTTTGATTGGGTGGATAAGTTATGCTGGAACTGGTGGCAACACAGCCTTTTTGGTGAACCCTTGATCTATGGTTTATATTTTGTGTTAAGATTCGTCTATCTATGAGAGCAGGTTTCCAAAGATGGCCCTATATAAAAGGAACAACGGATAAAATTAGCAAAGTACTGCATAGACACAACATCAAAACCATATTTTGCACAGATAGAAAGATATCGTCTATTCTGAGAAACCCTAAAGACAAAATAGAATTAGAGGATCAAGGCATATACGAAATCCCATGTGCTTCCTGCCCCTCAACATATATTGGACAGACCAACAGAAGAATGAATGTGTGCATTGAGGAACATAAAAACTCAGTACAAAAGAAAGAACACACATCATCATTAGTACAACACATAAATGCCACAGGACATAATATTAATTTTAATAACACAAAAACAGTTGCAAAAATAGAACATCTCAATGGAAGAATAATCAGAGAGGCCATTGAAATAGAGAAAAGACCATATTGTATGAATAAACGTGATGACACTTCCCGTCTGCCTACTATTTGGAGCGCTGATGGCTGAGCTACTAGTGGAAATATTGCAAAAAGGTAAACAAGAATTGGAAAATGAAATCAATGAGGCATATAGGATCCACACGAATTATGCACGGAGGAATAGACTCCTGAGAGAAGTCCACGTCAAATTTGTCAGGAAAAAAACAAGAGATGAAATATATAGTAAAACATGTGAAGACTGTTTTGATGTTCAAAGGAAAGGAAAGATTACTGTACTGAAACAAATTCCCAAAAGAGTAAGAGAGCAAAGACAAAGTTATCATTTTCTCTCTACACAATTACTAAAATATAGAGTGATGTTTCGATGGCTCATCCCGGAGGGGATGTTGATAACGTGGCAGGAGAAAAAATTTCGGATTGACACATTAGAAAAGGCTCAGGAGTTCTATGATCATTATATAAACAGGAAAGATGAACAAGACAGCAGGGAAGAAGAAGGAGAAAGTAAAAGCCAGGAAGATCAGATTTCGGGAAAAAAAATTGTAGCACAAGAGACCATAAGGAAGTAGAGCGTCAAGTGAGGGAAGGAGCCAGAACCAGAGCACAGACCGAGAACAGAGAGAGGAGAGGACTGAGATCAACGGATAAGTAAGAAGATGGAAAATGAAATAAAGATGCTGTCACTAAATATAAACGGCATCAACTCAGCTACTAAACGTAAACAAATACTATCAAGATTACAGAAAGAGAAAATGGATATCATCTGCCTCCAGGAGGTACATATTAAGGAAAAACATAGTGATCTCATAAAATGTCCTAAATTAGGGGAAGTATTTTCGGCATTGGCACAGAATAAAAAAAGAGGGATTGCTGTATATATAAAAGATTGGTTAAACCCTAGGAAAATATTTAGTGATAAAGATGGAAGAATTTTAATAATGGAAATAAGTACAAATTATAGGAAAATTCTGCTAGCAACAATTTACGCACCAAGCATAAAACAAGAAAAAATTTATAATAAATTACACAGGAAATTAACAGAATTAGAAGGCGAAAATATTTGTATAATAGGGGGCTTCAATGGAGTGGTAGACAATAAATTGGATTATAAAACAGTGAAAGAAAACAAAAATAAAAGACGAAAATTACCAAATGCATTTTTTGAATTGGCAAAAGAGTTTAATCTAAATGATGCATGGAGACAATTAAATATACAGAAAAGACAATACACCTTCTCTCTCATCCACATAACTCATGGTCCTGCATAGACATGGCTTGGATGAATCCAGAATTGATCAATAATCTAGAAGAGATGGATATCATGCCAAACACCTTTACTACTACTATTAATACTAGTCCCTTAGTATTAAAATGGAAAGGTAGGGGGAAAAAGAAGAGATGGACATTAGATCAAAGAATTGTAAAAGAGAAACGTTATTCACAAATAATGGAGAAGAAATTAAAGATGTTTTTTTAAAGAGAATAGAAATGAAGATACTACAATACAAAATCTATGGGACACTGCCAAAGCTTATACGAGGGGGATAACTATTGCGTATATGGCGAGGAGAAACAAAGAGAAGAAGGAACAGTGAATGTCAACATTGGAGAAGCTGAAAAAATTAGAACTATCACTTCAGAAAGATCCCCAAAACAGGGAAATCAGAAAGGAAATAGAGTTAATGAAACATAAAATTAATATACTACAACAGGAAGAAATGATAAGGAATATAAAATTGGCAAAAAAAACCTGTTTTGAATTGGCAAATAAACCAGGGAGATGGCTCACCCACAAATTGAAAAAAGAAAACAGCTAAAAAATTGATACAATATTTACAAGACGAGCAGGGAAATTTGCACCATAGAATTGAGGGGAAAAAATATTATTCAAAATAATTTTCAAATACTGTATAGTCAAGAAAACATTAAAGAAGAAAATATCATAAATTACCTACAGGAGAGGAACTTGCCAAGTATAACAGATGAAGATAGGGAAATATTGAATGGGGAAATTACATTAACAGAGTTAAGAGAGGCAATTAAAAAACAGAAAAATAACAAAACACCAGGGACAAATGGAATTCCGGCAGAAGTATATAAAAAATTTCAGGAAGTTTTGGAAGAAATTATGTTGGATATATATAACAAGGTATTAGAGAAAGCCAAAATGCCAAATTCATGGATGGAGACATACATAGCATTAATTCCAAAGGAAAGTACAGAAAATCAATTCATTCAAAACTATAGGCCAATCTCACTGTTAAATGCCGACTATAAAATCCTGGCAACAATAATAGCAGAAAGATTAAAAAAGATATTAAATAAAATAATTCATTCGGATCAAAACAGGTTTTTACCCAAACGACAAATTAAGAACAATACAAGGATTATCATGAATATTTTAGAATACTATGCGGCTCATCCAGAAAAACAATTGGCAGTAAGAATGATAGATGCACAAAAGGCGTTCGACAACTTGAATTGGCAGTTTTTAATTAATCAATTAATCAGGATGAAATTTGGCAAAAAATTTATAGAAATGATTAAGACAATTTATTCTAAGCAAACAGCAAAAATTATGGTCAATGGAGATCTTACAGAAAAAGTCCATATAAACAAAGGGGTTAAACAAGGCTGTCCATTGTCCCCCCCTCTTATTCATCCTTTCATTGGAAATATTAGTGGCACAGGTAAGGGGAAATAAGGAAATAAAAGGGTTAAAAATTAAAAGAGAAGAATATAAAACACAGGCCTTTGCAGATGACATGGCATTTATATTAGAGGACCCTTTGGAAACAGGAAAAAAACTCCTACTAGAAATAGAGAAATTTAGAATAGTAGTAGGCCTGAAAATAAATAAAAACAAAACAAAGATAATTACCAAGAATCTCACGCAAGGCCAAAACAAGAAGTTAGAGGAAAAACTAGGAATTCAAATTGTCAAAAAAGTAAAGTACCTGGGCATTTGGCTCATGGCAAGAACATCTTCAATAAAGGAAGACAACTGCTTAAAATGATTGTAACAAATTCAAAAAGATTTAGAAAATTGGGCAAAACTACAAATTTCTTTGATTGGGAGAATTGCCACAATAAAGATGAATATCTTACCTAAAATTTTATATTTGTTCCAAACAGTACCTATAAAATTGGGGAAAACCTTTTTTTGACAAATTGAATAAAATTAATAGTAAATTTATATGGCTAGGGAAAAAGCCAAGAATCAAAATTAAAATGTTACAAGATGCCAGAAGCGTGGCTTTGGCCTTCCAGACTGGGAACTGTACCATCAGGCAGCAGTAATGTCATGGCTCAGGGAATGGATAAATCTAAAGAATGGAAGAATTTTAACAATTGAGGGCCATGACTTGCAGAAAGGTTGGCATGCCTTTATTTGGGATGGAAAAGACAAAGCCCACAAGTATTTCCAGAGGCATCAAGTGAGGGAAGTACTATTGGAAACTTGGATGAAAATTAAAAGGAACTTTTATCCAAAAATCCCAAGATGAGTGTCGACAATGGAAGCCTTGGTTTACCCTAATTTAATTGATCTTAACAAAATAGTAACATATAAGGAATTGTTAGATGGATTAGGAAATTTGAAATCTAGACAAAAATTATTGGATGAAGGAATTAAAATTGATTGGCGGCCCTATTCACAAATACAAACAAAATATAAAAAAGATTTAGAAGTATATGGATTCCAAACTGACCAACAAGAAATGGACAAAATATTAACTTGGACCGATGAGAAAATAATTACCAAAATATATAAATGTCTCCTTCAATTCAAAATGGAGGAGGAAACGGTAAAGGAAACGATAATTTGGATGAAAAACTTTGGGTATAATATTGAATTAGAGTATTGGGAAAAATTATGGGGAACAAATTATAAGATGACGTTGTCGGCAGCCTATAAAGAAAATATTTACAAAATGTTTTATAGGTGGCATTTACCCCCGGCGAGATTGGCCAAGATATCCCCAAAAAATGCACCAAATTGCTGGAAATGCAATCATCAACATGGGACATATTTTCACATGTGGTGGACATGCCCCAAAGCAAAGGCATATTGCTTAAAAATCCAAAAATGGTTAGAGGAAATGACAGGAGAAAAAATTGCTATGAAACCCAAACTATTTTTATTGGGAATTATCAAAGAGAAGATTAGGAAAGAAATTTATTACCTTATACTTCACATAATTACGGCCGCCAGAATTTCATTTGCACAAAATTGGAAACAAAGATCTACTCCATCAAATACGATGATCATAAAAAAGGTGCTAGAATGTGCAGAAGCAGATAAATTAATAATGGAATTAAAGGACCAAGAGGAAACGATTTATTATGAGACATGGAATAGATGGTATAACTGGTTGGAGAAACAATCCAAAATTAATGTATAAATGTATAAACATAAGAGAAGATATGATAGAGGAACAAAATAGTTATTGTGTAATAGATAGGTATAAATTGTAGTGAATATAGAAATTAGTAAGTAATATATAAAATGTATGTATATATAGTTGGTTATAGATATTATCAAAGATGCCGGTATCGGAAAGCTGTAAAAATGTAACAAGGATGTTAAAGATGTAAATGTTGAATAAAAATTATTTTTAAAAAAATGACTTGCAAAACCCTAATAAAACATATTTTGAGAAGTTGTCTAAAAAACGTCATAGGGAAATTATTCTACAGGACATTTCCCAGGATCAATAAGGCCATCTCAGTATTGCCCCCAAGTCACATGGCCTCCTAATGACAGCAGGAGATTTGAAGTAGTTGCAGTTCTGCTGTTCAACACAAATTTCTGAAGAGGAAATAACTCTTATGAAATTCCAGTGCCGGAAGAACCTAAAATTGACATATATGAGGTCTGAAAGATTCTTGCATTGCTCATCCTATTGATAAAGCCCAAAAGCCAGAAAAATATTTTTTGCCAGTAAGGGCTAACGTGTCGGGTCTACTGAGAATTTTTTTAAAATTTATATTTATATGCTGCCCTTCTCCAGAGACTCAGGGCGGCTTACAATGCATTAAGCAATAGCCTTCATACTTTTGTATATTTTACAAAATAACAGCATGGCTTTCCTAGAATGAATAAACATTATTATATTAACATTATTATATTAACATTATTACTGTTGTGCTTTAAAGGGTTTTTCATTATTAGCTGGAGTAGATTGTATTTTGTTCCTCAAAGTGTAGACCTTGAGTTAAATTTGTTGGCCTACTTTTTCTTTTTGGACTTAGAAAATAGTTTCAAAAGTAGGTAGTATATAAAGCTATGGCCCTTCAAGAAAACAAATGATGGGGAGGCGGGGAGAACATCGCGGCGATACGCCACGTCGCCATGGGGCTCTGTGGAATTGTGCCAAATTCAACCTCCTAGGAGGTTCCAAGGGACCCAAGTCAACCTGGAGGGGTGATGAAGACAGAGAGGACACTCCATCAATCACAAGGAGACTTGTTTGATTTGGAGGAAGCTCTCAATCCGGTGGGAAGAAAAAGACGGCCATTGCGTGCCTGACCGAAGTTGTGACAGCCGACCAATGAAGCAAGCATAGAAACTGAGGAACAGTGTGATCGATCTGGGTGAGATTTTTCCAACTCCTGTTGAGGAACTTGCCCCCTTAAAGTAAGCTTGGGTGAAAGTGGGACTCAAAGAAGAGGAGGTAGAATTGTTTGTTTTCCACCCCCCAAGAATAGCGGCGAGCAAGCTTGAGAGCTACCTATAGAATTGGAAATAGAGAAAAGAGAACCTTTCAGGAAGAGAACAAAGTCTAAAAGCTAGGAAAGTCAGACTGGGGATTTTAACTTCAATATAGACTAAGTTGAAAACTCTTTGGAATATGAAATTCTGACCCCTGGGACTTTTAAAAAGCTTTGGATCAGATAATATAATTTAAGCTAACGAGAGAGAAAGGAGAGAAATAGAGCAACAGCGATATCTACAGGTGGAGAAAAATGCAGAGAAGTGAAAGAAGTGAAAGCATGACCTTGAATGTCTGCTGAAGATTAGCTTGTATGTTACAAATAACACCTGCACCAGCAAATTGTTTATATGGGACAGCAGAGCCAGAGAGTGAAACACTGTAACTTTTTAAACAGTGTAGCTGTTTGAACTTATATGAAAACTAAACAGACAAAGTAAACAGAAGCTGGGAAATAGCAAGGGATTACTTCTTTCTCCTTTTTTTAACTTTCCTTTTGGTAACTTTTGAGCCTGTGTGGTTGAACTCTGGGGATTGGTGGGCCTATGTGGATTACAAATTTATCAAGAGAAGAAGAGATCAGTGTTTGAAGAACTTGGAGACTAACAAGCAATCTTTTTTGGATTACAACCATAGAAAGTGTGAAATTATTTGGAGACTGAGAAAAAAAAGAGGGAGGAAAAAAGAAAGGGGATCTGGTGGTGGTTTGATTTGTGAAAATATTTTTTAAGTGGGAAGTTTGTGGGGGATTGAGGAAACGTTAGAATAATATTTGAGTTATTATTATCTTTTTTAAACCCCTTGAAGATTTTAAGATTATTCAAAATGACTTGTATCTCAAACTTGAGTAAATTAGGAGGGGAAATGCATCTGTGTCATTATCAGCAGCATCTAGTCCAGCAAGTCAAAGATCTTTGGATAACATGTTGCAGCAGGAAAAAATGAACACGATGCAAGCAGAATTGAAATCAATGCTCCAAACACTTCAAGAAGCTACAACAAAATTTTTTGAAGACATGAAGGAAAGAATGGAAAAAATGGATGATAAAATGGAGAATATTCAACAAATGAACTAAAAATGAACAACGGATCCAGAAAATAGAAGAGAAATCAGAACAAACAGAGAAAAAAGTGGAAGAGATGGATAATAGACTTACACAGGCAGATAAAAATCTTGAGAGAACAGTAATTACGTTGGAGATGGATAAAGCTGAATACTTCTTGAGGTTTCAGAACATCGAGGAAGAAAAAGGGGAAAACCTCGCAGAGATAATGGCAGAACTGTTGGCGGATGCCCTGGAGGTGGATAAGCAGAAGATGCTTCCTGGGATGGATGAAATATTCAGAGTATATACAAGATATGCATCAAGAAATAAACTTCCTAAAGAGGTACATGTGAGATTTACTAAGAAGGCAATAAGAACAGAGATACTTCAAAGAGTAAGAGATGACTCACTGAAATACAAAGGGAGAGAAATAGTAGTTTTGAAACAGATCCCTAAAAGAGTAAGAGATACGAGAAGACAATACTAATTTCTGACAAGACAGTTAATTAAATATGAAGTAAATTTCAGATGTCTGATACCTGAGGGAATACTGGTGACCTGGATGGAACAAAGACATAGACTGGATTCTATAGAGAAAGCAGAGCAATTTTATGACGAGCAGTTTGGATCATATGAGGACAACAGAAAGAGAGAGGAGATAGATGACAAGAAACAAGAAGAAGCGGGGGTTTCGGTGGCTCCGCACACACCGAACGGACGCTCTTTTAGGAGCTCCAGTCCCAGGATTCTGTTTAGTCGCTAGAACAGCGAAAACCAGCTGTCTAGCGACTTGAAACTCTCCCCCTGGGGAAAAGGAGGAGGGACAAGTAGAAGGGTCTGGGTAGAGCTCCCCTAGATCCCCAGGTTTTTCTTTTTAAGCCTGGGGGTTGCAGGATGAGAGCTGCCTGAAAGCCTTTCATTCTCCAGACCCGGGATGATTCTGCTCTATGCAGAACGAGGCGTCGCGTCCACACCAGCAAGCAATTTTAAGGATTATAAGAACTTCAACTTTGCATGCTGGCAGAGCAATTCAGGAGAACAAAGAAATTGTATATGCTGATCTTTAACTCTGTTTTAAACAACAAAGGGGGAATGGCACCTGAGGGCATGAACGAAACTTACTATTGAAAGTGCTTGTTAACGCTGGTAACATTGTTAAAGCTACTGGATTACACATAAAGGAAAAGATTGCAAGTGGAAACTGAATAGAAAAGACTAAGGTATCGATTTTAATCAATTTTTATTTTTTAAACTTGGTGGAAAATAACTAGATTTACTGGCCTGACAGCGGAATTAATATAAAGTGAAGATTGAAATATGGCTGACAATAGAGCTGGAGGATTCTTATCATATGAGTCAGCAAATTCACAAGCTGTGACTGTAAGGGTTCTTCAAGAACTTTTAAACTCTTTTACTTCTGTTATAATAGACTCAATTGAAAGAACCTTTCAAAAATAGAATTTGAATAATAACAAAGATTTGCTGGCTGGAAAAGGTGAAGAAATTAATTTGACTAATGTGAGTCTGGAGGACAAAAAAAAGGTTGTCAGGATTAAGATGGAGGTTATTACACAGGATATAGAGGTATTGCCAGAGGCTTCCATGCAATTAACAGGAAAACAGCAATCAGACTCTTCACTGCAAAATGGCAAATATTGTGACAATCTTTGGTTTTATAGACAGAATCAACATTTAAGGGATGAAATGACTGATTATAAGAGCAGGAAGAGCTGGGACTGCGGTTTCAAATTAGAGGATATAACTGTAAGAGGAGAAAGAGTCTTAAAGATACATCAACCTCAACTTAAAAGTCAAAAATTTTCGAAAATAAAAGTGGGGGAAGAGCAATGCTGAAAAAGAAAAAAAATACTGAAGAGAATGGATTGGAAAAGATATAGAAAGAAAAGAAGAACAGGAGATTAATTTTTTTTTTGGAGGAGGATTTTAGTAATAAATTTGAAAAGTTTATTGTTTTATTGAAGTTAAAAGGTTTAATTAAAATTGGATAGCTTTCTTAAACTTAAACTTATTGAAGTATTAAAATGGTTAATTTAAACTTTAATGGATAGTTTTGTAAAAGTTTTGAAATTTTTAAAATGTTCAA
>WNWU01012943.1:419250-446512 GCA_012654045.1 Ptyas mucosa | reverse complement strand
CCTTGTCATGGACAGATCATTCCCTCCTTCACTTGGACTTTCAGGCCGCTACCCACCACCACAGGGAGACGGAACCGATTAAATGGTTCCGTCCCAGGCGCCTGATGGACCCCGAAAGTCAAATGCTCCAATCAACATCCGTTCCATCCCAGATGCTGGATCGCCCTGACCTTGACCAACAGGAAGAATGCTATTATGTCTACTAACCCTACAGCCCTGCCCGAGCTACTCGACGTGATAGCCACTGTGGCAGTGGATACACCCAGGCTCATGGTCATGGGTGATTTCAACTTGCCTTCCGTTGGTGAAACGTCTGAGGTGGCTCGGGAGTTCATGGCTTCCATGACGGCCATGGACCTGACCCAATTAGTTCATGGCCCCACTCATAGGGGGGGGCATACTCTGGACATGATTTTTGTCTCTGGCCAGTGGTTGAGTGATCTGGTTATAGGGGGTATAGACATAGAACCCTTGTCATGGTCTGATCACTCGCTCCTTCGCCTAGATCTCCGAACCGCTACACCCCGCCGCAGGGAGGCGGAACCAACTAGATGGGTCCGCCCCAGGCACCTGATGGATCCTGATAGGTTCCAGATGGAGCTTGGGCCGTTTCCCGAGGATCTGGCACACGACTCGGCCGAGGACCTGGTAGCTGCCTGGAATCGGGCGGCTGGTGGAGCCTTGGATCGAGTCGTGCCTTTGCGGCCTCTGACCCGGTACGGATCTCGAGCGGCTCCCTGGTTTACCGAGGAGCTGAGAGAGATGAAGCGCCGGAAAAGACGCCTAGAGAGTGGTTGGAGGGCCAGTCTCGCTGAATCTGATCGAACACTGGTAAGGTCGCATATTAAGACCTACCTAGTGGCGATAAAGGCGGCAAAGTTGAACTACTTTTCCGCATTTATTGCGTCATCAGGGAATCGTCCGGCCGCCCTGTTCAGGGTGACCCGCTCTCTGCTTCACGCGGGAGTGCGGGAGGATCCCTTGGAAGGCAGGGCGGAGGATTTCGGACAATACCTGTATGACAAAATTGCTCAGATTCGGGGGGATTTGGACTCCGACTGGGTAGATCTGGGCAGGGTGACAAGGAATAGTCTTGAGAATGTTATCTGGGAAGAGTTTGACCTTGTGACTCCTGATGATGTGGACAGGATTTTGGGGAGACTTAGTGCGGCCACATGTTTACTGGACCTGTGTCCCTCCTGGTTGGTACTGGCCTCCCGGGAGGTTACACGAGGCTGGCTCCAGGGCATTATCAACGCTTCCTTGAGTGAGGGTCACTTCCCTGCCGCCTTGAAAGAGGCGGTGGTGAGGCCCCTCCTCAAGAAGCCTTCCCTGGACCCGGCACTCCACAATTCTAAATTCTAATCTCACCAAGGCTCAAGGTTGACTCAGCCTTCCATCATTCCTAAGGTAGGTAAAATGAGGACCCAGTTTGTGGGGGCAATAAGCTGACTTTATATAAATATACAAAAGTATGAAGGCTATTGCTTAATGCATTGTAAGCCTCCCTGAGTCTCCGGAGAAGGGCGGCATATAAATCAAATTAAAAAAACAAGAACAAAAAAACAACAACATAATAAATTACTGGAATCTCCTAAAATTGGGAAATTATACTTTTCATTAGCACAGCAAAAGAAAAGAGGTGTGGCCTTATATACTAAAGAAACAATAAATGCTAGACAAATCTTTGCAGATGAAGAGGGGAGAATTTTGATAGTGGAGGTAACAATGAACTATAAGCAGATACCTTTGGTAGCAATATATGCACAATAATTTTTTAATGAAAAATTACATTAAAAAAATACAGAATTGGAATATGAAAGTATCTGTGTGGTAGGAGATTTTAATGCAATTGTAGACGCAGAATTTGATTATAAACCAGTAAAGCAAGCTAAAAAGCTAGAAAAACAGTAAAGACTTTCTTTAAAATGGCGGAAGAAATAGGTATTCAAGATGTATAGAGCGAGATAAACCCTAAAAAAACCAATATTCATTTTATTCAAATAGACATATGTCTTGGTCAAGAATAGATATGATATGGATGTCACTGGAGTTAAAGTCAAATGTGCAAGAAATAGAAATAGAAACAAGTGCTTGGGCAGATCACAACCCAGTGAGAGTCAAGTGGAAAGGACAAAAGAGAAAATGGAGATGGATGTTGAATCAATCAATATTAAAAGTTAAGGAATTTATATAAACTATGGAAAAAGAAATGGACTAAGAGAATAGGAAAGAAGAAACTTCACTACAAAATGTATGGGACACTGCTAAGGCATATATTCGGGGATTAGCTATAACCTATATGGAGAAAAAAAATAAGAAAAAGAAACAAAATCAAAAGATGTTAGAAGAAGAACACAAAAGACTGGAATTAGAACTACAGAAAGAACCACAAAAAAAAGACTTTAAAAAATCGAATGGAACTAATAAAACATAAACTGAATTTACTTGATAAAGAACTGGCACAAAAAATTAAAAATGCTAAACAGAATTTCTTTGAAAACGCGAATAAACCAGGGAGATGATTGGCATATAAATTGAAAACAGAAAGAGAAGAAATTGATACATCGATTGGTAGATGAGAAAGGAACTCTATACTATCAAAATGAGGATAAAAAAAAAAATTCAAGACTATTATGAAAAGCTATATGAGCAGGAGAAAGTCTCAGAAGAGAGAATTAAACAATATTTGGAAGAAGATGAATTACCTAAAGTACCTGAAACAGTGAAAGCTATGTTAAATGAACGAATATCAATGATGGAACTGCTAGAAGCGATTAAGAGGCAAGAGAACAACAAAACACCAGGACCAGATGGGCTACCGGCAGAATTTTATAAACATTTACAAGATACTCTAGGCCCATCAATGTTGGAAGTCTATAATGAAGTACTGTTTGATGCGAAGGTACCAAATTCATGTATTATAGTAATGATGATGAATGCGGGATCAGATAGATGACCATTGAAGGGCCCTCTTTACTCAAAGTATTGCAAGCAAGAAATGTGTTTAATTAAGAAAGGAAATGCATCCAACTGGAAAGGGGACCAATTCAGTCGAATTCCTTTTGGCTAGGACAAACATCATAAAGAGGCCCCCATATGTCAGAAGATAGGAACAGACAGTGACATATAGCTATGAGAGGGCCAGGTCAAGAGGACTCTCATCCTTGAAGATTTCCTGTTATCAACAAGAGATACTTTAACTATCCACCCTTCACTGAACAGTTGAATTATGATTGTTTTGGTTAGGATATTGTAAAACTTTTGTAATTAAGAGATGTCAATTGAATAACGAATGTATCTGTGTAACCGGAACTGCTGTGTTAGCAGTTTCCTTTGTTTGAAAGAGTATAAGAATTGGGGTCTTGTAATGTATAGGTCATTCAGACTTCCAGGTATGAATTGGACTCTGAATCTATTATTGCAATAATAAAATCTGATTCTGTTTGCCCTTTGGGATGACTCTCAATCTCTTCATTCCATAACACATGGATGGAAGCAAATATTACCCTTATTCCGAAAGAAGATTCAGATTTAATGCAGATAAAAAACTATAAACCCATATCCTTACTGAATGCTGATTACAAAATATATGCTTCAATAATAGCAGAGAGACTAAAAAGGTTTTTGAATGAATTTATACATCTAGATCAAAATGGCTTCCTGCCTAAGAGATAGATTAAAAACAATATGAGAATAATTTTAAATACATTGGAATATTATGAAGCACATCCCGGAAAACAAATAGCGTTGATTTTCCTAGATGTGCAGAAAGCATTTGATAACGTAAACTGGCAATTTATGTTATTACAACTAAAATTTATGGACTTTGGTGAGAGATTTATTAATATGATTAAGACAATATATCACAAGCAAACGGCAAAGGTGATGGTAAATGGAGATATGACAGAGAATTTTAATATAAAAAAAGGCACAAGACAAGGATGTCCATTATCCCCTTTACTATTTATATTGACATTGGAAGTGTTAAATAGAAATATTAGACAAGATATAGAAATTAAAGTTATGGAAATAAAAAAGGAAAAATACAAGCTACAGGCATTTGCAGATGACTTGGTTTTTATCCTGGAAGATCCACAAGAAACTGGACCTAAATTAATTTTAAAAACAGAAGAATATGGTGAAGTTGCAGGACTGAAAATAAATGAAGAAAAACCAAAATATTAGTTAAAAATATTACAGATACACAGAAAAAAGAATTAATGAGGAAGATAGGCATTCAGATAGTCAAGAAATTTAAATATTTAGGGATTCAACTAACAGCAAGGTGTGTAACGATTAAAGAAGATAATTATAAATTGATCCAACAAATTAAAACAGATTTGGAGAAGTGGAAAAGTCTGTAATTGTTGATGAGAAGAATAGCTACTATAAAAATGAATATTTTGCCAAGATTATTATATTTATTTCAAACAATACCAATAAAACTGGAAATAAATATTTTGAAGAATTAAATAAAACAATATTAAAATATATTTGGCAAGGGAAAAAAGCAAGGGTAAGTTTGAAAATGTTACAAGATTCTAAAAACAGAGGGGGTTTTGGGTTGCCAGATTGGGAATTGTACTACCAGACTTCGATACTTACTTGGGTGAAAGAATGGATTGGTCTGAGGCACAAAAGATTACTGACCTTGCAGGGACATGATCTCCAACTGGGTTGGCATGCTTTTTTATGGTATGGAAAAAAACAAAATACATAACTATTTCCAAAGAGATTATATTAGGAATGCATTACTATTAGTATGGGAGAAAATTAAAGAACAACACTATTTGAAAATACCGGTCTGGCTCTCCACAATGGAGGCACTGATTCATCCAAATGTTATTGATATGGATAATATCACTAGATATAAAGATATTTTAAATGAAAAGGGGGAACTTAAAACTAAACAGGAATTGAGTGCTCAAGGGATTGAGATACCATGGTGGGTCACATGTGCAGATACAATCCAGATATGAGAAAGATGCTAAAATGTATGGTTTCTATAAAAAAATTAACAGAATTAGATCAGATATTAACAGGGACAGATGAAAAACTAATACAGAAAATATGTAGCTATTTGTTAAGTATTAAGATGGAAGATGAACATGTAAAAGAGACAATGATAGTATGGGCTAAAAACTCTAATTTGAGTTACATAAATGGCAGAAACTATGGGATAGAAATGATAAATTAACAATGTCTACTGCATAGACATTGAAGAGATGCCAACAGGATGAAAATGTGATTTAAAAAATACTAGAATGTGCAGAAATGGATACGCTAACACTTACAATTAAGGAAAAGAAAGAAACTGAATACTTTTTGACCTGGGACCTATTTTATCAATGGTTAGCTGACAAAAACAGGAACTATATGGAAAGGATCAATGATATAAGGAAGGTATGTTAAAATGGTTAAGTAAACATTATTATTATTATTGTTGTTGTTGTTAATAATAAAAATGTAATGAATACTGTTGTAAACATTTTATTATTTCCTAATACTATTTGTACCCAGACAACACAGTTTAATTGAAAATGGAATTTTTATATGTTATAAAATAAAAAACTTGAAGCAAAAAAACCCCAAATGTGTAATCCAATACTTCTAGTCGCAGTATAAACATGCTTTACAAACCCAGCAACATTCCGCAATTGTCTCACCAGAGGAGCTTGAAGTTTCATCTTTTTTCTCTTCCTCTTCTTTATCATTATTTTCACCTCCAGTTTCAGTTCCAGCTTCTCTGTCACTGTCTGTATCCTTTGATTCCAGCACATTTATGGTTGGCGTGCTGGGCCTGCTGGTATTGTTTGGAATCCTTCCCCTTCGGCGACCTCCTGGACGCTTTGGAGGAGTTTTTATTCTCTCAGCAGTCAAAGCAGCTGCAAACTCTTTGGCTCCTTCCTAGAATGCACAGAAACATTTGCAGGATAGGGGAAAGTGCATACAGCAGTGTCCCCCAACCTTTGGGGCACCAGGGACCAGTTCCGTGGAGAAAGGTTTTTCTGCGGACTGGAGGGGCTGTGGTTTTGCATGCTGCCTGTATCCCATGGATGAGGATTCGCTTGTTTGCACGACCCAGTTGCTGGCATGCAACGGGCCACTGCCGTTCCACAGACCAGGGGGTTGGGGACCCCGGCAAACAGAGCCTACTTAAAAATGGGATTCAAATCATTGGCTAGAACAAGTACTAAAAGTACATTGCAATTGTGTTATATCAGACTACAAGTGAGAATGCAAATCATAAAAGTGAATATAATTAAATCATAACTAAAACTTAAAACACTGATTTACTCTAACCCAATTCCTTTGATGATTCAGAAGTCTGATGTATTTTTATTGCTAGAAAGAAAAAAATGGGGCTTATGTACAGTGAATATAAAGTGTACAAACCCCTGCTGAAATGATACTTTTTTGAGATCGAAAAAAAATCAGACCAAGATAAATCACTTCAGAATTTTTTCACCTTTAATATAACATATAAGCTGTACAATTCTGTTCTGACCTAGGCTTCCTGAGTCATTAAAACACACGAGTAGTCCCAAAAACCTCTTTTATTGCAACAGCTGTGAATTCTGTTCATTCACAGATGAGTCCCAATTAGTCATAGAGAGTCCTTCGGGAGAAGTCCTTCGGGATAATCACCCACCTTTATCTCCCTTGACATGCTGCCAAAGACCTAATTGGCAAAGCCACACAGAGTCCAGAATCAAAGAGAGCTTCAGGCTTTAAGCTGAACCAAATGAACAAACGTTGCTTCCTGCAAAGGCCCACGTGCCTTTGCTCCTCTTTTAAGTCTTTTTTTTTTCTTAAATCCCTCCCCTTCCTCCCCCCTCCCAATCCCTTCTCCCTCCCCCCCGACTTCCCAGAACAGAATACAGGGTATAGATTTAGCATCTTTAGTCAAACATAATTATCCTTAAACTAGTAAGCATGTCTCCCCTAGAACTTTAACTCCACTATCAATAACATAATACATCAATAGACTAAAATTCACTCATACGCTATTTGATATTTTGTATGATACTTATTCTGAATATAATCAATCCATCTTCTCCATTCCAATATATATCTTTCTTGTGTATAGTCCTTCAAGTAAGCTGATATTTTCACCATTTCCGCTAAGTTTGCTACTTTCAGTGTCCACTCTTCAATAGTAGGCAAAGCATCCTTCTTCCAATTTTGCGCAACCAACAACCTGGCTGCCGATAATAAGTTTAAAATCAGCTTAGTCTCTAGTGATGTACAGTCCACAGTGATACCCAGCAAAAACAATTGCGGAGTAAATTTCAACCTTTTTAAAAAAATATTCTGCATCACCCACCAAATTTTTATCCAAAAAGCCTTGATTTTCTTACAAGTCCACCATATATGAAAATAAGTTGCATCCTCACAGTCACATCTCCAGCATTTAGCTTGCACATTTGGGTACATACATGACAATTTTTTAGGATCTAAATGCCATCTATAAAACATTTTATAAAAATTTTCCCTTAGATTTCGTGCTTGCATGAATTTAACATTTCTAACTCAGATCTTTTCCCAAGTTTCCATCATTACTGGTTCCTGAAAGTTTTGTGCCCACTTTATCATACAATCCTTAACCAATTCTGTTTCTGAGTCTATTTCCAATAATGCATTATACAACCTTTTAATATGCATTTGACTTTGATCCCTAATTTGTTTTACCAAATTCTCCTCTGTTTGCATAACCCCAATTTTTTGATCTTCCTTCCATCTAGCTTGAAGTTGACCATACTGAAACCAAGTATATATTATACCTTCTTCTTTCAATTCATTTAGTGATTTCAATTGCCATTTGCCCCTTTCCATAAAAAGGAGCTCTTTATAAGTAATCACGTCTTGTTTTTGTTCTATACTTATGTTTTCTATTGCATGTCTGGGATTAGCCCATATAGGTATTTTGTAGTCTAACTTATATTGATACTTTTTCCATACCCTCAACAAGGCATTTCTAAGTATATGACCTTTAAACACTTTATCAACTTTTTTCTCATATAATAAATAAGCATGCCATCCATATAACAAGTCATAACCTTCTATATTCAACACTCTCTCTTCAGTTAAGTTGAACCAGTCACTGATTTGTGATAAGACAGCAGCCTCATAATACAATATTAAATTAGGCATTTTAAGACCTCCTCTCTCCCGTGTATCCTGTATAATTTTCAATTTTATTCTTGGTTTTTTCCCATCCCAAATAAAAGTGTTCACCCCTTTCTGCCATTCCTTCAAATTTCCATCCTTCTTAAGCACTGGTATCATTTGAAACAAAAATAAAAACCTGGGCAGCACATTCATTTTTATTACTGCTATCCTTCCCAACAAAGATAGTTGTAACTTTTTCCAATTTTCCATATCTTTCTGCACTTTTTGCCAGAGAACTTCATAATTATTTTTAAATAATTTCGTATTTGAGGCTGCTATATATACTCCTAAATATTTAACCTTCTTGACTATTTCAAAACCTGTTATTCTTCCCAATTCTTCTCTTTGTGATAAAGGCATATTTTTAGTTATCACTTTTGTCTTATGTTGGTTTACTTTAAATCCAGATACCTTACCATATTGACCTAATATATCCAACATATCTGAAACCGATTCCATAGGTCTGGATAAAGTAACCACCAAGTCATCCGCAAACGCTCTTAATCTGTAATCTTGCTGCCTAATTACAATTCCCTTTAATTTATCAGAATCCCGTATCCTATTCAGCAAGACTTCCAAGGTCAAAATAAACAGTAATGGAGACAATGGACAACCCTGCCTTGTTCCTTTCTCGATTTTAAAAACATCTGTTAAACCTCCATTAACTATTATTTGTGCTGTTTGTTCTTGATATATTGCTCTAATTGATTGTATAAACTGTTCTCCAAAATGCATTTTTTCTATTACCTTAAACAAAAATTGCCAATTCAATCGATCAAATGCCTTCTCTGCATCCAGGAAGACAAACGCTGCAGGAACTTGATTGTTTTTTTCCAAATACTCCAATAAATTTACCACTTGTCTAACATTATATTTCATTTGTCTCCCTTTTATAAACCCTGATTGATCCTTATGAACTGTTTGTTGTATAACTGGCATTAATCTATTCGCTAATATTTTGGCAAAACTTTTATAATCAGTATTCAAAAATGATATTGGCCTAAAATTTTCAGATTTAATACAATTTTGGTCTTCCTTTGGGATCAGTGATACAAAAGCTATTCTCCAAGAAGGTGGGACTCTTCCACCTGCTTGGATTTTACAAAATAAAACTTTAAGCGGTTCTACCATTTCAAACTGTAAATTCTTGTAATAAATAGCTGTTAATCCATCTGTTCCCGGAGATTTACCTGTTTTTAGCTGTTTGATTGCTTCAATAATCTCTTCGGAAGTTATTGGCCAATTTAGCCCCTCCCTCTGTTCTAGAGTTAATTCAGGTAACCTCTCATCTTTTAAATATCTATCTTTATACCTTCAATTGGGTCACCACTATACAACTTTGTGTAAAACTCTAAAAAAGCTTTTTTAATCATACCCTGTTGATAAACTTCCTTACCTCTAAATTCTATCTTATCAACAATTCGTGATTTTTGTTTTTTTCTCAACTGATAGGCCAACCATCTACCTGGTTTGTTAGCATTATAAAATGTATTGTGTTTAGCATATTGTAGACTAGTTGCCACTTGGTCCGCCATAAGCATATTAAATTGCCCACGTAATATATTTATTGTTTCTTTTACTTTCTTGTCTCCTGGGTTAATTATAAGTAACTGTTCTTTTTTTTTAATTTCCTCCTCAATCTCTTTCCGCTGCTTTTGTTGCTTTAATCTGTGTTTGTTATTCAAATATATTAAGGTTCCCCTCATATAAGCCTTACTTGCATCCCATACCATTTCCATAGGAGTACCCCTATACATATTATTAGCAAAAAACTCTTTCATTTGTTTTTTAAGTTCCTTAACATTTTCTTCATATCTGAATAAATTTTCATTTAACCTCCAAGACCTCCTTTCCCCCCTTTCCTGTTCCATTTCCACCCATACCGGACTATGATCAGATAATATTCTTGGACATATCTTCGCCTTCTTCACCCTGGAAAAAAAATCATTTGTAATTAGTATGAAATCAATCCTGGAAAAGGATTGGTGTCTGTCAGAGAAAAAGGTAAAATCCCTTTCCTCATCGTTCCGGACTCTCCAAATATCTCTTAATTCCATATCTTCCATCAAATCAAAAAAAGACTTGGGTAATTTCGCACATGTTGAGGTGTTAGACAAACTTCTTTTGTCCTTTGATGTATCTATTACTCCATTCCAGTCTCCCATTAGCATAAAAGATTTATAATCCCATTGTATTATTTTGGTATGCAAAAATTTATAAAATTTATCTTGTTGTTGATTAGGTGCATATACTCCAATTAAAAGCATTTTTCCATTTTGAGTCAATAATTCAATTGCAATATATCTTCCTTGAACATCTGCCTCAATTAAGTTAGCTGATAGTCCCTTCTTTACATATATTACTAAACCATTTTTCTTCTCTGAGGTTGATGCCACAAAATGTGTACCCAATCTGGAATTTATCAGGTATTTTTGGTTTGATAGTCTAATATGTGTTTCTTGCAAACAGATAACATCATTCTTAAATTGTTTCAAGTAATGAAATACTTTCCTTCTTTTTTGTGGTGAATTCAAACCGTTAACATTCCAGGAAAGAAATTTAGTTGCCATCTTTGGCCCCTCGAAGCTTCATGAGCATATGCTGAATGTCTTCTTCCATTGTAGTCTTCAGCCTTGCCCCTCCCACGGCTTCTGTTTTACGAACTTGAGCTAAAACGTGAGGTTGATCTTTAAGTTGTTGTACTTTGTGTTTATAAGTTGCTCGTGTCACTCGTTGTTCTCCTAGTTCCTCTGGCCTCCTAGGTAATTCAGAATTTGTGGATGGGCCCCCAATTTGCAGTAACTCTTCTTGCAAGGTAGTTACTCCAGCTGCAACTTCAGCATAGGTTTGTATCTGCTTTCCATCTTTCTCTTGCTGTATCATCTCCTTTTTCTTTTCTTTTCTATCCCCCCCGGTGAGGGTGGGTGTCCAGCTTTCAGAACATTAACATAGAATTCTTTTGCTTTCCAAACTGTGTTTAAGCGATGTCTTTCTCCACCATAATTTACTGTTAGGCCAGTTGGAACATCCCATCTATACTGAATTTGTTGATTTCTCATTTCATTCACCAAGAATCCAAATTCCTTTCTTCCCCTTAACATTTTAGCAGGGATCTCTTTCAGGATCATTAATTCTTGTCCATCCACTTGAACTTTATTCTTGTAAGATGCTTGCAAAATATCATTTCTAATTCTCCTGGTTGTAAAGTAAATCACCACATCTCTTGGTAACTGCCTTTGTCTTGTTTTGTTTTGTTTTTTGTTTTGTTTTTATTAAATTTGTATACCGCCCTTCTCCCGAAGGACTCAGGGCGGTGAACAGCCACGAATAAAAAACACATACTTACAGAAATTTAAAATAGAATAAAACGAATTAAATCAATTTGGCTGAGACAAATTTAAAATACCCAATAATTTAAAAAACCAATTTAAAATTTACATTTAACAGGGGAAAAGATTTAGGCCAGGCCTGCTTGATGAAATAGAAAAATCTTAAGTCTTGCCACCCAAGAATTGACCCTGTAGATTTTATCAATTTGAATTGCAACATCTTCTGGCCTGTCATTAATAATCACTGCCATAGCTCCAGCACAGATATCTCTTAGATTTTCACGGCTATTTTCTTTTAGTCCTCTCAATCTCAAAGCAAATTCCATGGATCTGTATTGCAGCATAACCATCTCATCATCCACCTTTTCTGTTTTGGTTAAAATTTCTCCTACTTTATCTTCCAGATTCAGATTAGACTCATTGATTTCCTCTACTCTCTCCCCCAACTTAACAAGATGTTTTGCCAGTCCTGAAACTGCTAGAACAATGTCATTTCTTATCTCATTATGTTTAACTTCCACAACATCTTTAATTGCTTTTATATCTTCAGCAAATTCTTTAAGCTTCCCTTCCATAATTACTGTTTGGTCATTCATGGCTGCAGTTTGATTAATCATGGCTTCTTTTATAAAATCTTTTAGTTCTTTTATAGAAGTCTCCTGATTCTGTGACTCGACCGGAAGCTGTACTTTCTGTGTCACTACTGGAGAGCTTCCTCCACTTTTGGGGACTACTGTTTTAACTTGCTTAGAAGCCATCTTATTTTAAAAAACTGTTTTCCTTTTTAAACAGCCTCAAAGTCTCTTAAACACTCTTCAGAAATAATTTGTTTATAATTTATGATTTTTCAAAACAAAGTCCTTCCACCAAACTCAAAGTCCAACAGCAGCCGCTTTTAATCCACACTCAGAGCAATGAGCTTAACAAGCACTTTCGTTTGTAGATTTCACTTTCACACCCACAACAAAGGCGCCATCTTCCAGCCTCCCGCTCAGAGCAATTCAATTAGAAACAATGTAAATTTAGAGTTAAGTATTATTACTTGCAAATGCCTGTTCTCCTGCTTCCGCTCTGTCTGCTCTTGAAATCAATTGGTGTATATTTTGAAGGCAGAGTTGGTCGCGATGTCTAGCTCTGTTTAAAACAGAGATGTCCCGGATCTGGAGCTTTTGGTGGGCTAAAGCGGGGAGCTCTCACCTTCCAAGTCCCTGGAGTTATTCCAGGGGCTTCCAGGGAGCTCTACCACCACCCATCAGCTCACCTCTCCTTCTTCTCCCGCAGGTGAGGTTTTCGAGCTGTCAGACAGCTGATTAATGCTGTCAAGATGGCTTTAACGTGATCGCAGGGCTGGTGGTCCACGGAGACCGTCCACAACTCCGGTGGCGCCAACCGGAAGTCGCTCCTCTTTTAAGTCTTATGGGAAGGGCCAATCATCTCCCAGCCCTACTCCCAAGTCGTCCCTTTTGTTTTAGCTGTTCTTGCCTTCTGGCAGCTCTGCACATGCGCGCACTGGGAACAGGCTCCCCCTGTTCCTCTGCCTCACTGAGGTCTGACTCTGGAGGCTCCGGAGGCAGCACGTACCGTCCAGATGGCCCTTTCTCTGCCTCTGACGCAGAGCCCTTGTCCAAGCCTTCCCCAGACTCCAGGACTGGCCCATGGTCCTCCCCAGCCTCCTCACTGTTTGACTCTGCTGCCGGCTCCACAGGCTGCTGGTGGACCACAACACAATTCAACTGAAAAATGAACAAATCTTTTAGGGGGGAAAAATAACAATAACAAACGCACAATAACACAGTTGCATAAGTGTGCACACCCTTAAACAAATACTTAGTTGAAGCACGTTGTGATTTTTTGACAGCATTCAGTCTTTTGAGGTAGAAGCCTGTCAGCATGGCACATCTTGCCTTGGGAATCTTTGCCTACTCGTCCTTGCAAAATAGCTCCAAATCTGTCAGATTGTGAGGGCATCTTGGACTTCCAGCGGATATGGTGGCCTGCTAGTAGCATTCCTTTTTTGGTCTGTTACTGATTTTCCACGGATTTCTACCTAGAGTTGTTTTCTAAGTAAAAAGAAACTTTTCTGGGAAAGGGGAAGTTCTGGAAATTAACTCTTTTGCTCCCCCAGATGGCTGGATGCTCTCAGAGAGGTCTTGAAGAAGTAGTAGTAATCAGGTGAGTCTCTGGAAGGGGGTGGGGCAACCAAGAAGCAAGTTCACCATGGAAGAACCAGCCATTTAAAATGGAAAATAAAGTCTGCCACCATTTCTCAGACACTAGCTTTTTGCATATTTACCTTTCGCTTTAAAAGAGTCACCCTCAGGCTGCAGCCTGCTTTTTCCTTTTTGTTGAAATATTGTCATTTCTGAAGCTTTGTGATTTTAAAACGGAGAGGAAGGGAGAAGTTGGTGTGGATAAGCCAAAATAAAGAAGCTGGAAATTACTTTGAAAACTATTTGAGAAACTTCTGGACTTAAATTATGCAAGCACAAGCAATAGAACAAAGTCAAACTAGAGTCTTGGACGTTAAGAGAGACAATTTCAATAAACTTAGAGCTTGGGAAGGATTCCATGGATGAGAATCTTCAAGGGGAAAACAACCCAAGAAGCTTGGGGAATTTTGAAAAGTGAGATTATAAAAGCCCAGTCTCATACAATACTTATGAAGTAGAAAAATAACACCTCTCAAAAGAAACCAACATGGCTATATAAAAAACTCTGATAAATTGAAAGACAAAAAGGACAGTATAAAAAGTGGAAAGAGAGGCACATAACTAAGGCAGAATATCAGCAAGTAGCCCAAGCCTGCAAAGATGTAGTGAGGAAAGCTAAGGCTCAAAATGAACTAAGGCTTGCGACAAAAGTAAAAAAAAATAACAAAAAAACCTTCTTTCAACATGTAAAAAACAAGAAAAAAGTCAAGGAAACAATTGGTCCATTGCTGGGAGAAAGTGGCAAGAAGGTGACAAGCAACAGGGAGAAAATAGAACTGCTTAACTTGTTTTTTGCATCTGTCTTTACACAAAAGAAAAAAAACAGTCCCTAGACGAGTTCAAATCACCAGGACCAGATGGATTACACTCCAAGGTTCTGAAGGAACTGGCAGACATGATCTCAGAACCACTGAACTATATCTTTCAAAGTTCTTGGAGCACCGGGGAACTGCTAGAGGACTAGAAAAAAACTGATGTAGTTCCCATCTTCAAAAAAGGAAAACAAAAATAGATCCAGGAAACTAGAGACCTATCAGTGTGACCTCAATACCTGGGAAGATTCTGGAAAAGATAATCAAGCAACAAATCTGCGAATACCTATAGGCAAACAAAGTCATAACTAAAAGCCAACATGAGTTTGTCAAAAGCAGATCATGCCAGACTACTCTTATTGCATTCTTTGACAAAGTGACAAAATTAGTGGACCAGAGGAATGCTGTCGATATAATTTACTTGGACTTCACTAAGGCATTTGATAAAGTAGACCATAACCTACTACTTGGTAAAATAGAAAAATGTGGGTTAGACAGCATCACCACCAGATGGATTCGTAACTGGCTGACCAACCACACTCAACGTGTAGTCCTCATTGGAACTGTATCTACATGGAGGGAAGTATGCAGTTGGGTACCCCAAGGCTCTGTTTTAGGCCCAGTACTCTTCAACATCTTCATCAATGACTTGGACAAGGGGAACTCATCAAATTTGCAGACCACACCAAGCTGGCAGGAATAGTCAACACTCTAGAACAGGGCTGTCAAAACTCCTGGCCAGTGGGCCGGATGCGTCATGCACTGGCCATGCCCACGCCCAGTTTAACAAAGGGGGGGGAAAGTCCCAATACGTCATGTGATGCCGCCATGATGATGCGGGTTTGACACCCCTGCTCTAGAAGATAGGTTTAAGATTATGTCTCCTCGAATGGTGATGAAATGTTTGCAACCAAATTGCCAAGCTCAGAGCTCAAACCAACAGCCCATACACTTGCAAGAAAAAGTATGTGAACCCCTTGGGATTATGTGGAGTTTTGCATGAATTGGTCATAAAATGTGCTCTGAACTTCATCTAAGTCACAACAATAGAAGAACACAGTCTGCTTAAAATAATACTACACAAACATTAGATGTTGCCATGGTTTAATTGAACATAACATGTAAACATTCACAGTGCAGGGAGGAAAAAGTATGTGAACCTTTGGACTTAATAACTGGTTGACCCTCCTTTGGCAGCAATAACCTCAACCAAACGTTTCCTGTAGTTGCAGATCAGACCTGCACAATGATCTGGAGTAATTTTGGACCACTCCTCTTCACAAAACTGTTTCAGTGTAGCAATATTCTTGGGATGTCTGGTGTGAATCGCTCTCTTAAGGTCATGCCACAGCATTTCAATCGGGTTGAGGTCAGGACTCTGACTGGGCCACTCCAGAAGGCATATTCTGTGCTGTTGAAGCCATTTTTTTGTTGAAATACGTGTATGCTTTGGGTCATTGTCCCGTTTCATCACCCATCCTCTGCGGGGCTTCAGTTGGCAGACAGATGGTCGTATAATTTCCTGCAAAATGTCTTGATAGACTTTGGAATTCATTTTCCCATCAATGACAACAATCCGTCCAGGCCCTGAGGCAGCAAAGCAGCCCCAAACCACGATGCTCCCTCCGCCATGTTTTACAGTGGGGATGAGGTTTTGATGTTGGTGTGCTGTGCCTTTTTTTCTCCACACATAGTGTTGTGTGTTCTTCCCAAACAACTCAATTTTGGTTTCATCTGTCCACAGTATATTTTGCCAGTAGTGCTGTGGAACATCCAGGTGCTCTTTTGCAAACTTCAAACGTGCTGCAATATTTTTTTGGACAGCAATGGCTTCCTCCGTGGTGTCCTCCCATGTACTCCATTCTTGTTTAATGTTTTTCTTATTGTAGATGTGTCAACAAAAATGTTAGCATGTGCCAGAGATTTCTGTAGGTCTTTAGCTGACACTCTAGTATTCTTTTTACCTCATGAAGCATTCTGCGTTGTGCTCTTGCAGTCATTTTTACAGGATGACCACGCCTAGGGAGAGTAGCAACAGTGCTAAACTTTCTCCATTTGAAGGCAGTCTGTCTTACTGTGGACACATGAACATCAAGGCTTTTGGATATACTTTTGTAACCCTTTCCAGCTTCATGCAAGTCAACAATTCTTGATCGTAGGTCTTCTGAGAGCTCTTTTCTGCGAGGCATAGTCACATCAGACAGTGCTTCTTGAAACCAGTAAACCCAAAACAGGTGTGTGTTTTTAAAGGGCAGGACAGCAGTCAGCAACACATCCAATATCATCACACTGATTGGAGTCAAGGTTGGCTCACTCCTGGCTCCAATTAGCTCTTGGAGAAGTCATTAGGCTAGGGGCTCACATACTTTTTCCTACCTGCACTGTGAATGTTTACATGTTATGTTCAATTAAACCATGGCAACATCTAATGTTTGTGTAGTATTATTTTAAGCAGACTGTGTTCTTTTATTGTTGTGACTTAGATGAAGTTCAGAGCACATTTTATGACCAATTCATGCAAAACTCCACGTACTCCCAAGGGGTTCACATACTTTTTCTTGCAACTGTAGGTTTAAGATACAGAAGGATCTTGACAGACTTGAACATTGGGCGCTATTCAATGGTGAAAAAAAGTAAGGTTCTACATTTAGGCAAGAAAAACCAAATAGGTGGTACCTCACTCAATAGTAGTAACTGTGAGAAGGATCTTGTAGTCCTAGTGGACAATCACTTAAATATGAGACAGCAGTGTGCTGCACCTGCCAAAAAAGCCAACACAGTTCTAGGCTGCATTAACAGAGGGATAGAATCAAGATCACATGAAGTGCTAATACCACTTTATAATGCCTTCATAAGACCACACTTGGAATACTGCATCCAGTTTTGGTGGCTACGATGTAAACAAGATGTTGAGACTCTAGAAAGAGTACAGAAAAGAGTAACAAAGATTATTAAGGGACTGGAGGCTAAAACATAAAGAACGGTTGCTGGAATTGGTTATGTCTAGTTCAGTGATGGCGAACCTTTTTGGCACCGAGTGCCGAAAAGGTCGTGCAGAAACATCGCACACGCATGCATGCTCATTAGAGCCATGCTCCAGAAAAGCCGAACCTCTGGGTTCTAGCATGCATGCACGCCTGACGATCAGCTGGCTGGTGTGCATGTGCAGGCCGGTTTTCGGCACTGCCATGTGTGCAAAGGGATTGTGCTCCGGAAAAGCCGAACTTCCAGGTTCTAGCACGCATGCGTGCCCGACGATCAGCTGGCTGGTGTGCACATGCAGGCCGGTCTTCGGCACTGCTGCGCACGCGAAGGACAGCTGATCATCGCGCGCACATGCGCACCAGAAACCCGGAAGACAAATAGGCAAGGCACATGTGCCATAGGTTTGCCATCACGGGTTTAGGTAACCATTGTCTTAACAAATATTCATCTGTTTATAGGGCACATCTAGCTCCTGCTTTTTGTAAAAGAATAAAAATTATGGAAAGACTTTTTGATAAAATCATTATTATATTATTACCTTCAAAAATTTCTCAATCATTCTATTTTCCCTTTCCTTTTTTAATTTATATGCCAACCATCTTCCTGATTTTTTTGCAAACTCAAAATGTCTTTGCTTCACATAATTCAATTTTGTTTCTATTTCTTGAACTGTTAACATAGACCCGTGATGGCAAACCTTTTCCAGACCGAGTGCCCAGAGCGTGTCCCAAAATGCAATGAGCATGCAGGCCCCCTGCACGCGCCCTGCCCCCCTTTCATGCACGTGCGGCCCCGTACCCTGCGCATGTACACACGGCACCCCCACACGTCCCCCACCCCCCACACATGTGGAGCTGAACTGGGGTGACGGCTCGTGTGCCCACAGAGAAGGCGCTGCATGCCACCTGTAGCACACGTGCCATAGGTTCGCCATCACGGACATAGACAATTGTTGACGTAACAATTTAATTTGATGTAAGATTTTAGAGTCCATAGGTGTCTTCTGCAATTCAATTTCTTTCTGTTTAATTTCATCCAATATCCTTTGGATCTTTTCCTGGGATTTTTTCCCAGGAACTTTAAAAGGAACTTTAAAATCAAACCTAAAGCCCTAAAAGGAATCTTCCACCTGGATTTATAACTGGATTTGGAAAAAATAAGAATGAGACAAGGAAAAAGGAGACAGAAAAACATTTTTTAAACAATAAAGGATTTAATTTGGAAAAGAGAAAGTAAGCATTCCTGTGGACTATAAAATGGAGATTTTGTTGCCAGAAGACTAGTGAATCGGAAAAAGACATCTGCTGGCAAAAAGAGCGTGAGAGAGAGGTGTGGGAGTGCATATTCGTGCAGCTGAAGCAAGGTTAAAGAGACAAAGACTAAAACTGTGCTGGCTCAAGTAAATATTTGAAGTGGACATTATTTTTTTAAAGAGACATTATATGGACTTTGAAACCTGAAGCATATGTAAATGAAAAGAATAAGCTTAAAAATCGTAGCCTTTTAAACTTGAAAATATGGAGAATTGGGAGGATGAATATGAGACACTAAGGGAGATGTTTCAAAAAATAAGAGAAGCATTTAAGGGAAATAAAGAAGCAGAGGTTGGTTAGATTGCAAAAAAAAAGAAAGAGAAAAGATGAATGAGAAGCAAGAGAAACAAGGAGATAATATTGAAAAGGAAATAATTGAAAAAAAAGATAATTACACTGGGTTCAACAGTAATAGAATAAAAATAGATAAGGGAAAATACATCTCAAATATGAAGAGAAGAGAAATAAATGGGGAAAGATTGAGAATGTAAAGCAATAGAGTTAAAATTAAAGGAAAAAGGCTGAAGGGGAGATATAAGAAAAGGAAAAAGAAGAAGGGAAAGAAATGGGAGAAAGGGAGGAAAACATCAAGAAAGGGAACTGTGGAGAGACTAAAAGAAAATGGTTAAGAGCCAGTGAAAATGTTAATTTGTTAATAAAGAGAAGGATGCTAGTTGTAGAAATTGTATGTGAAAATGCTGTTAAATGAAAAATAGATCAGTAGATGCAATGTGAAAGAAAGAATGATATTGGAGGAAGCACTAAAAGGAGAGAATAAATTATAACATAAGAATTAATTGAAATTAAGATGGAAAATGGAAATTAAATGTAAAATTGAATGAAATTGAAATGTAAAAAAGATTTAAATGACATACTTGTAAGAAGTAAAGTAGAAAAAATATATTGTTAAAAGTAAAAAGTCTAAGGGTTGGAAGATTGTTTGAGTAAAGATTTAAAAGAAAAAATGGAATAAGATGAAATACACTGCTAATAATTAAAAAGATGAGGGGAAATTTTGAGAAATATACTTGATAAATGAAAAAGATCGGGGTTGCCTGGACTCCATAGTGGAAAATATAAAAGTGAAAATGAATACGGCAATAGAGAGGGATGAAGGAAGGAGAAGAGAAATGGAAGAGAGAAGGAAGGAGAGAGAGGGAAGGAAGAGAAGGGAGGAAGGAAGGGTAGGGGAATTAGAGTAGGAGTGAGGGTAAGAGAGGGAGGAAGAGAGGAGGAGAAGGAGAAAGGAAGGGGAAGTAGAGAGGAGAAGCAGAGGAGGGGAAGAGAAAGTAAGAAGGAAAGAAAAGAGAGAGGTGGTAGGTTTGAGGAGAAAGATTGCTGTACAATAAAAAAGATGAAATGGAAGAAAAGCAACCCGAACAAATATAAAGATATTAAGATAAAGAATGAATTGTTTAAAGAATAAAAGAGAACAAATATGAATAAATAGCAATAATTAGAATTTAAGGGCAAATGAAGACGTTGTGTATGTAAGTAAGCATAGAAGTATTGAGACATGATAAAAAAAAGGGGGGGAGATTTTGGCAAAAACTGTAATTGAGTAAAATGTATTTGAATTTGATTAATTGTATAAGATAAGATATGGCCAATACTCTGTTCAAAAAAGATGTGGGTGAATGTGGGAACCAATAAAACTTGTTTAAAAAAAAAGTCTTTGTTAGTTTACCCTGGGAGGATTCAATCCCTTTAGTAGATGTTCTATCCAAAACTGGGGAAGTCACTCCATTCCAATCCCCCAAAATAAGCCAATTTTCATATGAGAAAGATAGTAATTGATCCATAAGATATTCAGAAAAATTACTTTTATCATCATTTGGTGCTTAAATTCCAACTACTATTGATTTTATTCCATTAAGTTCAATTTCTGCTGCTGCAAATCTACCATGTTCATCTGATAAAAGTAACTTGGGTTTAAATTGGGTTTTTATACATAGAACTACTCTATTAATTTTTTTTTGCACCAGCAGATATAAATTCCTCCCCTAATCATTTATTTATTAAATATTTATCATCTTGCTTCTTAATATGTGTTTCTTGAAAACAAATATATCAACATTGATTCTTTAAGTAATGAATTTTTTTACGCTTAGATGGGGCATTTGCCCCATTAATATTCCATGTTATAAACTTAATTTATTTATTTATTTATTTATTTTTAGATTTCTATACCGCCCTTCTCCCTGGGGACTCAGAGCGGTGTACAGCCAAGTAAAAACACACAATATAAACATTAAGAACAAATTAAAAAGAATATCTAAATTGGCCCCAAATTTAAAAAACACCCCAGTTTAAAATTATTTAAAAGGCTTTGCTTAGGCCAGCCCGGCTTGTTGGAAAAAAAATGTTTTAAGGGCACGGCGGAAGGCACGGAGGTCATGGATTCTTCTTATCTCTGGGGGCAACTGATTCCAGAGGGTGGGGGCCCCCACAGAGAAGGCCCTCCCCCTGGGGGTCACCAGCCTGCATTGCTTGGCCGATGGCACCCCGAGGAGGCCCTCTCTGTGGGAGCGCACGGGTCGATGGGAGGTCGTCAGTGGCAGAAGGCGATCTCGTAGATAACTGGGCCCTATGCCATGAAGCGCTTTAAAGGTGGTAACCAGCACCTTGAAGCGCACCCGGAAGAGCACTGGGAGCCAGTGCAGCTCGCGCAGGAGCGGTGTTATGCGGGAGCGCCATGTAGCCCCCGTAATTACCCGCGCGGCCGCATTCTGGACCAGTTGGATGGAATCTCCATCATTGGATAAAATAGTAAGTTCCTGTACGGACATCTCAGCCACATCTTCAGTATCAACTTTTTGAGGTTGATCTACTTCCTAGTTGCTTGTCTATATCAATTTCTTCAGCTGGGTCCAAAATTAGTTCGTATTTGATCAAGAAGTCATTGGCTTTTTCTATAGAATTCAGTCTGAATCTTTGCTCTTGGTAAGTGAATATCACTCCTTCAAGTTTGTCCCAGCGGAAGGGAATTTTTCTCTTCTTCAGAATATCAGTAAGGAAGGAATAAGGTTTTCTTTTTCTCCAAAATTCTGACAGGGATTTCCTTCAAAAAAATTATATCCACATTTTCCATTCTTAATTTAGATTTGAAGTGGTAATCCAAAACATAGTCTCTCATTGTTTTTCTTATAAAATGGACTAAGACATCCCTTGGGTAGTTTTCTCCTAGTAGCAAATCTGGAATTTACTCTATAAATGTTGGCTATTTCAAAGTTGAGGGTCTTTTCTTCCCAATTAACTAACCGGGCCAAGGCTTTAATCATCCTTGATTTGATATCCTCTCCAGATTGTTCAGGAACTGCTCTAAATCTTAATGGGAGTTGTTTAAACTGTAAGTCCAAAAGAGCCCTTTCATCCAAATCAGCTTGATACTGGACATCTTTCTTCTCCAATTTATGCTCCATAAGATTCACTCTATCATTCACCTGTTTAATATCTCCACTTAAGTGTTGTATCTCCTCACAAAGTTCCTTTGAAAGTGTATCACTTTCCCTATATTTATCCCAAAAATATCTTAGAGAGTCTGCAGCTCCTGCTGTTCTTCTTTCAGTCTTCTCAGTCCTCTTTAAAGTGGCCATATTTATAAAATATAATTAAAGTTTAAATTTTTATCCAACGGGTTTAGTATATAAAATAATGCAACTGGAGAGTTAGTAAGAATTGTGAATACTACAGTTTTTGGCTCTCTTGTGTGGTCAAACTACATCACTGCAATGTAAACTACAAAATAAATTTGAAATCTGTACCTCTTTGTTTAACAACCCACACGGCTGATCCAATCAGAGGCAAGTAAAATCGGAACTATTTCTCCCCCTCCTCACAACAGAATCAAAAAAACCATTTAGGCAGTCTTTGTTTTGAAAGCAAAGAAGTTCAGCAGAGTCAATTAAAGATAATCAAATCTTCTAGAAGAGTGGCATGGCAGAGTTGGAAAGGACCTTGGAGGTCTTCTAATCCAGCCTCCTGCTCAGGGCAGGAAACCCTATAGGGGAGGAAACCCTATAACTGTGATGGTGCACCTATGGCACGCGTGCCAGAGGTGGCTTACAGAGCCCTCTCTGCTGGCACGCACACCGTCGCCCCAGGTCAGATCTCAGATTCTTTCGTGAGCTTATGCTTCCCGGCAAACAACGAAACAGAAGCTCACAAAAGAAAAAGATCTTACCTCTTGCCGCGCTGCCGGTGTTGGGATACCCTGCCTCCCACCGGCCAGCTGGTTTTCGGGTCTCTGCTGCGCATTCGTGCATGCCCCGCGCATGTCCGTGTGCTTTCCACATGCATGTCTCCGCATTTGTACATGTCCCGCACATTCACATGTGCGCACCTTTCAGTTTGGGCATGTGCGTGTGTGCACTTTGGGCACTCGGTGTCTAAAAGATTCGCCATCACTGCCCTATAACATTTCCGGAAAATGGTTGTACAATCTCTTCCAGTTCAATTTTCTTCAATTTAAAACTTCCAGTGTTGGAGCATTCACAACTTCTAGAGGCAAGTTGTTCCACTGATTAATTGTTCTAACTGTCAGGAAATTTCTCCTTAGTTCTAGGTTGCTTCTCTCCTTGATTAGTTTCCACCCATTGCTTCTTGTCCTGCCTTTAGGTGCTTTGGAGAATAGCTTGACTCCCTCTTCTTTGTGGCAACCCCTGAGATATTGGAACATTGCTATCATGTCACCCCTAGTCCTTCTTTTCATTAAACTAGACCTGTGATAGCAAACCTATGTCATGTCGCCCGGCATTTGTGGTCTTGCCTGTTTGTCTTCCGGGTTTCTGGTGCACATGCGCACGCAATGATCAGCTGTCTGCGTGCATGGCAGTGCTGAAAACAGGTGTGCGCATGCGTGCTGGCCAACTGATTGTCGGGTGCACATGCGCGCCAGAACGTGGAAGTTTGGCTTTTCCGGAGCGCGATCCCTTTGTGCGTGCTGCAGTGCCGAAAACCGGTGTGCGCATGCATGCTAGCCAGCTGATAATCAGGCGTGCATGCACGCTAGAACCCGGAAGTTCGGCTTTTCCACGCACGTGCATGTGTGTTTCCACACGACCTTTTGGGCATTCAGTGCCGAAAAGGTTCGCCATCACTGACCTAAACTCTCACAAACTCAGAGACAATTTATGAATGATTCAATAACTACCTTTGAAATATCAGAAGCTATCAAAAAAATGAAATCAGGCAAAGCTCCAGGTCCAGATGGTCTTACAAGCCAATATTATAAACGCTTTGAAGATGAAATTCTTCAGCCACTAAAGGATATAATGAATGATATATTACAGAGGGGAAGATACCTCAAACTTGGAAAGAAGCTAATATTGCATTATTACCAAAGGAAGGCCAAAACATCATGAGGATAAAGAATTATAGACCAATTTCATTACTAAAAATGACTATCAACTTTTTGCTACAATTTTGGCAGAAAGATTAGAGAAGGTTTTACAGGCATATTCATGAAGATATATCTGGCTTTCTGCCAAAAAGACAGTTAATGCATAATGTGAGGACTGTTTTGAACATTACTGAATATTTACAATATCATACTATTGTAAATATTAGTAGTAACTGTGAGAGGGATCTTGGAGTCCTAGTGGACAACCATTTAGATATGAGCCAGCAGTGTGCAGCAGCTGCCAAAAAAGCCAACACAGTTCTGGGCTGCATAAACAGAGGGATAGAATCAAGATCACGTGAAGTGTTAATACCACTTTATAATGCCTTGGTAAGGCCACACTTGGAATATTGCATTCAGTTTTGGTCACCATGATGTAAAAAAGATGTTGAGACTCTAGAAAGAGTGCAAAGAAGAGCAACAAAGATGATTAGGGGACTGAGGGCTAAAACATATGAAGAACTGTTGCAGGAACTGGGTATGTCTAGTTTAATGAAAAGAAGGACTAGGGGAGACATGATAGCAGTGTTCCAATATCTCAGGGGTTGCCACAAAGAAGAGGGAGTCAAACTATTCTCCAAAGCACCTGAGGGTAGAACAAGAAGCAATGGGTGGAAACTAATCAAGGAGAGAAGCAACTTAGAACTAAGGAGAAATTTCCTGACAGAACAATTAATCAGTGGAACAACTTGCCTGCAGAAGTTGTGAATGCGCCAACACTGGAAATTTTTAAGAAGATGTTGGATAACCATTTGTCTGAAGTGGTGTAGGGTTTCCTGCCTGGGCAGGGGGTTGGACTAGACCACCTCCAAGGTCCCTTCCAACTCTGTTATTCTATTCTAATAATGAGGAACAGGGAGCTTTAATATTCTTGGATGCAGAGAAGGCCTTTGACAATTTGGGCTTTTATGTTTAGAGTTTTGGAAGATATGAACTTTGGGGATAATTTTATTCAAGGGGCTAAAGCAGTTTATATGTCACAGCAAGCAACAATTATTATTAATGGAGATTTAACCAATTCATGTGAAATTCAAAAGGGTATGAGACAAGGATGCCTCTTATCTCCCTTGTTTATATTGGTGTTGGAAGTCTTGAACAGAGATATTGTGCAAGATGAGAAAACAGCAGGTATAAATATCAAAAAGGAAGTTTATAAATTGAGGGCATTTGCTGATGACCTGGTTATATTTTTGCAAGACCCAAAAAATAATATAGAATATTCCATGAGGAAATTAAATGAGTTTGGGGTTTTAGCAGGTTTTAAAATAAATCATGTCCAGTTGCCTCCTGAAAAAGCACCTTTGGGACATGTGGACAAAAGGTTTAAAATTTACACTAAATTATAATTTAAAAGAAAATTTCTATAAAGATGATGTATCGTTGGTATTTAACACCAGATAAGTTGTCGAGAATGTATAAAGCTATTTCAAATGAATGTTAGAAATGCAAAAGTAAAGAAGGGACCTTTTAGCAAAGAAATATTGGAATAGGATTCACATTCTAAAAAGATTATCAAAGTGTATATAAAGATAAAAGCAGAAACTTTTCTTTTGGTTTTAATGGAAGTTAGCAGAGATGGCTAAACTGACTGCTTTGATTAAAGAATAAGACATGTTACGGTCTTATGAGACACGTTTTCCCACATGTTTTTGTCAGACTGTAGGTTTTTACAAAATGTAAGCCAGGCTTAGAAGTTTTTCTTTGTAGAAAAAGGATTCTGTCTTGACACCTTATCCCACAACCCAGATATATAAAGAATACAAACGATTGTTGTCCCATGTAGTACACAACCAGTACTTGCCAGAACTTCCTGCAGCTCCTTTAATGTTGCTGTAGGCCTCTTGCCAGCCTCTCAGACCAGTTTTCTTGTTTTTTAATCAATTTTGGATGGATATCCAGGTAAAATCACTGTTGTGCCATATTTTCTCCACTTTCTCCACAACTGTCTTCACTGTGTTCCATGGTACATTCAATGCCTTGGGAAAAATTTTTCATCCTTCTCTTGATTGAAACCTTCCAACAATGAGATCCCTTTGATGCTTTGTAAGCTCTTTGCAGACCATGGCTTTTGCTGTAAAAGGCAACTGAGTAAATGTCATAAAAATCCTACTAGAACAGCTGAACTTTATATGGGCTTGATCAGAGTCACTTTAATTGATGGCAAGTGTGCACTACTATTTATCATCAGTTTGAATGTGATTGGTTAATTCTGAAGATAGCCACATCCCTACTTATAAGAGGGTGTGTACACTTATGCAATCACATTGTTATTTTTTATTGTTATTTCCCCCCTAAAGATTTTCAGTTTATTTTTCAACTGAATTGTACAACACACACACACACACACACACACATATCTATATATATGAAAGAATTCTGAAGTGATTTATCTTGGTCTGATTATTTTACATCTCAAAAACCTGGCATTTTATCAGGGATGTGTAGACTGTTTATATCCACTGTATATCATGTTGACTCTATCAGCTATTAAAAAAATAATATAAAATTTGTCTGCATGGCTTGGCAGATTTTTAATTAAAGGTCAATCAGAGGGGTCTAGGACAACTCGCTGCAGCCAACTCGCCATGGCCAACTTGCCACGGGCCAACTCGCTGAGGGACAAGAGTTACACCAATATTGAAGAAATGGTGGAATAGAATCATTAAAGAAAGGATGCCAAAGGAGGGACAAAATGAAAGGTGAATTTTTAAAATTATTTTAAATAATTAAATTGAATTCTTGCATTGTCGCACGGCGAGTTGGCTGTGGTGAGTTGTCCTGCAGTGAGTTGGCTGTGGCGAGTTGGCCCATTCTGCAATCAGAGTAGAACTTGCAGTGCCAAAAAACATGTTTGAATGATTCAACATTCTTTTTCAGAAGGACGTCATTTGTGAAGGGCTATCTACCAGTGGTGAAATCTAAAATTTGTTACTACCGGTTCTGTGGGCGTGGCTTGGTGGGGGGGTAAAGTGACTGGGTGGGCATGGCCAATTTTTTTTTTTACTTTTAAAACCATTTTTTCTACAACCTTTTCAGC
>WNWU01012943.1:386625-399250 GCA_012654045.1 Ptyas mucosa | reverse complement strand
GCCTTTTGAAAGCATTTTTTTACAACCTCTTTGCCGAAGAGGTTGTAAAAAAATGCTTTCAAAAGGCTCTGACGATCCCAGCTGAGTTGCCTGATCGGCAGAGACTTTTTTTCTTTTAAATGCCTCTGACGATCCAAGTTGAGTTGCCTGATCGTTAGAGGCATTTTACTTTTAAAAGCATTTTTTCAGCTGAAGAGGTTGTAGAAAAAAATGCTTTTAAAAGTAAAAAAAAAGAGCCTCTGATGATTGTGTGGCTCAGCTGGGCATGGGGGGGGGCAGGGATTTTTGCGATCCGGTCCGAACCGGGAGCATTTCACCCCAAGACGGACTGGTTGATGGTAGAGTATGTCCGGAAGTTCCACTGGGTCGCTGGTAAGTGGAGGGCCTGGCCAGAGAGGTTGCTGGTTGTATCAGTTCAGGGTGGGTTTGGACCACGATTTATGCCAGGCCTGTGTTTACCGGGGTATCCCGCATTGGCTGCAACATTGGTTTCAGGAGGTCATTGACTTGGATGCTGGGTTACGGGAGTTCCGTCTCAAGGGAGGTGCGGCCCCTGGGCCCCAGAAGGCAATGGTGGAGCTCAACCTGTCCCTAGTGCCTCGGGTCCCACGGAGAAGCCTGTTCAACCACTACTACTAAGTTTCTGGTGTAACCAACTGGGACACTGTGCAGCTGAGTGCATGGTGCCTGTGTCGCAGTTACCGAAGACACCGGCCAGCAGCTCTGGTAAGACTGCGAGACCTCCTGGACAGACCCCTGAACGGTCCCAGGGAGCACACCAGGCAGAGTCCTCGGTGACATCTTTAGAGGAGGAAGAAGTGACGGCGGTGGGGAAGTTCCAGGCAATGCCCTACGACAGTGAGGATGACGGCCTGGAGGACCTGATGATAAGCGACCCCATCCCTCCATTCATCATTCCCATCACCATAGTGAGCCCCCAATCAGCACAGTGTGGGAGATATGGTGCTCTGATAGACTCAGTGTCAGCTCCAGCGGGCCAGCCAGCCCGGAGCTGCCATTCGGAGGGAGCCGCGCGTCCAATGTCCAGCACAGTCACCATCCCACCAAGCCCAGCCAAAACACTGCCACTGTCAGCACCCCAAGTTTCATTCATCCCAGTGCAGTGCTGACATGAAGGAAAAAAAGAAAGAAAAGGAGAGAGAAGAAGCAGTTTGACCTTTCACACAGTTACCACCCGGCAGATAATATCACCTAGGAGATGGGATGGGAAGGGGACATTCCTGTGAGGTGAAGTAGTGAGAGTGACTTGGAAGATGGCCAATGAGACGCTGAGAGTTGAGGGACAGAAAGGGAAGGGTTTGGGGGTTAGCAGGTCAGTACTGGCACCGATAGAGTCGGGACCAGACATGTTTGTTCTAATAAATGAAAGATTTCATCAAAGACTATTTGTTTGGAAAATGTGATTTATTTAAGACAACGTCGGAACCTGACAGCCACAACATCGAGTCGGATGTTGTAGATGTCATCCACAACATTTGGACGACATCCTCATATACACCTGGTCTATGAAAGAAAATATCCAGTTGGTACAGCAAGTGCTACGCAAACTGTTGAACGCTCACTTATATGTTAAACTCTCCAAGTGTTAGTTCCACAAGACGTCCCTGGACTATCTCGACTTCAGAATATCACCAAATGGTGTGGAGATGGACCCCAATAAGGTCAAGGCGCTTTTAGATTGGCAAGCCCCTAAAACCAGGAAACAATTACAAAGTTTTTTGGGGTTTGCTAACTTCTACCATCAATTTATACCATCATTTGCCCAGGTAGCACTTCCACTCATGGATCTATTGCGGACTAAACACCTGACTAAAACCCCACGTCCAGGTTACCCTCTCATGTGGACAACCACTTGCCTAGAGGCATTCGAACACTTGAAATACCTGTTCGCTAGGGAACCAATCTTACAGCATCCAGACCCATCCAAACCGTTTTTTGTACAGGCGGATGCCAGCGAGGTGGCAGTAGGGGCAGTACTTCTCCAGGCCAACGAGGAGGGAACCCTCCAACCATGTGCGTACACATCACGGAAGTTGAACGACACTGAACGCAATTGGCCAATTTGGGAAAAAGAGGCTTTTGCGGTTTGGTGGGCGTTGATGACGTGGTGCCACCTATTGGAGGGGGGGGTTGTCCCCTTTGAAGTATGGACGGACCATAAGAACTTGGAGGTCCTGCAATCCCCATGGAAACTATCCCCAAAACAGGTCCGCTGGGCACTGTATTTCTGTAGATTTAAATTCAACCTGAAATACATCCCAGGGGGGAGGAATTTCCTAGCGGATGCCTTATCTAGAAAACCAGAATACGATAGTACTAGGGAGGTAGTCATACAGGCAATATTGCCAGTACGATTGATCCAAACAAACACAGTTCCAACCACTATAGCAGCTTCACAGAGTTGCAGTGGCGAGGACATATCCCGTGTTATTCAAGAAGCCCTCACCACCGACCCTTGGTTTAAGGAGAACCAAGCGTGGCTAACGAAAAGAGAGGGGTTTGCATGGAAGGGGTCCAAGCTATATGTCCCCAAAACTGTACGATTAACAGTTTTACAGTGCTGCCATGATGTGCGGGCAGCCGGACATTTCGGCTTCCTAAAAACATTACATTTAGTGAACCGGCAGTTTTGGTGGCCTCAGATGCGAAGGGATATAGAAGAATACGTACGGAGTTGTGTTATCTGTAGTACTATGAAAGTCAGGCTGTGGAAACCTCCAGGGCTATTACAACCAGTGGCCAATCCAACTCAACCATGGCAACAAATAACCATGGATTTTATAGTTGATTTGCCAGAAAGTCAGGGAAACACCGTTATATGGACGGTCATCGACTTATTCTCGAAGCAAGCACATTTTGTTGCCTGCTCCGGATTACCTTCAGCGAAGACACTAGCAAGGTTATTTATTGTACATATTTATAGTTTCCATGGAATTCCACAGAGGATTATATCAGATAGGGGGGTACAGTTTACTGCAAAGTTCTGGCAGAAATTCCTAGAACGAGTGGGTAGCAAACAGGGTCTCAGTTCAGCCTTCCATCCCGCCACAAATGGGGTGGTAGAAGGAGCAAATGCCATGGTTGAACGGTATCTGCATTGTTATGTGAACCATCAGCAAAACAATTGGGCCGAACTACTCCCTTATGCGGAAGTAGCATATAACAACACAGTACACAACAGTAGCGGATTCACTCCATTCAGAGTAGCTACTGGGAGGGAGTTCATGCCTATACCCAAGTGTCCCTCAACTGTTACAGAGGACACGGATGTGCAGGAATGGATGGCCCAAGCACAACAGGTGTGGAATTCTGTTACAACAGCTCTACAACAGGCAGCAGACAAATATAAGCGGCAGGCCGATAAAGCCCGATGACCCCAAGAACCATTTTCTGTAGGCCAACAGGTCTTTCTATCTACGAAATATTTGAATCTATGCCTTCCGAGTAGGAAACTAGGACCAAAATACATCAGGCCCTTCCCGGTAGTACGTGTAATCAACCCGGTATCGGTGCAGCTCAAGTTGCCTCGACTGTTGGGGAAAACACATCCCATCTTCCACTGTAGCCTACTCCACCTGGTACGTTCATCCACCCTACGGAAAACAAACCCCGCTCCACCCCCTCCAATAATGGTGGATGGTGACCAGCACTATGAAGTCAAAAAGGTGCTGGACACATGGTGGTATAGGGGTAAGCTCCAATACCTTCTCATGTGGAAGGGATATCCCATCTCCAAATCCTCCTGGGTCCCAGAAAGAGATGTAAATGCTCCCCGACTGATCGCTAGGTTCCACAAAAAGTATCCACGGAAACCGGGGGGACAATACCTCCACAACCCATGTCTCACTGCAATCTTTCTGTTACACACACCATCTCTGTGGTAGAGGGGGCCGCATGTCAGCTTCGGCAGGCCCGCCGGCCCGGAGCTGCCATTTGGAGGGATCTGTGCATCCAACGTTTAGCACAGTCACCATCCCACCAAGCCCAGCCAAAACGTTGCCACGACATCCAGAGCTGTAAGCTCTGTGGCCACACTGAACTCCACCTGTGCCAGAAGCAACCGAAATCCGACCAGCCCAAGAAACCTTGCCAAACTGCCAGGATGCCACGTGGCTGCCAAACAGCTGAGGGGTGTGGTGATGACATCACCCAGGACGGCAGAGAGGGCTGAAAGAGGCCTGAAAGGCAGTGGGTGGGGGCTGGAGGAGGGAGAACCCAGCCGATTAGATAGGAGGTTTTGGCAAGCAGGAAAGCTGGGGGTGTAACTATTATGCTGGCTTAATGCCGAGAGCAATTACTCTGGGACACATGGGAGGAAAGACGAGCATGATTGGGTGATGGGAGGGGTGGTTTTTATTGTAGAAAAGGTAGCAGAGAACACAGGCATGTAGCCCTAACAAAAGATTCAATAGAGATTGTCAGTACATGCCAGGAAGTTAATAAAAGAAGGCAGCAACAGGTTTGTGTCCTTTCTTTTGCATTCTGTTTGGAACCTGACACTCAGGGTGTACCCAGTGTCTTATCAGCCAAGGTGCGGTTACTGCGTTAGTAATTCAGGTGAGGGAGATGGCCAAGCCTGTTAAGTTTGAGCAGGTTGACGGCTTGTTGCTGGGGGTGTGTGTGCTCCAGCTACCCACATCACGGAGCCAGTATGGTTGGAGATGGGAGAGCATTGGGAGGTAATTAGGTTCATCGTGGTGGCAATGATGACCAAGTCTGTTATCCTGGGATTGGCATGGCTGGATAAGTGGGACCCCACGATATGGTGGGAAGGTGGGTATAGGAAGTTGAGGATAGGAGTTGGGCCCAGGCCTCCCCCCACAAGCAGGTTCAGAGAGGGGCAGAGAGTGGGCTGGGGGGAGACCTGGGGAGGTCCCAGCAGAGGCCCATTCCCCCTTCCCCCAGGTCTATGCAGACCTGGCAGAGGTCACCAGTGAGAAGGAGTGAAAGACCCTACCCCCACACCGCCCCACTGATTGTGCAATCGAACTGATACCCGGAGCCAAACTGCCCAAGCCAAAGATGACGTCGAAGGGCATGGGGGAGCTATGATGTTACATTGACAAGAACTTGGCTAGGGGGTTCATCCAACTGGCCCGTTCGCGAGTTGTGGCTCGGGTGCTTTTCAGAGAGAAGACGGGACCTTGCGCTTATGTGTTGATTTCCGAAGTATTAATGGAAAATGTGTGGAAAATATGTACCCCCTTCCCCTTATGAAAGACATGTTTGCCCATTTGGCGAAGGCACGTTTCTTTACTAAGTTAGATCTGCAGGACACTTACTATCAGGTCCAAATTAAACCAGGGGACGAGTGGAAGATGGTGTTCAACTGTCCGTTGGGGAGGTACCAGTTCTGGGTGATGCCGTTCTGTCTACAAGGGGCCCCAGCTGTGTTCATGCAGCTAATTAATGTGTTACATGAACACCTGTACTGAGGGGTCCTTGTGTACCTTGACAACATCCTTACCTATACCGCCACTATGGAGGAGCACACCCGGTTGGTACAGCAGGTGTTGAGGAAACTGCTGACAGCAAAGTTTTATGTGAAACTCTCCAAATGTGAGTTTCACCGGACTCGTCTGAACTATTTGGGCTACCACATATCCAACACTGGGGTGGAAATGGATCCACATAAGGTCCAAGCTGTGTCGGAGTGGCAGGCGCCAAAAATGCACAGACAATTGCAGAGTTTCCTCGGCTTCGCCAATTCCTATCGGCAATTCATCCCGTCATTTGCCACAGTGGTGTTGCCATTGACTGACCTACTTCAAACGAAGCACACTTTAACAAGACCCCAACCCAGACAACCACTCCAGTGGACAATGGACTGCCAACAAGCCTACGAGATGCTTAAAGTCCTATTCACCAGGGAGACAGTCCTGAAACACCCCAACCCTGGGTGACCATTTGTTATCAAGGCCGATGCTAGCGACGTGGCCGTGGGAGCCGTCCTGTTGCAGGGAAACAAACGAGGTCAGATGCAGCCTTGCACCTCACGCAAGCTCACTGAGACAGAACATGGTTGGGCAATATGGGAGATGTTAGACCTTGAAGCCATCTTTTCACCTTTGAGCCTTCAGGCCTGCCACAAATTCTACTGTGGGAAACTGGGAGGGGGGATTGTATGCAGTGAAGATGATATGTAGTCAAAATAACATTCTTTATAGAAAGTCAAGGCCGTTGTGCCCTGCAGCTGTGCTGAGAAGAATGAGGAGGTATCTTCTGTTCCGTAGGGTACCCGATTGGTTCCTGTGATGGACATGTGGGTGAAGGGGCAAGGACTTGAACTTTCTTTTGGGTGAGGAAAGCCCGGAAGCTCTCAGATTTGGGTTTTCCCAGATGTGCCAATATGAAATTTCTAATAAAATTTAGCTTTGAGGAAGCTCAAACCTCGGAGTTTGATTTCATTGGGAGTGTTACTTGGAACCCGGACATTAACCTGAATTCCCTTTCTAACTAAAGCAGCTCCTCCAAATTTCGGGGTCCTGAGCCCCAAGCACCGATCCGACACCAGGCGGCGCAAAGACTCAGGGAAGATGGAGGAAGAAAAGAAGGCCATGAAGGGAGTAGCAGACAATGGCTCAGCAACCCCTGTTGAGGCCTTCTACTCGCTTCCCCAGCCATGGAGGAAGCCATAAAAGCCGCAGAAGCCAAACGCCAGCAGGACACCTGATGCAAGGAGCTGATGCCGGAGCGGAGGCCGCGACTGTACCTAACCCTGCAGAGTGAAGCTGCTGGGGTTACCCCAATCCAGGAATTGCTGTTGGAACCATGAGTGGGAGCAAGACAAGCCTCAACCCTCAGCTGGGAACTGCCACAGCAGACGAGTCGCAGGCATTCTGGAGAATGGGGTTTCCCACTGCCGTCACACAGCCAGTCGCTGGCTGGTCTCCCAGAGCAGTTGAGCCAACTCAGTGTGAGTGGGACAACTCAGCTCCCAGGCACCAGGCAGCTTAGGTGGACATTGGCGCAACCAATATTCACCTTTCCGAGCCAGGGAGTTGCAGCACAATGGAGCGGAGTGTCAGCCTCTTTCCATTCAGCACCAAGCGGCTCGGCTCACAGCCTTATGTTTCAAACTGGGCCGGCTGTGGGCTCCATCCACCCCGGGGCACATGTGATCCAGCAACCAGCCCTTTTGAGCCAGCCCAGCCACGGAATGCAGGGCCTGCTGCAGGGATTCTGGAGTTTACCTGCCCCGCAGCAACAACCCGGGTTCGGGTTGCCACCAGCGAGCCACATCCCTCTCGGGTGGGCTTTCTACCCAGGGCATGGATGGGTGCAATGCCAGTGGACACCGGCCCCAATCCAGCAGCCGATGCTGTTCCAACAGCTCGGTCCCTTCCAGAGGCCAGCTGTTGTGCCGCAGCAAGCTCCTGTCCAGCCGCAGCCACACCTGCAACCTCAAGCCGCGATCCCTCAACAGGTCCAGGCTCAACAACAGGTGCCGGTGGCTCCGCAACAGGTCCCGGCCCAACAACAAGTGCCTGGCCAACCACCCATGCAAGCCCAGCTGCCGGTCTCGCCAGCCGCTCCTCTCCCACGGTTTCGGGCGACGTTCGATGGGACTCCTGGGAAGTTGGCATACTTCCTCAACCGTGTCTGGGCCCACATCGACCAATATGGAAATCAATATCCATCTGATCAAGAATTGATTTCCACCATCGCGGATGGTATGAACGAAGGAGCGGTGTTGGAATGGATAGCGGAGCTTCATGATGAAGAACCCCCTGAGCTAGAAGACGCCGATGAGTTTGTCCAACTCATGCAGGTCAGATTCAACAACTTTGCCCAGCAAGTGGAAGCTGAAATCCAAATTAAAGCACTAAAGCAAGTTGCGAGACTGGCCAAAGCGCCTAATGGTGCACACCTTCAAAGAGGTCCTGGACCCAAACCTCAGGCAAGCCTGCAGCATTAGGGAAGTACTGGACTGGATACAATCGTGGTACAACACTGCCATCATTCTGGACCTGGAGCTTCACCCTTACAGGAAACCAGCTGCAGATAAACCTGCCAGGAGACCGCTTGGAAGCCAGACCCAGGCGAAGAAACCCAAGGTGTCTTCTCCCACACCGTCTGGGACTGTCAAATGCTACCGGTGTGGTCAGCACGGGCACCGGGCCTTGGAATGCCTAGCTCCAACTCCCATTCCCAAAACCTGGTCTCCCACCAGAGCCGGAGCAAGGAAAACCCCACAAAAGTCACCGGACAAAGGATGGAGTGTCAAACAGGCTGCAGAAGTCCCACTCCTTCCCAATGAAGCAGAGGGAACTCTGGCCAATGAATCTCCTCCAGTCTCCATGGGGGAGAGCAGTGGCGACGACGACCCGATGGTAAGTGAAGCCATCCGCCCCTTTGCCCTCAAAACCAAGTTAGTAGTCCCAGAGATGAGGGTACAAGGGGAAGTAGAAGCTGTCATAGACACCGGTTGCATGCAATGCCTAATCAGTCTCCCCATAGTTGAACAGCTGGGCATACGCACGATGCCCCTTGCACACCCCATCAGCTTTGAACAAGTCGACGGGATGCTAATTGGTGGGGCTCCTTGGTCACTGAGCTCGTCAGACTGGAGATGGGGCGCCATCAAGAACTACTCCAGTTCGTAGTTGCCCCAAAGATGACTGACTCAGTCATATTGGGATTCGCGTGGCTTGATAAGTGGGGCCCCACTATCTCCTGGGATGGCGGTTATAGGAAGCTAGTCATTGGTGTTGGACCACTGCCACCTGTAAGGCAGGACCACCTCCTAGAAGCCACTACCCCAGAGGAGGCTAATGCGCTGGAAACTGCAGCCCTGGCCAGAGACCTTACCTGGCAGCCAGCAAGTGCCAAAACAGTACTGAGAGCTATCGGGGGTTTTTAGCGAAGAAGATTGCAACTTTCTCCCCCCCTCACCGCTTGACCAACTGTGCAAGAGAGCTTGTGCCAGGGGCTAAATTACCCAAGCTGAAAATGTACTCCATGACTCCGAAAGCGATGGAGGAATTGAGGAAGTACATAGATGCCAATCTGGAGAAAGGCCTCATCCAGCCCGCAAAATCCAAAGTGGCGGCCCGGTGCTCTTTAAAGAGAAGAAAGATGGGGGGATGAGGCTTTGCATTGATTTCCATGGAATCAATGCTGTGTGCATGGAAAACACCTACCCCTTCCCCCTCATGAAAGACATGCTAAGCCACTTGTCGAAGGATAAGGTGTTCACCAAATTGGACTTAAGGGAAGCATACTATCGCATAAGAATCAGAGAGGGAGATGAGTGGAAAACTGCCTTCAACTGCCCGCTTCCAATTTAAAATCATGCCGTTTGGACTACAAGGGCCCCCCACAGTGTTCATGCAACTCATTAACGAAGTGCTACATGAGCACCTATACCAAGGGGTCCTCGTTTACTTAGATGACATTCTCATATTCAGCAAGACCCTTGATGAACACGTGAAACTTGTCCAGCAAGTACTGAAAAAACTCCTCACCGCCAAGTTTTACGTGAAGCTGTCAAAGTGCGAGTTTCACAAATCCTCCCTAGATTACTTGGGCTACTGAATTTCCAGCGGAGGTGTGGAGATGGACCCAGAGAAAGTGAAAGCAGTACTCAATTGGCAACCCCCACGCACCCATAGACAACTTCAAAGCTTCCTGGGGTTCGCTAACTTCTATAGACAGTTCATCCTGGCTTTCACGGTGGTGGCCCTATCCCTAACAGAACTGTTGAAAATGGGGTCTCCTCCGACGAAGCAAAAGCCAAACCAGCCAATTGCTTGGACAATGGACTGTCAAAAAAGCTGTTGTGGTCCACCAGCAGCCTGCAGAGCTGACAGCAGAGTCAGACAGTGAGGAGGCTGGGGAGGACCATGGGCCAGTCCTGGAGTCTGGGGAAGGCTCAGACGAGGGCTCTGCCTCAGAGGCAGACAAAGGGCCATCTGGGAGGTACGTGCTGACTCTGGAGCCTCCAGAGTTGGACCTCAGCAAGGCAGAGGAACAGGGGGAGCCTGTTCCCAGTGCACGCATGCGCAGAGCTGCCAGAAGGCAAGAACAGCTAAAACAAAAGGGACGACTCGGGAGTAGGGCTGGGAGATGATTGGCCCCTCCCATAAGACTTAAAAGAGGAGCAAAGGCACGTGGGCCTTTGCAGGAAACAATGTTTGTTCATTCGGTTCAACTTAAAGCCTGAAGCTCTATTTGATTCTGGACTCCGTGTGGCTTTGCCAATTAGGTCGTTGGCAGCATGTCAAGGGAGATAAAGGTGGGTGATTATCCCAAAGAACTTCTCCTGAAGGACTCTTTATAACTAATTGGGACTCATCTGTGAATGAACAGAATTCACAGCTGTTGCAATAAAAGAGGTTTTTGGAACTACTCGTGTGTTTTAATGATTCAGGAAGCCTAGGTCAGAACAAAAGCCTTTGAAAACTTAAAAAGACTGTTTGCCTAGGAACTGATTCTGCAGCACCCAGACCCAGAGCAACAATTCATCATACAAGCCGACGTTAGCAATGTGGCAGTGGCTGCGGTACTCCTACAAAGGAACAACAAAGGACAACTGTTACCCTGTGCCTATGTGTCCAAAAAACTCAATGACACGGAGAGATGGTGGGCCATCTGTGAGAAAGAAGTCTATGTGGTTCAATGGGCCCTACTCTCGTGGAGACATTTCCTTGAGGGGGGAAAAGTGCCTTTCAAGGTCTGGACTGATCACAAAAACCTTGAGGCCCTAAAGACCCCCAGGAAACTGTCTCCCAAACAAGTCCGCTGGGCTCAATACTTCAGGTGCTTCAAACCCGAGCTGAAATACATACCAGCAGGAAAAAACCTGTTGGGAGACGCCCTATTGAGAAAACCTCAATTTGACAGCCATTGGGAGGAAGTGGTCCACACCATCATTCCCCCCCCACACAATCAGCTGCACAAGTCACCACCAGGAGCCAAGCCAGGCGACCACCTGACCCAACCCGGGATGGATTGACAGCTAAATTGAAAGCGGCGCTACCAGCTGACCCTTGGCTCACAGACAATAAAGACTTCTTGACCATGAGGGAGGGATTAGCATGGAAGGAATCCAAATTGTATGTCCCTGCAAGTCTGAGACTTGAAGTACTCCAGCGTAGCCATGACTCCAAACTGACTGGCCACTTTGGATTCCTGAAGACCCTACACCTCGCTAGGAGGCAATTCTGGTGGCCAAAAATGAAAGCAGAAGTGGAAGACTACGTAAGAATCTGTGCCACATGTGCAGCAATGAAAACAAGACCTGGAAAACCGCCTGGACTCCTTCAACAAGTGGCAAGCTCCAGCAGACCTTGGGAAGAAATCGCAATGGATTTCATAGTCAAGCTCCCAGAAAGTGGGCAGAGCACAGTAATTTGGACAGTTATTGATCTGTTCTCTAAACAAGCCCATTTCACTGCTTGCTCCAGACTACCGTCCACAAAGAAACTCACAAAGCTATTCATCAAACACATCTACTGCCTGCATGGAATACCCCGCTGCATCATCTCAGACCGAGCAGTGCAGTTTACAGCCAAAAACTGGATAGAATTCTTGAGGTCCATCGGGTCCACACAAGGGTTTAGCTCAGCTTTCCATCCGAAAATGAACGGATTGGCGGAACACATGAACACAATGGTGGAGCAGTACATAAGATGCTATGTGGATTACCAACAAGAGAACTGGGCAGATCTGTTACCGTTTGCGGAGGTGGCTTACAAAAATGCAGTGCACAGCAGCACTGGACTGACCCTTTTCCAGGTCACCAGTGACACGGAGTTTGTCCCCATGCCTGAACTTCCCAGAGAGCCCCCTTCTTCCATGTCTTTGTCAGAATGGAGTCTTTGAAAAAGGGGTGGGATAATACTAAAAAAGCGCTGTCGGAAGGGGCAGAAGAATATAAAAATCAGGCAGACAAGCACCATTCTCTCCAACCAGCCTTCCGTGTGGGAGATAAGGTTTTCCTATCAACCAAATACATACGGTTGAGGCTGCCTAGCAAGAAATTAGGACCAAAATTCCTAGGACCTTTCCCAATAGTTAAAATAATTAACCCAGTGACAGTTCATCTTAGCCTCCCCAGCATCCTGCTGCTGAAACCAGCAGTTGGGTCCAGTTTAAGATCTCAAACCCAACCACCTCCACCTCCTATAGTTGTACAAGGAGAAACACATTATGAAGTCAAGAAAAGTTTAGATTCTAGGCTATATAGGGGTCAATTACAATACTTAGTACACTAGAAAGGGTACCCTTTGTCTGAAGCTACATGGGTCAAGAGTTGGAATGTAAAGGCAGATAGGCTAGTCCAACAATTCCATGATAAATATCCTGATAAGTCAAACGGTCCCCCTGTGGGGGGAGGGGGAGAGGTGATTAGGAGCATGATTATTCTCCTGTATTATTCTCTTTCCAGGACACACTTCTCTTCTGAGGTGGGGCAGCCTGACAGACCTGAAAGCCATCTTTTACCCTTGACCCTTCAGGCCTGCCAAAAATTCTACTGTGGGAAAATGGGAGGGGAGATTGTATGGAGTGAAAATAATATGTAGTCAAAATAACATTTTTTCCAGAAAGTCAATGCTGTTGTGCCCTGCAGCTGTGCTGAGAAGAATGAGGAGGTATCTTC
>WNWU01012943.1:371606-386525 GCA_012654045.1 Ptyas mucosa | reverse complement strand
TAGGAGCATGGTTAACCGCTTGTATTATTCTCTTTCCAGGACACGCTTCTTTTCTTTCTTTTTTTTTTACAAACTTTATTAAATTTACAAACATTCATTAAAAACAAATAAAACCATAATAAAATGTTCATATACATAGAGCGTATCTTACGTTTACTTATTCATTCCTATTCTTTTACATTTCTATATATATTCCTTGTCTATACATTATATATATGCTAAGTTAATCACACGTTCATCCTTCTGGCGGTGAAGTCCTTGTTGGTATTTATATAAATCAAGCATAGAAATATACTGTAACTTATCATTTCTTAATTTGAAACTCCCTATAAAAAATGGGAACAAGGTAGGTTTCAATAGCCATCAATATTGTTTTAAGTATTTCCTTATCCGTTTTCTTTTTGCTTGACCCAATTATACCACTTATCCCATACCTTGAAATATTTTGAGCTTTCTTTGTCTTTTAATTTCAATGTTAATTGGTCAGATTCCGCACATACATATATTTTTTGAATTACCTGTTGGTCAGTTGGCATGTAGTCCATTTTCCAGACTTGAGCAATCGCTATTCTGGTAGCTGTAATTATATGGTGTATCAAATATACCGTTTCCTTTCTAAAATTTGGTTTATACATTCCTAGTAGGAAGATCTCTGGGTCTAATTCTAAATCTTCTCCTGTGATTTGTGAAATCCAAGTTTTAATTTTTCCCCAGTATACCTTAATTTTGGGGCATAATCACCATACGTGATAAAAAGTACCTCGGGCCTGTCTACATTTCCAACATTTTGGATCTAAGTTGGGATGCATTTGTGCTAGCCTCAAGGGGGCGAGGTACCACCTATACCACATTTTAAATTGATTTTCCTTATAGGTTACTGATTTCGTTATTTTGATGTTATTTTCCCAGATCTTTTCCCATGCTTCTAGTTGGATATTTTTACCTATATTTCTAGTCCAGGCAATAATTTGTCCTTTAATTATGTTCTCCCCTAGATCAATTTCTAATAGATATTTATATATTTTAGATAATAGTTTCTCTTCCTTCCCTTCCAAGAGTTTATCGAGCCTATTAGGTCTTACATCAATTCCTCCTCCTTCCCTATCTTTCCTATACCTATTTTGTGCTTGCAGGTAGGGCCACCAATCTAATTCTATTCCGGTATCTCTGAGTTCCTGGCGTGTTTTTAGTAATCCGTTTGAGTCTAAAATGTCTCTATACTTTATACTTCTGTGTGGGGATATAGTGTTAGGGTGCATAGTTGCCTCCACTGTGGACAACCACCCGGGAACCTTCATATAACATTTTTTCTTTATTTTCAACCAGGTGTCAATTAAAGCTCTCCTAATTATATGGTTATTGAAGTGTTGGTATGTTTTGTTCCCGGTGTTCCACAGGAAGGCATGCCACCCCATCATTAAATCATGGCCTTCCAATTTTAATAGCCGTTGGTTGTCCAAGTTAACCCACTCTTTTATCCATGTCAGGGAGGCTGCTCTATAATATTTCTCCCAGGCCGGGGAGCCAAAGCCTCCTCTGAGTTTATTGTCCTGTAACGTATTCAGGCTTATCCTAGGTTTTTTACCCTCCCATAAAAATTTTGAGGTTATTTTATTCAAATTAGTAAAGAATTTTCTCTCCAACTTCACTGGTATATTCTGAAATAGGTAGAGGAGCCTCGGCAAGATGTTCATCTTCAGAACCGCTATTCTTCCTAAAAATGAAATATTTAAATTTCCCCATTTTTCTAGGTCCTTTTCCATTTGATGTATCAGTCCATCGTAGTTGTTTTTCTTTATGACAATGTTCTTATTTGTCAAATTTATTCCTAAGTATTTTATTTTCTTAACTACTTTTAATCCGGATTGTTTCTCTAATTCCTCTATCTGTTTTATTGTTAAATTTTTGGTTAATATTTTAGTCTTGTCCTTATTTATTTTCAGCCCTGCAACTTTTCCAAATTTTTCAATTTCCTTCATCAATTTAGGTTTAGGTTTAGGTTTAGGTTTATTTGATTTGTATACCGCCCTATCTCCCGAGGGACTCAGGGCGGTGAACAGCCATATAGTAAAACAATATGCATACAAAATTTAAAACAATTAAAATCTGATTAAATAGTTTGGCCTTAATATTTAAAACCCTAATAATTTAAAACAAGTTAAAATTACAAAATTACATAATTATTAAAAGGAGAAATTAGGCCAGGCCAGCCTGATTAAATAAAAAGGTCTTAAGAGCGCGGTGGAAGGTGCGTAGGTCCGGGATCCTTCGTATCTCTGGGGGGAGCTCATTCCAGATGGTAGGTGCCCCCACAGAGAAGGCTCTCCCCCTGGGGGTCGCCAACCAACATTGTTTGGTTGACGGCACCCTGAGGAGACCCTCTCTGTGAGAGCGAACCGGCCGGTGGGAGGCTATTGGTGGCAGCAGGCGGTCTCGTAAATAGCCAGGTCCTAAGCCATGGAGCGCTCTAAAGGTGGTAACCAAGACCTTGAAGCGCACTCGGAAGACCACCGGGAGCCAGTGCAGCTCGCGCAGGAGAGGTGTCACACGGGAACACCATGTCGCTCCCGTAACCACCCGCGCGGCCGCACTCTGCGCCAGTTGGAGCCTCCGAGTGCTCCTCAAGGGGAGCCCCATATAGAGAGCATTACAGTAGTCCAGACGGGAAGTGACGACCTTGTATTCCTCTCCTTTTATTTTAAGCCCTCTTACGTCTCCATTTGCTCTAATTCTTCGGAGCAGATTTTCTAAAGTTAATATAAATAATAGTGGCGAGAGAGGGCACCCTTGCCTTACTCCTCTGCCTATTTCAAAAAAATTTGTTGCTTCTCCGTTGATTAATATTTTTGCTTTTTGTTTAGTGTAAATAGACGAGATTAGTTCTCCAAATTTCTCACCAAATTTCATGTTTTTAATTTGTTGGGTCATAAAGTTCCAATTAACTCGGTCGAATGCCTTCTGTGTGTCTAGAAAAATTAGGGCTACCTGTTTTTCAGGGTGTCTCTCATAATATTCAATAACATTTATAACTGTCCTTAGGTTATATTTTGTTTGCCTGCCTGGTAAGAATCCGTTTTGATCTGCATGTATTTTCTGGTTTAATATTGTTTTAATTCTGTTAGCCAATAAGTTCATAAAAAATTTGTAATCTGAATTTAGTAATGAGATTGGTCTATAGTTTTTGATCTGGGTGTTGTCTGCCTCTTCTTTTGGGATTAATGAGATGTAGGCTTCTCTCCATGTATCTGGTATTTTTGCATCATTTAGGGCCTCATTGTATACTTCCAGGAGGATTGGGTTCAAAATTTCACCTAAACTTTTATATAGTTCTACTGGGATCCCGTCCATTCCTGGTGTCTTATTGTTTTGCTGTCCTTTAATTACCTCCTGTAGTTCCTCCTTGGTAATCTCTCTATTTAACATCTCTCTGTCCTCTTCCGTAATTACTGGAAGTCCTTCTTCTTCCAAGTATTGTTTTATTTCCCCATTTAGTACCTCCTCTTGGCTATATAATTCCTGGAAGTAGTGGGTTGCTATTTCTTTTTTCTTTTCAGTACCTTTTTGTAGATTGCCCTGTTTGTCTTGTGTATAGTCCTTTTCTCTCTTTCTTTCCTTAACTTATAGGCCATCCACCTTCCTGGCTTATTTGCTTGTTCAAAATAATTTTGTCTTATATATTTCAAGGAATTAATGGTCTTTTCCTGATCGAGCAGGTTCAGTTTATGTTTGGCTGTCATCCAATTAGTTTTTATTTTATCATCTCCTGGGTGGGTATTTAATTTTTCTTCCCAATTTTTAATTTCGTCTTGTATATTCTTATACTCCCTTTCCTTTTCTTTTTTCCTTTTGCTATTATAGGCAATGGTTAACCCCCTAATATAGGCCTTTGTGGTGTCCCATAGATTTTGTAGGGATGTTTGGTCCTTATTGTTATCTTTGAAGAACCCTTCAAGTTCCTTTTCTAATCTTCCAATATATTCCTTCTCTTTTATTGTCTGTAGATTCATCATCCATCTACCCCTTTTTAGTATTTGCCCGTTCCATTCTATTGTTGTCGGGTTATGGTCTGCCCACTCATTTATCCCGATATCTACCTCTTCAACTTCCTGGACTAGAATCTTCGAGATCCATATCATATCGATCCTTGAGCAGGATTTGTGTGGGCTAGAATAAGAGGTAAATTTCTGCTCTTTTGGATTCTGAAACCTCCAGATATCTATCAGATTTAGTTCTTCTGTTAGAGTGAAAAATGTCTTAGGTAATAAATTTCTCTTCCTTTTATTATTATGGTTACTTTTATAGTCTTTTTTCAAATCCGCTATTGCATTTAAATCCCCCAGTAAACAGATAAGATCAGTATTTTGTTCAATTATTTTCTCGTGAACTTTTTGGAAAAATTCTGTTTGTCCATTACTTGGTGCATATAAGACTACCAACAATACTTTTTTATTCTTAATATTTATTTCTATTAACAACATTCTTCCATCCGAATCGGCATATATAAATTTACTTTCTACTTTCTCCTTAACATACACTACTACCCCTCTTTTCTTTTCCTCGGCCAATGATGTATATTCCTTTCCTAGTTTTTTGCATATCAAATACCTTTCATCCTGCTTTCTAATGTGTGTTTCTTGTATGCATACTATATCTAATTTTAGTCTGATTAGTTTCTTAAATATCTGGTGTCTTTTAATTGTTGAATTAAGTCCATTAACATTTAGTGAAATGATTTTTACGTTCGAGTCCATATTTTGTATGTATTTCCTATTTACTTCTTGTCTTTCTTCTTCACCTCATTCATTGCTCTTGTTGTTACTCCTTCTCCTTCCAGTTTTTCACTTTCTTCCTGTGTCTCTTTTCTACTATTTCTCCCCTCAAAAGATCGAACTTGCTGTTCTGTGGCTTGCCTGGGTCTATTTCTCTCTTCTATTTCTTCTCTTCTGCCATTAGTTCTTTCCGTCTCCATCACTTGGTCATGCAACTTTCGTGCCTTCTCTATGGTATCCACCTTTATCTTTTTCCCCTGCCACGTTACTATCATCCCTTCTGGTATAATCCATCTAAACAAGATTTGTTTTTTATTTAAAATTGATGTGAGGAATCCACACTCTCTTCTCCATTCTCTAATACGTCTCAGTATCTGTTTCAACGTAATTATTTCTTTTTGTTTATAATATATCTGTTCATCTTTTGTTATTTTATATATTGTGTCCTTCACTCTTTTTCTTGCAAATCTTACATGGACCTCTCGGGGGAGTTTGTGTTGTCTGGCATAGTTGGTGTGCACACGGTACACCTCTTCGAGTTCCTTAATTATTTTGTCTTTATCCCCTTGCAGAACGTTTGCAAATATTTCTGCCATTACTTCAAATAGATCTTCATCTCTCTCCTCTTTAATATTCTGGAACCTCAGGTAAAGATCTGCTTTTTCCATTTCAAGCCGTGCCACCGTGCCTTCCAATTCTTTATTGAGACAGTTCATTTTTCCATCTAGCAATTCTATTTTCTCCTCTACCTGTTCTGTTTTCCCTTCTATTGCTGTTATCCATTGTTCATTCTTTAGGATCAGTTCTTGAAATAAATCTACTTTTCCATCCAGTTTTTGGATGTCGTCCTTGACGGCATTTTTAACATCATCTAAATCCCTTCTAGTTTGTTCATAGTTTTTTGCCATGCATTCCTGCATTTTTAACATTGTTTCCTGTATGGATGATAGGGTTGTCTGCACGGTCTGCATTGTCAACGTGGGGGTTTGTTTTTCTGTTGAGAACATAGTGTCTAAAGTTTTTTGAGCTATTGGGGAGGCCGTCGTTCCACCTGATACTGAGATTATTTTTTTCCCAATTTTCCCTGTTGTTGTTATGGTTGATGTCATCTCTTTCAGTAGATTCTGTTGTTTTTCTAATATTTTGTCTATCCTTCCCCAAATCAGCATCCACTATTATTGTGTGTTGTTTAGTGTGTGTATCTATCGATTTCACTCCAATTCCATGTAGTGTAAGCAAATTTGTTTGTTGTTGATTATAATCTTTGTGGTCTTTGTTTTAATCTAAGCTTTATAGTTTCCCCCTTTTTTTTAATCAAAAATGTAAGTATAAATCAGAAATATAAATATGAATAAAACATATAATATGTATAAATATGTAAATATAAATATAGGTTGTAGATTCTAAGTATTGATTCACCGTCTAATCCAAACCTTATCAAATAAACTTAATAATTAATTAATCAACAACTATTAAGGTTTAAGGGTTCAACTAAAATTAAAAAAAAACACACTTATTCACTTAAACAGTAACTAGAGGAAAAGTTAAGAGAGAAGGAGAACAAGAGAGCAATGAAATCTAATCAATACTTAATTCATTATTAGAAAATTCATATTCTTAATCTTTTATAATTATTCTATAAGGCTATATATGAATTTATAGGTAAAAAAGTAAGGGTTTGTGAGGTTGTATAATTATTAAATATTGCACTATTATTATTATCTATATTTCAGACAATCAGTTATAGTTATCACCAAATCCAGTCGGTTATAGTTATTACCAAGTCCAGTCACTAAGTTCAAATATCAAAGTCTGATCTTGACTTACTGAAATTTGCTCCTTATATTCTTAATGCTTTTAAACAGTTTTAAAGGAAAGGAGCTTTTATATTTCCAATGGTCCAAGATGGCTGCCACAGTCTCAGTGTCCGTTTCTTCTTGTCTGTCTCTCTTTATTTCGCTTTGCTGTGCCCCAATAATCTTTTCCTTCAGCGCAGTTTTCGTTTTGCTTAGCTTTATCTAATTAGCTCTCGGTCCTATGCTCTTTTCTCTTCCAACGAATAGTTTCAAATTTGCTGTTTCAAATCTTGCGCTGAGTCACTCTGGCAAGTCCGATTTTCTTTGCCGCTTCTCCCCTCATTACGCCACCTCTTCTTTCCGCTGCACTTCGGAGTTCTTTAAACCTGTATTCTTTCGCCGGTTTCTTAATGTAAAAAAGTAATTTCCAACGCTCAGTCTCTGCTCTCACTGCCGCTTTTCACCGCTCTCACTTCGTCTTCCTGCTCTTATATGCTTGGGATGTCAGGTCTCTGGATCCGCCGATTCAGCCTCTTTCTTCTGTGTCCAAACTGAGGGCTCTCCTTGGCTCACTGGGGGATCGCACTTCCCCACAACACGCCTCCGAAGTCGCCCTCTTTCTCCCAGTCCTCACCCGGACCGATCACCCCTTTTGCGAGCTCCAGTGCACAGAAAATCGCCACGGGAAAGCGGAGGTTGTCTTTCTCGTGCTGCTGCGAGCCACGCCTCCGCCGGAAGTCCTGGACACGCTTCTTTTCTAAGGGGGGGACAGCCTGTCAGACCTGGAAGCCATCTTTTCACCTTTGAGCCTTCAGGCCTGCCACAAAATCTACTGTGGGAAATTGGGAGGGGGGATTGTATGGAGTGAAGATATGTAGTCAAGATAACATTCTTTATATGAATGTTATATAGCTCAAGCCTCGGAGTTTGATTTCGTTGGGGGTGTTACTTGGAACCCTGACAGGAGACTTACAGTCATGTGCATATACCTCCAAAAAACTCAGTGACACCGAAAGGAGGTGGCAGTATGGGAGAAAGAGGCATACACAGTGCGTTGGGCACTGCTCACATGGAGACAATTTTTAGAAGGCAGCCAGCAGCTGTTTGAGGTTTGGACTGAACACAAAAATTTAGTGGCACTAAAACCCCCAAGGAAACTCTCTCCAAAACAATTTCGTTGGGTGCAATACTTCAAGAGATTCAATTTCCAGCTGAAATATATCCCAGGGGGGAAAAACCTACTTGCTGATGCCTTGTCAAGAAAACCACAATTCAACAGCAAACGGGAGGAAGTAATTCACTCAATGATTCCTCCAGCCCAACCAGTGTCACAAGCTAGCACCCGTGCACAATCCAAGTGGCAAAGCCCAAAAGACAAAGAAGGAATGACCAAAAAATTGAAAGATGAGTTACCTAATGACCCTTGGTACCAGGACAATAAAAACACACTGACCCTGAAAGACAGAATAGCATGGAAAGGGTCTAAACTATACGTCCCCAGCACCCTGAGAATCCAAGTGTTACAGAAAAGCCATGACTCTAAGCAGGGGGGACATTTTGGCTACTTAAAGACCCTACATTTGGCCAGAAGACAGTTCTGGTGTCCAAAAATGAAAAAAGACATGGAGGATGATGAAAACAAGACCTGGGAGGACTTCTGGCGGTGACGTCTGAGTGGAGTGTGTGAGGGTGTGATCTATAGCTCCTGAAAACCCAATTAATTCCTGAAAGGAAGCCCCATAAGGGCATTTCCAAACCCGGAGGGTTCGGAATACTAAAGGGGAAGGCTTTTAAGCTTTGGACGAGATGCTAGTGTCCAGGAGAACAAAAGCTGGACCCCTAAAATTCGGCAGGAAAAAATCTGTCTTCAGGGCAGATCGAGAGCGATGGCGGCCGCATAGTGAGGAAGCAAAAAGTGAGTTTCAGCATCGGTAGTTGCAAAGGATTGGAAGAAAAAAGAAAAGTGAGATTTTTAACAAGCAGTCACGAGCGAGAGAGTCACAAAGGTTAAAGAGAGCGGCGATTGGGAAGGAGAGCACTTAATGGGAGACGATCAAACGAAGGCAACAGGGTAATAGAAGTAGCGGAAGAAGCAATCAACAAAGAAGATACAAAGTAACAAACTGAAACTGAACTGAAACATTCGGACCCAAGTTAAGGATTTACTGCGAGAGAAGGGGAAAAAAATAAAAAAGGAGTAATTTCACCATGAGAAGGAAGAGACTGTGAAGGCATATATAAACTTTGGAACTAAAAAATCAAAGGACTTTCCTTCCTTTAATTGACAAACTTGGTGGACTTGGAGGACTGAGGAGGAGGTGATTTGGAAAGAAATTTCTAGACAGACACATGGGTAAGGTGGATTTATAAACATTGAGAAGAAAGCAGAGTGCAAGATTGGGAGGACGCAGAGACTGTGTGCTGGAATTTAAAGTGACTAAGCTCAAATTAGGTGATAGAAACAATCTGATGCAATAAGGAATGGAAAGAAGAAAATAAAAAAAACTCAAAAAAGGAAAAAGTCTGGTTGGAATTTAATATACTGATAGAGATTGTGATTTGAGGGGGGGAATTTTTTGTTGATAATGTTTGAAAAGGAAAAGTTATAGAATATACTGTTAAGAAAAATTTAATGCTGAAGAACTGTGTGGATAGGTGTTGAAAGAATCAAAGGGGAAGATTTATCTTGAATACTTGATATTTCATAATAATTATAGTGAAAATATTTGATATTATTACAATACATAAATTAATTTGATTTTGAGGGATCGGGAGGGGAAAAAAGGGGGTGGGGATGATTGTCAAAGAGTAATTGAATGGTAAAACTTGACTTGAGCGGTGGTAAATAAATAAATAAATTAAAGGGATTGATATATAAGTACTAGTGGTAAAAGATAAACATAGAATATTGATATAGAAAATTGTAGTTATAATTTGAGAATAAAGTACATATACATATAGAGGTATACATAGATATATACATAAAATCCAATTGAGATATATACTTTGATTATTATTAGTAGTCTAAAGTAAAAAAGAAAGATAATATTTAAATTAAGCCTGTAAGAAATTACAATTAAATTAATAAGTAGTTGATATAGAAGAATGCTCTAAGGTAAATAAAACATTATTTATCATCATTATATGATACTGTGGAAGAACCTCACAAGAAATCTAACAATGTCAACAACAGCAACAGTAATGAAAACCGGAAAAAAGCCCCCGTAGTTCCAATATTCCTGACTGGAAGCCTTTTTTAGGCACTATCGACAATGGAGAGGTTGATAGACAAAAGAGGGAACCTCAGCAATCACCCCGAAGGTTCAGAGGAATCCTCCTAAATCCAACCGGGAAAAAACCAGCCATCTTGGCTGGCCTGAGCGGTGACAACTGATTAGTGTGGAAGCGAAGATCAAATAGAGAAGACATTGGTAAGAACTAAAATAAATAACAAGAATAACAAAGGTATAACTACAAGAAACGACAAGAAGCAGGAGAGAGTGAGGCTCCAAGATCGGTGGCTTTATCGCCAGGCAAGTGGCGAGGAAAAAGAGACTGGAGCGGAAACTCAAAACTTACAGTGACAGCGCAATTTTGACAGGCGGCGGAGACGAGCGAAAGCGGAAAGACATCGCAAAAAAGTGGTGGATTACAAAACTATAAAACAAATTGGCTTTGAAAAGAAAAGTGTGGAAAACTAGAACTGTGATTTGCTGAGAGACAACGGGATAGCGGGATTTAAAGGAGAAAAAAACAAAACCGCAGACTGAGAGAGAAACGTATAGTGGAAACTTCAATGAATGGCGGATAGAAGATTTGGAAAAGAGAGACTTTCACTTTACAATTAGAGACGGCAGCGAGGTGAACATTGAGACATTGTAACCAGATTCCTGAAGGATACATTGAATCCCTCTTGCAAGAAGATACAAACGAGACTTTCTTTTTTCTCTCTCTCTGAAGAAGTGGACTCAAAACAAACCTCCTTAAAACTGTTAAAATTGGAGTGATAATAGACGGATTGAAGAATGAAGAAGGAAGATCGCGAAAGTAAAATTCAGCTGTTTAAATGTGATATAGTGGACAAATTTAATCCTTTATATACTTAATAATATATCTAATCAGTGATTGTTATTTATTTTACATATTTAAACATAGAGTATATTCAATTAAATTATATATATTCATAAATAATTTTAGATATTGAACGATTGATATAACAATAGTGCCATATCTGTTTAGATAGTTAACTATAGACTTTAGAGTTAGGTATTGATACTGCTTAATAATTAGAGTTATTATAGTATATACTAATTAGATGGTTTAATATTGCTTTTTCTTTTTACTTTCTCCCCTTATTTATTGGAAGTAATTGGATAGATTTCTATAGAAACATACCGATTAACTGAAATTGTTTAGATTAGAATTATATATATATTTATTATATAGATATTGTTTAGAAATAGTAATTTTTATAGTAAACTTAAGTAATTGTAAAACAAGCTAATCAAAGGTCCTAGACTGCATATAAAATTATTGATAATTAATTGTTTAGAATAAAAAATGTAATTTACTAATCTCATTATCCGATATATAAATATTATATTGAATACGGACAAGAGTAGAGTAATGAATTGTTGAACTATCATACCTTTCCCCGTACTCCTCAACTGACTTACCCAACCCTTATATAACAATATTTTTAAGTAAAAACATTAGAAACACATAAATTAGTTACTACAGAACAAAAAAGTTAAAAAATAGACAAGACTTTCCATATATTGATTCCTTCCCTCAATCAACACAGTGCATGAGAATTTGGGAAATTGTAAAGCAAAAAATAAAGATGACAACAACAGCCCCATCAACAATAACCAAGACAGGGAAAAAATTAACATCAAATCAGACAGCCACAATAACCTCACCAGCACAACAAAAAGCAATCGACACAATGCTATCTTCAGACAAAGAAAAAACCCCCGCTACATTTAATATACAAAACATTCAGTCGGTACTAGCCATGATCCAGGAGGGGATGAATAAGATGCAAGAATCGATAGCAAACAACCATGAGGAAACGAGAAAGAACCACGAAGAATTGAAATTAGACGTAGGAGAGATAAATGACAACATTAAAAAAATGGACGATAAAATTGAAAAAATCCAACAAAATATTGTAAAAAACGAACAATGGATTCAGAATATAGAAGTAAAAATGGATCAAACAGAGAAGAAAATTGACAACATGGAACAAAACCAAACAGCATTAAATAGAGAATTGGAAGATTCGATTACCTATTTAGAAATGGAGAAGGCATCTTTCTTCCTACAGTTCCAAAACATTGCAGAAACTAGAGAAGAAGACTTGAGAGATCTGATGACTGGAATATTAGTGGAAGCTACCCAGAAGGGGAAAGACGAGATTAGCAGGGAAATTGATGAAATATACAGAGTCCATACGAACTACACCTGCAGGGACAAATTACCCAAGGAGATCCATATTAGATTCGCCCGTAAAACAGTGAAGGAAGAGATTTACAAATTAATGAGAGAAGACACAATCAGTTATAAGGGGAAGGAAATAATAACCCTAAAACAGATCCCGAGATGAATAAGAGAACAAAGAAAGAATTACAGCTTCCTAACAACACAATTGAACAAACATAAAATAATGTTTCGTTGGCTGGTGCCAGAAGGAATTTTAGTATCCTGGGAAGACAAGAACCATAAAATCGATTCCCTAGAGAAAGCGCAAGATTTCTTTGATTGTCATTTCATATTAGAAGAAGAGCAGGAAACTAGACAAAACCCAGAAAACAAAAACCAAGAACATCCTACAGAGGAAGCGGAAAGAGAACAAGAAGAAAAGAGACGAATTGAAAAGGAGAAGATGGAGCGAGAAGGAGCCAGGGGGAAAACACAAATGATAACAAGAAACACAAAAAGACTTAGGATAAAAAACAGATAAATAAGGAAAATGGGACAAGAAATAAAGTTGATTTCAATCAACATAAACGGACTAAATTTACCAATTAAAAGAACACACACATTCAAAAAATTACAAAAATTAAATATGGATATCATAAATCTACAAGAGGTGCATATTAAAAGACAACACCAACAGTTATTAGAAAACAGAAGATTAGGAACACTATTCACTTCATTAACAGAACAAAAAAAAAGAGGTATTGCAGTATATATTAAAAACCATATACAAGCAAAACAAATTTATACAGAACAGAGAAGGCAGGATATTGATGATTGATATCAAAATGGAAACCAAAAACATATTACTAATATCAATTTACGCACCAAATGGAAGACAAAAAGAATATTTTAAAAAAATTCACAATATAATTAAAGAATTGGATTATGAACATATATGTATTGTAGGAGACGACAACGCGATTGTAGACATAGAGAATGATTATAAAAGTATCAAAAAGAATAAATTCAGGAAAAAGACACTCCCAGATACCTTTAGCGATATGGCCCAAGAACTACAACTGCAGGACGTATGGAGAGAACTTAACAAAACCAAGAAACAATATACATTTTACTCGAACCCACACAAATCCTGGTCTAGGATTGATATGGCCTGGATGACAACAGAGTTAAGGAAGGACATAAAAGAAATTGAAATCACACCGAATGTATGGGCAGACCATAACCCAATAATAGTAGTCTGGAAAGGCCAACAAAAACCAAAAAGATGGATGATGGACAGAGAGATTATTAAGGATAAGGAATACATAGAAATGATTAAGAAAGAGATGGATATATTTTTTCAAATAAATAAGAGAGAACAAACATCACTGCAAATTTTATGGGACACCACCAAAGCTTACATAAGAGGATTAACAATTTCCTATAAAGCGAAGAAAAATAGAGACAAACAGCAAAAGAAAGATGATTTACTGACAGAACTTGGAAAATATGAAGAGGAATTACAGAAAGAACCACACAGGAAAATGATTAAAGAAAGAATAAACCTTACCAAACATAAAATAAATTTAATAACAACAACAGAAATAGCAAGGAAAATCAAAATGGCTAAACAAAATGAATTCAAATATGCAAATGAAACAGGACGCTGGCTGGCTTATAAATTAAAAAAGGAAAAGGAAAAAAGAACAATATACCAACTACAAGATGAACAAGGACAAATTCAACACAGGAATGAGGGGAAAAAAAGAATTGCTAAGAATTTTTACCAGAACCTATACACACAGGAAGAAATCCAAGCAGAAGAAATTAAAGACTATTTAAGTAAAACCAATATCCAAGAAATAAACGAAACTCAAAGAGAATTACTGAATAGACTAATTTCGATATTTGAACTAACAGAGGCAAAAAAAAAACAGAACAACAACAAGACCCCAGGCCCGGATGGTATTCCATCGGAATTTTATAAAATTGGACACCACTCAATAGATAATATCTTACTACAGGTCTTCAATGAAGCACTCTCAGAAGCCAAAATCCCACAATCATGGACAGAGACAACCATCACATTAATACCAAAAGAAGATTCGGACCTCACTCAAATAAAAAACTACAGACCTATATCACTTCTGAACGTGGACTATAAATTATTCACTCTAATTATCTCGCAGAGAATGAAAAATATTATTGCTGATTACATCCACCCGGACCAAAATGGATTTATTCCAAAAAGGCAAATTAAAAACAATACAAGAACGATAATTAATACCCTCAAATACTATGAGCAGAAATCGGATGAACAAATGGCATTACTTTTCCTCGATGCTCAAAAGGCGTTCGACAATCTTAATTGGACATTCTTAACATCACAACTAGAAAAAATGAGAGCAGGCGAAAAATTCTTAAATATGATCAAGACAATATACTCCAACCAAACAGCGAGAATATTTATTTATTTATTTATTTATTTTTGGATTTCTATACCGCCCTTCTCCCTGGGGACTCAGGGCGGTGTACAGCCAAGTAAAAACACACTATATAAACATTAAGAACAAATTAAAAAGAATATCAAAATTGGCCCAAATTTAAAAAACACCCCAGTTTAAAATCATTTAAAAGGCTTTGCTTAGGCCAGCCCGGCTTGTTGGAAAAAAATGTTTTAAGGGCACGGCGGAAGGCACAGAGGTCATGGATTCTTCTTATCTCTGGGGGCAACTGATTCCAGAGGGTGGGGGCCCCCACAGAGAAGGCCCTCCCCCTGGGGGTCACCAGCCTGCATTGCTTGGCCGATGGCACCCCGAGGAGGCCCTCTCTGTGGGAGCGCACGGGTCGATGGGAGGTCGTCGGTGGCAGAAGGCAGTCTCGAAGATAACTGGGCCCTATGCCATGGAGCGCTTTAAAGGTGGTAACCA
>WNWU01012943.1:303598-371206 GCA_012654045.1 Ptyas mucosa | reverse complement strand
AATTGAACAATACGGAAAAGTAGCAGGATTGAAAATCAATAAACAAAAAACAAAACTACTAACGAAAAATTTGATGAAGACTCAGGAGAAAGAATTGGAAGATACACTAGAAATACAGACAACAGCAAAAATAAAATACCTAGGAATTTGGCTCAGTAACAAAGTATCAACACTCAAAGAAGACAACTATAATAAATTGACCAAACAAATTCAAAAGGACTTAGATCTATGGAGTAAACTACGACTATCGCTTTTAGGTAAAATTGCCTCCATCAAAATGAATATTCTGCCGAAAATACTGCATCTTTTTCAAGTAATACCAATAAACCCAGGGAAATTATACTTCAAAGATCTCGATAAAATGATATCAAAATACATCTGGCAAGGAAAAAGGGCAAGAATCAAATTGAAACATCTTCAAGACATCAAAGAGAGGGAAGGACTAGGATTACCGGACTGGCAGATTTACTACAATGCAGCATCATTTACCTGGATAAAAGACTGAATAACATTAAAAAACAAACGTATATTAGCACTAGAGGGATTCGATCTATTGAAAGGATGGCATGCATTCTTATGGGAGGAGAAATTCAGACAACATGAACACTTCAGAAAACATTTTATCAGAGAAGCACTTGCAAAAACTTGGACAGAAATAAGGAAAAACCACTACGACAAAGTCCCGAGGTGGATTTCAACCATGGAGGCAATGGACATAGATAAGATGAGAACATACAATGAATTGCTGAATAACGAAGAAGAGCTGAAGAACAGGGTACAGACATTGATTGATGGCTGTATTTACAAATAAAATCAAGATGGATATGAAAAAATTTGGAATCCAAAAAGAACAGAATGAATTGAACAAAATTCTATTGGGATCAGATGATAAATTAATAACCAAAATTTATAATTATTTACTAAAATACAAATTAGAGGAAGAAGTGGTAAAAGAGAATATGATTACGTGGACGAAAAAGTTCGGATATAATATTGAAATTGATAAATGGGAAAAAATATGGAAAGTAAATACCAAACTGAAAAAAGCCTATTTCTAATCCAACAGCTATGTCTTCTCCTATTACTCAACGGTCAATTGAAAATATGTTAGGGAAGGAAAAAGACAAAACAGAGCCAACGATGAATAATATGCAAAACATGCTCCAAATGATTCAAGAGACATTGATGAAGTCGCAAGAAAAAATGGCAGATAATCAAGAAGAGGCTAGAAAACACCATCAAGAAATCAAAAATGAGATAGGGGAAGTAAAGGAAGATCTAAAAAATATGAAGGAAAAGATGGAGAATATACAACAAACAATTGCAGAAAATGAGCAAAAAGTTAAAAAAATAGAAACCAAGGTAGATCTATTAGACCTTAAATTAGAAATGGCGGAGCAGAAGGCATTACAATCAAACAAAGAATTGTCGGACTCAATTATTTTTTTGGAAATGGAGAAAGCCTCATATTTCCTGCGTTTCCAGAATGTCGTGGAGGAGAAAGAGGAAGATTTGGAGGAAAAAATGAGCGAAATAATAGCAGAATTAATACAGAGAGTTAAATTGGAAATAAAAGATACCATAGATGAAATCTACCAAGTACATAATAATTACATAAGAAGACACCTTTTAGCACAGGAAGTGCATATTAGATTCATTAAAAAAAACCAATAAGAGATGAAATCTATAAAAAATCAAGAGAAGAGACCGTAACTTATAAAGGGAAAGAGATCATAATTCTAAAACACATCCCACACAGAATTCGAGACCAAAGGCAACAGTATCATTTTTTAACATCACACCTTATAAAACATAAAATAATGTTTAGATGGATTATCCCCGAAGGTATCCTCATTACATGGCAGGATAAGAAATTTAAAGTTGATTCGATAGAAAAAGCTCAAGAGTTCTATAAAAATTACTTGGAAGAAGAACAAGAAAGTAAAGACGAATCAGAAAGTAAAAGTAAAGAGGAGGGTCAACAAAAGGAGATAGAAAGAGAGAAAGAGCTAAGGAAAACCCAAGAAAAGGAACGAGAAGAAAGAGAAGGAGCAAGAGGAAGAGTTAAAAGGGAGACAAGAAATACCAAGAAACAAATACAGTAGGAGATGGAAGAAACAATAGCTTTATACTCCGTGAATATTAATGGTTTAAATGCACAGAAAAAGAGAGCACAAATATTTACAAAATTTAAAAAAATAGATATAGATGTGATTTGTTTACAAGAGGTTCATATAAAAAAAGGATTCCAAAAATTATTAGAAAACAAGAAATTAGAAAGATTACATGTGTCATTATCACAACAGAAAAAAAGAGGAATTGCAGTGTATGTAAAGGAAAGAATAAATTCAGAATTAGTTTATGCAGACGACGAGGGTAGAATTTTGATGATAAAATTAGATACGGAATATAAACAAATCTTATTAGTAGTGGTATATGCCACAAATAAAAATCAACAAGAATAGTTCAAAAAATTGCACAATAAAATAACAGAACAAGAAATAGAAAATGTATGCATAATAGGAAATTATAATGCCATAGCTAATAGTAAAAGAGAGTATTATAACAATAAGAAAAATAGAAAAAGGAATGAAATACTACCTAAAGAATTTTTCAATATGGTATCAGAATTCGGTTTAAGAGACACCTGGAGAGAAATTTACAAAGAAGAAAAGCAATATACATATTATTCTCATCCGCATCAATCTTGGTCCAGGATCGATATGGCCTGGATGACAGCACAATTACAAATAGAATTAGAAAAAATAGACATAGGAATAAATGAATGGGCGGACCATAATCCGATAATTATATATTGGAAAGGACAAAAAAGGTACAAAAGGTGGACGTTAAATCAATACATATGTAAGGAGAAAGAATATAAGCAATTCCTGGAAAAAGAGAGAGAGATTTTTTTAAATGTAAACAAAAAAGAAGACACATCAGCTTAAAACCTTTGGGACACGCTAAAAGCCTATATTAGAGGGGTGACAATTGCATATACGGCAAAGAAAAGAAAAGAGAAAAGGTCCCAGCAAAACAAACTACAGGAAGAGCTTAAAAATTAGAAGATCTACAGAAAGACCTCCAAAATAAAAAAATAAAAGAGGAAAGGAGAATAATTAAACACAAACTAAATCTGATAACCCAAGAAGAAGTGGCACTGAAAATAAAGATGGCAAAACAAAATTATTTCGAGCATGCAAACAAGGTGAGCAGGTGGTTAGTTTATAAGCTAAAAAAGGAAAAAGATAAAAGAACGATACAACATTTGAAAGATGAGGAGGGGAAAATCCGATATAAAAGAGAAGACAAGAAACAAATAATACATACTTTTTTCTCCAAATTATATACTCAGGAAGAAACAATAGAAGCAGAAATTAAAGAATATCTAGAGGAAACAAATGTATGTAAACTTATGGAGGAACAGAAAGAAGTACTGAATAGACCAATCTCTGAAACAGAATTTGGAATTGCAATAAAAAGGCAAAAAAATAATAAGACGCCAGGACCAGATGGAATACCTATTGAATTATACAGGAGTATACAAAAACAGATAGGAGGATTAATGCTAGAAATATTCAATGAAGCACTACAGGAGACAAATATACCCAAAACATGGACAGAAGCACTAATCACACTTATATACAAGGAGGATTCAGACCAGCAATTAGTACAAAATTACAGGCCTATCTCTTTATTGAATTATGATTATAAAACATATATGTCAATAATTGCTGAAAGGTTAAAATGATTCTAAATAAACATATACATTCGGATCAAAATGGTTTTTTGCCAGGACGACAAATTAAAAATAACACAATCACTATAATCGATATATTAGAGTTTTATGAAGCACAACCAGAGAAACAAGTTTCACTGGTTCTCCTTGATGCCCAAAAAGCTTTTGATAATTTGAATTGGAGATTTATAATACAACAAATAAAGAAAATGGAATTTGGGTCAAAATTTGAAAAAATGATTGAAAAAATATATTCAAAACAAACTGCAAGAGTAATTATGAACCAAGATATGACAGACGGATTTGAGATAACAAAAGGAGTGAGACAAGGATGCCCACTTTCCCCACTTCTCTTTATACTATCATTGGAGCCACTCTTAAAAGCAATTGGGGAAGATCGAGAGATAAAAGGATTGATGATAAAAAATGAGGAGTACAAATTGCAAGCCTTTGCAGACAATATGGTCTTTATAATTGAGGAACCTCTAAAATCAGGCCCCAAATTGATTAAAAAAGTAGAAGAATTAGGCGTAGTGGCAGGTTTAAAAATTAATAGAAATAAATCCAAATTGCTAACCAAAAATCTCACAAAAAAACAAGAGATAGAATTAGAAAATAGTATGAATATTCAGATAACAAAAAAATAAAATATCTAGGGATTTGGCTAACAGCAAGAGGCTCCTCAATCAAAAAGGAAAATTATGATAAATTAATACTGCAAATTGGAAAAGATTTGGAAAATTGGAAAAATCTACAAATTTCATGGATAGGAAGAGTGGCGGCAATAAAAATGAATATCCTGCCCAAAATTTTATTCCTCTTCCAGGTTATACCGATAAAAATAGAAAAAAGTTTTTTTGATTTATTAAACAGATTGACCTCAAAATTTATATGGCAAGGGAGAAAACCTAGAATTAGATTAAAAACATTACAAGATACCAGGGATAGAGGAGGAGTAGCATTTCTGGATTGGGAGATTTATTACCAAGCAGCATGCCTAACATGGTTAAAGGAATGGATGGAGTTGGGAAATAAAAGAATTTTAACTATTTATTTATTTATTTATTTATTTATTTGTCACATTTCTATGCCTGTTCTGTCCCCGTCCTCCACACGCACAAACCCACACAGACAGTCGAGGGTTAAATAATTGGCACACACAAGTGTTCCGTTATCAGAGGCTTGACAGCTCTACGGGAACCGACTGCCAAGTTCTTTACTATAACAAAAAGGGGGGTGTTCCTCCACCAGATAACAAATGCAATACACACCAGCTGGGAAAAAACAGTCCAATTCACAATCCTTCAGCAGACTGAGGCTTTGCACCAAAGAAGCTTGCAAGAATTAACTTTGTCCGTCACAGAATCTAAACGGCCACACCCCTCCTTTATATAGCCTGTGGGGTGTGGTCCAGTGACTCAGCTTAATCCCTGGCACGCCTCCTCTTCTGCTGTGATCGTTTAGCATGCCGACGCTGACGTGGGTCCAGCCACAACTTGTCTCCCTCATCACTCTCCGACCGATCGGAGACACCTGGCTCCTGGCCAATCTCCTCTCCTTCGGCCAACACCTAAGGAATTGTCAGAGAGGAGGGGCCGGGGGAGGGAGGCCTGGCCGGCTCCTCTCCTTCATGTTCGGAGCCTTCTTCCTCCGATATGATGAGCTCGGGGGTCGGAGCCACAACAATGCCACCCAACTCCCTAGGGAATCTGGCCGGCTTACAGCAAAAAAACAATGCGAACAATATCCCGTAAACTTTTTTTAAAAGAACATTAAAAACCCATGCACTCCATTCCATGGCCAGGTCTTGTAAGATCGCCGTAGCGAGATCAACGGCCCCAGGCCTGCCGGAAAAGCCAGGTATTCACCGCTTTCCAGAAGGCCAATAGGGTGGGGGCAGTCTGGACCTCAGGAGGTAATTGGTTCCAGAGAGCCGGGGCAGCCACAGAGAAGGCCCTCCCCCACGGGCCCACCAACCGACATTGTTTAGCTGACGGGACCCAGAGGAGACCAACTCTGTGGGATCTTACCGGTCGCTAGGAGCTATGCGGTAGAAGGCGGTCTTGAAGATAGCCTGTCCCTGAGCCATGTAGGGCTTTAAAGGTAATAACCAACACCTTAAATTGCATCAGGAGACCGATAGGGAACCAGTGCAGCTTGCGGAGAATTGGTGTAATGTGGGTGTATCTAGGTGCACCCCCAATAGCTCGCATGGCTGCATTCTAGACCAACTGTAGTCTTCAAACACTCTTCAAGGGTAGCCCCATGTAGAGCGTGCTGCAATAATCCAACCGTGAGGTGACAAGGGCATGAGTGACTGTGAGGAGAGCCTCCTGATCCAAGTAGGGTCGCAATTGGTGCACCAGGGGAACCTGTGCAAAGGTCCCCCTAGCCACAGCTGTCAGATGTTGTTCTAATCTTAGCTGTGAGTCTAGGAGGACACCCAGATTGCGAACCTGTTCTGAGGGGGACAATTTCTCCCCCCCCAGGACCAAGGATAGACAGTCGACATAGACTTTAGGAGGCAATACCCACAGCCATTCGGTCTTGTCTGGGTTAAGTTGACTCCCATCCAGGCCCTCACAGCCTCCAGGCACCGGCACATCACATCCACTGCCTCACTGAACTGACGGGGGGTGGCGATATACAGCTGGGTATCATCAGCATATTGCTGATATCCCACCCCGTATCGTCAGATGATTTCACCCAGCGGTTTCATGTAGATGTTAAATAGGAGGGGAGAGAGGACCGAGCCCTGAGGCATCCCGCAAACGAGGGGCCTAGGGGTCGACCTCTGTCCTCCTACCAACACTGACTGTGACCGACCAGAAAGATAGGAGAACCACCACAACACGGTGCCTCCCACTCCCAACTCCCTTAGTCGTCCCAGAAGGATACCATGGTCAATGGTATCAAAAGCTGCTGAGAGGTCAAGTAGCACCAAGATAGAGGAATGACCCCCATCTCGGGCTCGCCAGAAATCATTCATCAGCGTGACCAAGGCAGTTTCCGTGATGTAGCCAGGCCTGAAGCCAGACTGAAAAGGGTCCAGATAATCCGTTTCATCCAATGACCGCAGGGGCTGAAGTGCCACAATAGAAGGACATGATTTACAGACAGGATGGCATGCATTCCTATGGGGTGAAAAACATAAAACCCATGGATATTTTAGAAGGCATATAATTAGAAATTTATTATTATTAATTTGGAATAAAATCAAAAAACAACACTATACAAGAATACCGCTTTGGATTTCTCCCAATGAAACATTAATGCACCCAAATTTAGTAGACTGGACCAAAATAATTAGATACAAGGATATATTAAATGATTTGGGAAAATTAAAAACAAAACAAGAACTGGAACAGGATTTGAATAGGGAAGTTGAATGGTGGACGCACTTACAAATAAGATAAAAATATATAGAAGATACAAAGACAGATCAGGTACAATTAGAGCAAAACGAACTGGATAAAATTGTATATGGGAGGGAACAAAAACTAATTAGTAAAATATATAAATTTTTATTACGGTATAAAATGGAAGAGGAAATAGTGAAAGATACTATGATTAAATGGGCAAGGAATTTTCAATCACGTAATAGAATTAGTGGTGTAGATGGTATGAATGGTTGGAGAATAGGAAAAAGGAGAAAGGAATAAAGGAGAGAGGGGGAAAATGTTGAAGATCAAGGTACAATGTAGACGAAATAAAGAAAGATGGAAAATAATTGTTGAATAAGACAAAGCTAAAATATGTGTAAATAGATGTAAATAGCAAGAAAGGATCACTTTGAAGTAGCTGTAGGAAAAAGTGATATGTATATAAATGTTGTGTGTTTGTGTCTTGTTTTAATGTATTCAAAATAAAAAACTTTTTTTAAAAAAGAAAAGAAAACGAGACCTGGGAAACCCACAGGACTCCTCCAACCGGTGCCTGACCCTTTTTGAATGTGGGAGGAGATAGGGATGGATTTTATAGTGGAGCTTCCGGAGAGTGGAGGGAACACGTTCATTTGGACCGTGGTTGATTTATTCTCCAAGCAGGCCCATTTCATTGTGTGCTCAGTACTCCCCTCAGCCAAGAGACTAGCTAAGCTGTTTGTCAAACACATATATAGGCTCCATGGAGCCCCCCGCAGAATAATCTCCAATAGAGGGGTCAAATTCACTGCAAAGTTCTGGCAAAAGTTCATTAGGGCTATTGGGTCATCACAGGGGCTAAGTTTGGCTTTTCATCCAACTACCAATGGTGTGGTAGAACGACTGAACACAATGATTGGTCAATATTTAAGATGCTATGTAAACTACCAGCAGTCAAATTGGACTGAACTGCTGCCATTCACTGAGGTAGCTTACAATAATGCTGTGCATAGCAGCACGGGGTTAACCCCGTTCCAAATTAATATGGGGATGGAGTTTGTTCCTATGCCTGAATTACCAAGAGAACCTCCCTCATCCATGTCAGTAAATGAATGGATGGATTTCTTGAAGGAATCGTGGGAAAATACCAAGCACGCTTTAACGGAAGCTGCAAAAATCTATAAAGTGCAGGCAGATAAACATCACTCTCAGCAGCCGCAGTTTAAGATGGGAGATAAAGTTTACCTGTCCACGACTTAAAACTTAAAATACTTAAAACTGCAGCTGCTTTTGAGAAAATTGGGTCCTAGGTTTCTAGGTCCTTTTGATAATTAAGATAATTAACCCAGTCACTGTGCAACTTAAACTCTCCTGCCTGTTAGGGAAAGTGCATCCGGTCTTTCACAACAGTTTATTAAAGCTGGCTGTTAGTTCCTCCCTCAGGCCGGTAGACTCAGCAGCACCTAAACCTTTTATAATTGCTGGTCATGAACACTATGAGGTTAAGCGTATATTGGACTCTAGAATATATTGGGGGCAGCTGCAGTACTTAACACAATGGAAAGAGTACCTTATTTCTGAGGCAACTTGGGTAAAAACTTGGAAGGTAAATGCTGATAGATTAGTGCAGAAGTTTCATGAGAAGTATCCTCACAAGCCAAAAGGGAATCCAGGGGGTGGTAGAGGAGGTTGAAGTTCTGATTAACATGTTTGTGCTTTGTATCTTTTGCAGGAGGTTCTTTTTACGTCACAACAATCCTTTTAAAACTAAAACATAAGCTCATTGCCAGAGCTCACACCCCAGGCAAGCTCAAGTGTAAACACTTGAGATAAGCTTAACTACAAAGAAAGCAATTAACGCTAGAATGAAGCAAAGGAGCAAACACAGTAGCTGTTGCTTGTTAAACCAATTACCAGAACAAATAGACACAGGAACTAGCCAGATTTCTGAAGCTGCTTCTTTTCAGGAACAGAGATTAACCTTTTTCCTTCCAAACAAAGCTGAATAGGGAAAATTATCCCATCAATAAACACAGGATTAAACGTCACCAAGCACAGAATTAAACGTCACCAAAAACCAGTTTTAGACAGGGGTGAAATGTAAAATTTGTTACTATCGGTTCTGTGGGCGTAATTTGGTGGTGGTGGGGTAATGTGACTGGGTGGGTGTGACCATCTTTTTTTTTTAAACTTTTCAAAGCATTTTTTCTACAACCTCTTCGGCCGAAGAGGTTACAGAAAAAAATGCTTTGAAAAGCCTCTGACGATTCCAGCTGAGCCACGCGATCATCAGAGGCTTTTTTTTTTTAATTTTTAAAAGCATTTTTTCGGTGGAAGAGGTTGTAGGAAAAATGCTTTTAAAAGTTAAAAAAAAAATCTTTCCTGCAGCTCTGCTTTGTTATTCAATTATTTCTTCAAAGTGCTGATTGATGCATCCCGGCTGGAAGAACTCCAACAGGGGAGTATTTCCTCCCAACAGCAGTGTAAAAAGCTTAAAACAACCCTTCACCTTTAAGCCCCAGTAAAGTACCAGCAAAGGAAAAAAAACTGTGGAGAAGCTCAGATGACAGTAAGTCTAGGCGTACTGCCAAGAATGTAATAAGGGTTAATGGAGAGGCAGTTTCTGTAAGGAGGGAAATAAAGGTTAGGCTAGAAACAACATCAGAATGCCTTGCTTACAGGATTAGCCCTGTAAAGTGGAAAAAGAATAAAAGGAAATTTCTTCTAACAACCAGTTCTCCAAACTGCTTAGAAAATTAACTACCGGTTCTGGTGATAGGTGCGAACCGATAGAATCCCACCTCTGGTGGGAAGAGAGAGTGAGCATGCAGACGGCTGAAGGTGGAGTTTGGAGTCACTGGACAAATGGACTGCGAGCTGATTGGAGAATGTGACTCAGGGGGAAGTTTCAATCTTTTGCTTTTTACTGGGTGTAATTCCAGGGTTTAGTCAGATCCGGAATTACACCAATCCTTGCCAATTTGATATGTTCCTAATAAAAAGACTTTGTTGGAATATGGCTGTTTTGGACTATCGTTTCTGGGGACATATTACTTGGAAGCTTGACAATTATCTTATTGTTTGAAATGTAATTTCTTTTATCTTTTGCATTTGGACTTTTGTACATATGTTTATGCTACTTTAAATTGAAAACACAAGAGGAAAAAAGGGAAAGGAAAAAAGAAAAAAAATAGAATAGAATTCTTTATTGGCCAAGTGTGATTAGACACACAAGGAATTTGTCTTGGTGCATACACTCTCAGAATACATAAAAGAAAAGATACATTCGTCAAGAATCATAAGGTACAACACTTAATGATAGTCATAGTTGGACAGTGTTGAGGGAATTATTTGTTTAGCAGAGTGATGGTGTTTGGGAAAAAACTGTTCTTGTGTCTAGTTGTTCTGGTGTGCAGTGCTCTATAGCCATGATGGCGAACCTGTGGCATGCGGAGCCATATTGGTGGTAGCGTTGCCCTAGCTCAGCTCCGGCGCGTGCATCTGATTTTCAGGCCTTCCGGACCCACCAGAAGTCAGCAAATGGGCCATTTCCGGCCTCCAGAGGGCCTCTGGGGGGGTGGGGAAGGCCCATTTTCGCCCTCCCCAGGCTCCTAGAAAGCCTCTGGAGCCCGGGGAGGGCAAAAAACAGGACTTCCGGTCCCACTGGAAATCAGCAAATGGGCCTTTTCTGGCCTCCAGAGGCTGCTCTATAGCATCGTTTTGAGGGTAGGAGTTGAAACAGTTTATGTCCAGGATGCAAGGGGTCTGTAAATATCTTCACAGCCCTCTTTTTGACTCTTGCAGTATACAGGTCCTCAATGGAAGGCAGGTTGGTAGTAATTGTTTTTTCTGCTGTTCTAATTATCCTCTGAGGTCTGTGTCTGTCTTGTTGGATTGCAGAACCAAACCAGACAGTTATAGAGGTGCAGATGACAGACTCAATAATTCCTCTGTAGAACTGTATCAGCAGCTCTTTGGGCAGTTTAAGCTTTCTGAGTTGGCGCAGAAAGAACATTCTTTGTTGTGCTTTTTTGATGATGTTTTTGATGTTGAGTGTCCATTTTAGGTCGTGAAATATGGTAGAACCTAGAAATTTGAAGGTCTCTACTGTTGGTACTGTGTTGTCTAGTTGGCAGTTAATTGGCAGTTAAATGCAATCTGAGACAGTTCAGAAAAGACTAAAAAAAAACCCCTTATATCGCCAGAATTGTGGCAATAAGACTTCAGTTCACTGAAATATTAAGCCAGTTCAATTTTTTTAAGCAACTGGAAGAGGAGAAGATGTTGAGATGGACTATAATATTTGATTATTGGAGTTTTACAATTCCAGAGGGAAACGGGCTTCATATCATATTTTAATTATATGACTGTAAACCACGTAGGTCTCTTTTGTGGATGCTTTTTATCAAGTGGGATCCATTCAATGACTGCCTTGGTCTACCTGCCATCAGTTCTTCTTGCTATGTGACCAGCCCATTTCCATTTCAATTCTTTTACTCTCTTGACGATATCGTATACTTTCATTTGTTCTCTAATCGATGTGCAGGTCTTTCTATCTTGTCTTGTAATGCTGAGCATGTATCTTTCCATGGCTCTTTGCGCCACTCGTAGTTTCTGTATCAATTGTGAGGTTAGTGTCCATGTTTCACCGGCATATGTTAGAGCAGGTAGCACACACTAATTGAAAACTTTTCTCTTCAAGCATAGGGGGAGGTTGTTCTTCAAAATTATGCTTAGCTTGCCAAATGACTTTATGTAAGCAGTGTCTTCGCCTTGGTTGAGCAATGCATTTATTATTGCTTGCTAGAATACTGAGTCAAACGCCTTTTCATAGTCAATGAAAGACATGCACAAAGGCATGGTGTACTCGTTGTGCCTTTCAATGACTTGTTGAACAACCTGGATGTGATCCATTTTGCTGTAGCCACTTCTGAACCCTGCTTGCTCCTTTGGCTGTGCATCATTTAATGTTCTCAATATTCTTTTTGCTATTATCTTGGTGAAAACCTTGTAGATGACCGAAAGAAGGCTTATTGGGCAATAGTTCTTTAAATCATCTTGGGGCCCTTTCTTGTGTATAAGAATTACTTCAGCATTTTTCCATGTGTCGGGTATTTTTTCTTCTCTGAGGCATCTTGAGTATAGTTTTGCTAGTATCTTGTGTAAACTGTGACCACCAGCTTTCCGCATTTCAACTGTAACACAGACATTTCCTGAATCTTTGCCATTTTTCATTGATTTTATGGCACTTGATACTTCCTCCACTAGGATATCTGGCATTTCCTCTTTCGTGGGTGTTGTTACTTTTGAGTGATCTTGATTTTTGTATAGCTCTGAATAGAAATTTCCAATTATTTCTAACATTTCCTGTCTTGTTCTACACACAGAGCCATGTTCACGTTTTAATGCAAAAACCTTCTTTCTTGTATTTATAAACTTGCATTTTGCTCTATTAATTCCTTTATTTTCTTCAATTGCCTTTTTCACAAGCTTCACATTAAACTGACACATTTCTTCTTGGATACGTTTTCTTATGGTCTTGCAAAGTTCAACATACTCCAGTTTATTAGTGAAACTTCCAGTATTCTTCATTGTCCATCATTTTTTCATTAAATCAATAGTTTCATCAGAGATTTTTGACTCTACCAAGTGTTTTTCCGGCGGTGCTATAGATGTAGCAGATTCAAGGATGTTTTTGACTATTTGTTCATTTTGGCCCATAATGTTCATCGCTTTGATAGATTAATCTCAAAATCACTGTTTTCCTCTAACAGTTTATCACTCTTTATTTTTGTTTTTTTGTGATGTCTTTATCATTTTCATACCTTCTTTTCAACAGGCTGTCTTCACTTCAGCTCATAAAATTCTATGGTCACTTCCAACATTAAAATGATTGATGAAAGTACAATTGCAGAATATGGTTTTATCACTTGACACAATGTCAATTTTGCTTGTGTACTCAGATGGACTCTTCTATGTCCATTTTCTGCTAGTGTTTTTTTTAAAATTAGTTCATGATATAAAGTTCCTGTCCTTCATCAAAATCTACTAGCCTGTCACCTCTATTATCTCATTCACCATTTCCATATGGGCCAGTCACTTTTTCTCCAGGTATTGTTCTTCTTATTCTTGCATTAAAGTCACCCATTAGTATTTTGTATCAGCATTTTTCTTTGTCTTGAAGGTGGGCCACATTGTCATAAAACTCTTCAACCTCATCATCACTATAGCTTATTGTTGGTATGTAAGTTGGATGATTTGAAGCTTGTATTGTTTGTTCAACTGAATGATGCATTGGGCTACTTTGTCTGATATACTTTCAAATTTTACTAGTCTTTCAGCTTTTGGTTGATGAGAAAACCAACTCCGCCACATTGTCCATCTTCGGTACCTCTAGTGAAAATGCCCAGTCCTTATCAAGTTCAACTATTTTTTCCCTTTTTTGTCATGTTTCACATAATCCAATGATATCCCAATGCATATTGTTGAGTTTAATCAGCAGTTCTTCTAGTCAACTGTCCATTTTCATTGTTCGAATGTTGACTGTTCCAATGTCCAAAGTCAGACTGATTTAACCCGGTGATTCTTAGCACCCTCTGCCTTAGGGCAGGTCTTACCGCTGCTGTGGGTAGTTGTCCTACGGCCTCCAGGGAATGAGGGCCGTTTTTGAGGTTGTATTGGCATGTGGAAGGAATAGATCTGCCACGCTGGTCCAATGCAGGTTGGCAGATGTGATCTGTGTTAGTTTGGGGTATCTATTATGGCCTGTTTGCCTTGGGAGACCCTTCTGGACATATACATGTCCGACGACATAGTCCACAATTTCATTTACCCACACAAACCCCTTCGCCTCATCAAGGCCTCGATCATAGAAGGAGTCATAGAATGGATCTCACTTGATAAAAAGCATCCACGAAAGAGACCTAAAACAAGAAGACCAATAATATCAGCAAGTATTGCAGGCCCAATTGACAAATGAAAGCTCAGGACTGTATTGGTTGGAAACATGTGGAACAGGCCTTCATCCTGCAGTGGATAGACAATGGCTAAAATGATGATGATGATGATGATGATGATGATGATGATGATGATGATATGTAGATTTGCCTTAGTGAGATGGGTAGCATAGAAGTTTAATAATAAAGAAAAAGAATATGCTCAGTAGCCAAATTTTGCTTAGTAACCATGAGAGTATAACTTAGGTTCTATCCTATCCGGCTCAACTGCTAAAAGAGGAAAATCGGATTGGTTAACCTAAGGATTATATTAATTGGATATTATCGATCTAAAACTTTACATGAGATTATAAAACTTGGGCTCCGGAACCCTTAAAGGGGGAAAAAATGGCGTATGCTAAAGGAAGTTAAAGGAGAGGAGTAGAAGAGAAATAGAGCAACAGTGACACCTACTGACCAGAAAAAACCCATAGAGAAAGTGAAGAAAGTGTGAATAATAACTGACCTTGGGTAGCTTATTGGAAAAATATTGTTGCAAGACTTAGATAAACTGCCTGCACCTGGGAATTGTTTACAGAGAAAACTACAGAGGAAGAGAGTGGAAACAGTGTAAGTTTTAAACACTGTAGCTCCCTGATTGGATATAGATCTTAACAACTGAGCAACTAAAATTGGGAAATAACAGAGGTTGCTTATAAAATAAATGAAGGTTTTTATACTTCAGCTTTCAGCCCTTCTCCTTGGGGATTTATAATCTGTTGGATGTAATTCTGGGGTTTTGGTGAGCCTTTGTGGATTATAATTTACAACTTTGTGGATTATAACGTACAAGTCATTAAAAAGAAAAAAGAAAACAACTTTCGTTGAAGAGAACTTGGACTATGGATATTTTGGTTTTGTGAAATATAACACCCAAAAAAGGGAAGTGACTTGAGGCTTGAAAATAAGAATTGGGAACAAGAAAGGAAATTGTTGGATTATATCAGGTATACCATGTTTCCCCAAAAATATTATATTTTTTCTTATATTTTTTTTGAACCCTGAAATAAGCGCTTGACCTTATTGCCATGTGCTCAAAAGCCTGATTGGGCTTATTATCAGGGGATGTCTTATTTTGGGGGTAACAGGGTACTTTATAAGGCGGGTATTGTGGAGTACTGTTGTGTTTGATCTATTTTTTTAAAAAATTATTTTATTTTTAAAACATAAACATAAAATACATCTTTTCAGAACGAAGCACTGATCCGGTCATAAATTTGTACAATTACTAACACCTTTTTAAGAGAAACTTTTTTCAAATCTCCACAAATTACCATAAAAATATTCAAATCATTACAATTGTTGTCTATGTTTAAACAATATTTTAACTGTTACTCCCAACATAACATCTTCATTTTTGCTATTTATCCCAACATATTATTTTACCTTTTCAAGTAACACAACTTAATATTTTACACAATTATTTCCCTAAAATCTGTATATTTAACAATACCATTATCCAAAAACCTGTTACTTAAATCTTTAGATCCTAGCCTAGTATCATTTCAATTTCAATTTCCTTTTCTTTTTGTTTAGATGACTGTATTCTTAAAAATATTCAAATCATTACAATTGTTATCAATGTTTAAACAATATTTTAGCTGTTACTCCCAACGTAACATCTTCATTTTTGCTATTTATCCCAACATAATCATTTTATTTTAACTGTTAATCCCAGCATAATCATCCTTATATTTACTATTACACCCAACATAATCATCTTTGTTTTTGCCATTAATCCCAGCATAATCATCTTAATTTTTACTGTTAAACCCAGCATAATCATCCTTATATTTACTGTTACACCCAGCATAATCATCTTTGTTTTTGCTGTTAATCCCAGCATAATCATCTTTGTTTTTGATGTTAATCCCAGCATAGTCATCTTATTTTTGCTGTTAAAGCCAGCGTTGTCATCCTTGTTTTTTTGCTGTTAATCCCAGCATAATCATCTTTGTTTTTGCTATTAATCCCAACATGATCATCTTAATTTCACTGTTAATCCCCACATATTCATCTTTGTTTTCCTAACAATCTTTTTGTTGCTTCCATCCATCTATACATTACTTATTCATATTTAATCACATTGTCATTGTCTTCTTTATAACAATTTAACATTGAGACATAAGTCTTATTTCAAATACATCCTTATATGCATTATTAAATTTCTTTTAACATAATCTATTTCTCATATATTCTAGCTTCCATTTTTTCAATTTTAAATATTTATAACATATTCTTCTCATATTTCTATTAATCCTTATTAATCCCCATATAGTTATGTTATATATCAAAATCCTTTATTATTTGCAATATCATCTATAAACACCTCCTTTTTATTATTACTATCTGCCTATATTTTGCTTAATCATTTTTAATCATGTTTTTATCTTCTTTATTTCCAGTTGCGTATGTCTTGTTTCTTCATTTTCTTGTCTGCAGGCGTATATTTCCTTTCAGTTTCAGTATTCTCTACTTTTGTCCTCCATATGTCATTTTAATTCTTTTTCTTGCTTCTGTTCCAAGCACTATAGATCAACTTGTTCCTTCTCAAATTCCTGTGCCAGTTTATTCTTTTTAAGTTAATATTATACCAGTTTCAAACGTTCCATTATAATTCCCCCTTCTTTTCACCAAAGTCAAGCCGCCTGTAGACAAAAAAGCTATCCTCCGCCAATTCCCACGATGATTATCTGTAGAGTTCACAATTTTTCAAAACAAAAAGCAAGTTACAGTGTTCCTTTTTAAACCAGAAGGTGTCTCTCTGCAAGCCATAATTTCCCTTAGTCACGGAAGTATCCATTTTGTTTCAATTATATAACAGTCCTTCTTGATTAGTCTTCTCCTTTTCAACTTTAAAAATATCAAATCTTCTCTTCTTTTTTTTAAATCATCCGGTTGAGATCATCCATGGCTTTGGGGTGGAATTCCATCAGTACGCTGATGATACTCAGCTGTACATCTCCACCCCAGGCCATCCCAACGATGCCCTTGAAGTGATGTCCCGGTGCCTGGAGGCCGTGCGGATCTGGATGGGGAATAACAGGCTTCGACTCAACCCCTCCAAGACCGAGTGGCTGTGGCCCAAGCCAGCATAGACGTCACTGTTTCAATAGTGTATACATGCTAGAAATTCCAGCATGTTCCAAGACTGCACTATTTGGAACTTTGTCATGCCAGGTAATGCCAAAGATACGTCGGAGACAGCGCATATGAAAGGTGTTCAACTTTCTCTCCTGCCGTGTGTAAAGGGTCCAAGACTCACTGCAGTACAAGAGTGTGCTCAGGACACAGGCTCTATAGACCTGGATCTTTGTATGTTCCGTCAGCTTCTTATTGAGCCATACTCTCTTTGCATGTCTGGAGAATGTGGTGGCTGCTTTACCAATATGTTTATTCATCTCAGTATCTAAAGAGAGAGTATCGGATATAGTTGAATCAAGGTACACAAAGTCATGGACGACCTCCAGTTCTTGTGGAAGCCTAATATGGCTTCCAAAGTTGACACAGAGATTGTAATACAGGGAGATAAATCCACATCCTGACCCATGACTTGTGTCTTTTCCAGGCTGATTGTTAGCCCAAAGTCTTGGCAGGCCTTGCTAAAACAGTCCATAAATTGTTGAAGGTCTTCGGCAGAGTGAGCAATAACGGCAGCATCGTCAGCGAAGAGGAAATCTTGTAAGCATTTCATCTGGACTTTAGACTTTGCTCTCAATCTAGAGAGATTAAAGAGTTTTCCATCTGATCTAGTCCAGAGATAGATACCCTCTGTTGCAGTTCCAAAAGCATGTTTCAGCATAACAGCAAAAAAGATCCCAAATAAAGTTGGCGCAAGGACGACTTCTGGTTTGGCGAGCTGCAGCGACGGGTGCTGTGAGAGTGATCTCTACTCCCCAGCACCGCCTGTCACCGCATTTTGGAGATCCTTTCGGGGGCGCAGGACCTGGAGAGCGAGAAAGCGAAGCGCGAACGCTTCTCGCAAGACCGGGCGGCTCTGTCAAGCTGACATGTGTGAGTTGGCCGGCTAATGGCCGACTTGAAGCTGTAGCAGCCAGCAACGAGACGGGAGCAGGAAGATTGGATGCTGCAGCGTGGAAATTAGAACGTGCCTTTCCTACCCAAATCGATTTGGTCATCTGAGGAAGGGACCGGTGGAGTCAGGCAAGAAGGGCTCAGAGTGGGAAAGAGCGGTGAATGCATCTGAAGAAGCTGATCTAAAGAGTAAGGAGCCCGACAAGCCGGCGCAGGGAACAAGAAGACCGATGACGATGTGAGACCAACTGCACAAAAAAGAGGCTGAGCGGATATAGCAAATAATAAGGATAAAGAACCCAAGAAAAATTCTCTTTTTTGGTGCTTATAGCCTGTATTCAGCAGAGGGTGAGGGGAGTTGGAGATTTGTCTCTACCCGATTGCAGCGAGGAACAGGAAGTGCGGCCATCCTCAAGACTGGACAGAGCAAAAAGCAGGAGGACTGATACGGAGACAGTCTAGCAAGGAGAACTACCACAGAGTACCAACGCTGTTTATTGAACCAGGGAAAGGAAACATCTGAAGAAGACCGAAGGTTGAATAATAAAGAAGGCTATATTCCCTAAAGTGGGACAAAGGAAATTAAAGGGTTTGACTTGCGTTTTTCCCCTGACTTTCTTTCCTTCTTGTACAAACATTTTGATCTCTTCTATATAAATATATTAACATAAACTCTAATAAGAACTGCAAACCTTTATATTTTACATTTAATAATTCTTGATATGTAATATATATTCCTATATACTCTATCCTATATATTTTATTAGATCTATAATTAATTGTATTTAACTGTTTAATCAATCAACCTTATCTACTTGTATTTATTGCACCCATATTAACTTACCTTATTTATAGTGATATAAGATTGTGTATTTCTAATTAACTATAAGAATTAAGTAAGATATAGTAATTTAAGATACAGATTATTAATTATACTTTTTGGGAGTTGAGTGGTTTAAGATACCAGGGAAGGTCGGATAATTCTTGTATTTAGAAGAATCAAATCAATCATTTGTTTGTATAACCCAATTTTATATTAATCAAGTACCAGCTGCTAAATTAATCAAGCATAAATTAATTGATCATAACTCATCTATAATTAATTAACTGTCACTACCAATAGTGCAAGTCACGTATGCTAGAGTGTTATTGATAGAGCTGTAGACTTTTCCCATACCTGAGAATTAGGAAATATATTAGAACGCCAAAATAACGGATAATCCTGGATAAGAAGGAGGTGGCGACCAGTGAATGAGAATCTGGAGTAATATTGAGAGAATAATCAGAGAGCAAGAAAAAATCTTGAAAGAAATGACAAGCATGTCGTCAACGATTTTAAAAACCGGGAAAAAGATACCCTCCAACCCCACCATAACTATGACCTCTCCAGCCACGCAGAAACCAACAGAGGTGCCACCCAAAATGGAAAAACCTATAGCAACTCCATCTTTGCAAACTGTACAATCATCACTGACATTGATACAGGAAACAATGATGGCCATGCAGGAGAAAATGCTAAACAATCACACCGAATTAAAGACTGACATTCATGCGTTGGACCAGAAGATGAATGAGATTCAAGTATCTATATTCAACAATGAGCAAAGGATCCAGAAGGCTGAACAAAGAATTGAACAAAATGAGAAGAAAATAGACACGGTGGACCAGATGCTGACAATTCAGAATAGGGATTTAGAGGACTCGTTAATCCAATTAGAAATGGACAGGGCATCATTCTATTTGCATTTTCAAAACGTCATAGAAGATAAAGAAGAAGATCTAGGCGAAAAAATGGCAGAACTGATTGCGGATATACTCCAACAGGACAAACAAGAAATTATCAGAGAGCTAGACGATGTGTACACGGTACAAACAAATTACGCAAGGAGAAACAGGCTCCCCAGGGAAGTTCACGTGAGGTTTGTGAGGAAAAAAGTGAAAGATATCTTGTATAATATGGCGAGAGAGGGGCAAATAACGTATAGAGGAAAAGAGGTGATAATATTAAAACAGGTGCCTAGAAGAGTGAGGGAGATAAGAAAGGACTATAGATTTCTAGCGGTGCAACTGAACAAACGGAGTATACCATTTAGATGGCTCCTACCAGAAGGGATGTTAATCTCATTTTTTTTTAATTTGATTTATATGCCGCCCTTCTCCGGAGACTCAGGGTGGCTTACAATGCGCTAAGCAATAGCCTTCATACTTTTGTATATTTATAGAAAGTCAGCTTATTGCCCCCACAAACTGGGTCCTCAATTTACCTACCTTAGAAAGGATGGAAGGCTGAGTCAACCTTGAGCCTTGGTGAGATTCGAACCTGCAATAATTGCAGGCAGCTGATGTTAATAACAGGGCTTTAGACCACTGTACTATCCAAGGCTCATGGCAGGGGAGAAAGATAAAAATAGACAGCTTGAGTTCGGCACAAGACTTCCTCGATCAGCCAAGGGGTGCGGAAGAAGAACAAAGTAGTAAAGAGGAAATCGAGGCCACAAACCCAGAAGAAGAAATCTCGCATAAACAGAACAGCAAGGAAGGAGCCGTGGACGAGAAGAAGACAGAAGAAGAAGAGGTTAAAGGGAAAAAAACAAGACCAGTAAGAGCCGTAAGAACAAACAGGAACTAGGAATCAGACAAAGCAACCAGGAATGAATGATTTAAAATTAATATCAATAAACGTTAATGGATTAAACGATCGTAAAAAGAGGAAGCTAACACTTACAAAGCTAGCAAAACAACATGTAGATATAATCTGCCTACAGGAAGTTCACATAAAAAAGGATGAGGGTAAATGCTTAGAATACACAAAATATGGCAAAACATTCACATCACTAGCAGAGAGAAAAAAGAGTGGGGTAGTATTTTACGTAAAAAAAGGAGTAGAAGCAAAATTAAAATATAACGATGCAAAGGGCAGAACTCTTATGATTGAGGTAACGAGAGGTAATTCCAAAATGTTATTAGTGGGCATCTATGCCCCAAACAAAAAACAGGGAGAATACTTTAAAAAACTTCATGAGCAGATAAGAAATATGGAATATACTGAAATTTGTATAATAGGCAATTTTAATGGCATTGTAGACCTGGACAAGGATTATAAAAGCAATAAAGTTAATAAAAACAAAAGGACAAATTTACCAAGAGGCTTTTTTGACTTAGTTGATGAATTAATTTTAATTGATATATGGAGAACTCTACACCCAAAAGACAGACAGTATACATTTTTCTCTAACTCACAAAGGTCATGGTCGAGAATAGATATGGCATGGGTCACTAGGAAGTTAGGTGTAGAAATAGGAATGGCAGAAATCAGCCCCAATACTTGGGCGGACCATAACCCCCTCGAAATAAACTGGAAGAGTATTAAGTGAAAGAAACAACAGAGATGGAGACTTAATGTGAAATTACTGAATGACAAGGAATGTATTGGAAAACTGAAAGAGGAAGTAAAGTTCTTTTTCAAAGAAAATGAAAACCAAGGTACAGCACGTGTAATAGTTTGGGATGCAATGAAGGCCTATTTAAGAGCGGTGATGATATCCTACAGTGCCTTCAAGAATAAGGAAAAAAGGAAATCTTTGGAAGATCTTCTAAACCACTTAGAAGAAGCGGAAAGGAACCTTCAAGAGACTCCGTGGGACGAAGCAGCAAAACAAAGCTGGCTGATGTGGAGGCATAAATTGAATATTCTAGATTTATTTTATTTATTTATTTATTTATTTATTAAATTTGTATACCGCCCTTCTCCTGCTGGACTCAGGGCGGTGCACAGCCAAGTAAAAACATACAATACAAAATTTAAAAGACATGTAAAAGAATTATATATTATGGCCAAAAATTTTAAAATCTACCAATTAAAACCCATTACAATTAAAAACCTAATATCTCAGAAAAGGGGGAGGGGTTACGCCAGCCCTGCTTGCTGAAAAAGAAGAGTTTTTAGGGCACGGCGAAAAACCCGGAGATCTGATATCCTCCGAATCTCCGGGAGCAAATCGTTCCAGAGGGCAGGTGCTGCCACAGAGAAGGCCCTCCCCCGGGGGTCGCCAGCCGACATTGCCTGGCTGACGGCATCCTGAGGAGTGGCTATTGGTGGCAGAAGGCGGTCCCGCAAATACCCAGGTCCGATGCCATGGAGCGCTTTAAAGGTGGTAACCAAGACCTTGAAGCGCACCCGGAAGTCCACCGGGAGCCAATGCAGCTCATGCAGGAGAGGTGTCACATGGGAGCGCCCCGTCGCTCCCAAAATCCCCCGCGCAGCCGCATTCTGCACCAGTTGCAGCCTCCGGGTGCACCTCAAGGGGAGCCCCATGTAGAGAGCGTTACAGTAGCCCAGGCGGGAAGTGACGAGTGCCTGAGTGACCGTGCGTAAGGAGTCCCGATCCAGAAAGGGATGCAACTGGCGCATCAGGCGGACCTGATAAAAAGCCCCCCTGGCCACAGCTGTCATATGCTCTTCTAAAGACAGCTGTGCATCCAGGAGGACGCCCAAGTTACGAGCCCTCTCCGTGGGGGCCAATAACTCGCCCCCAATAGCCAGCGATGGCACCAGCTGGCTATATCAGGACGCCGGAAGCCACAGCCACTCGGTCTTGGAAGGGTTGAGTCGGAGCCTGTTATTCCCCATCCAGATCCGCACAGCCTCCAAGCACCAGGACATCACTTCAAGGGCATCGTTGGGATGGCCTGGGGTGGAAATGTACAGCTGAGTGTCATCAGCGTACTGATGGAATTTCACCCCAAAGCCACGGATGATCTCGCCCAGCGGCTTCACATAAATGTTGAACAGAAGGGGTGAGAGGACCGATCCCTGCAGCACCCCACATACAAGGCGCCTCGGGGTTGACCTCTGCCCCCTTGTCAACACCGACTGCGTCCGGTCGGAGAGATAGGAGGAGAACCACCGTAAAACGGTGCCCCCCACTCCCAGCCCCTCCAACCAGCGCAGCATGATACCATGGTCGATGGTATCAAAAGCCGGTGAGAGATCTAATAGGACCAGGATAGAGGAACAACCCCTATCCCGAGCCCTCCAGAGATCATCCACCAACGCGACCAATGCCGTTTCCATGCTGTGCCCAGGCCGGAAGCCGAACTGCCGCGGATCCAGATAGACAGCTTCATCCAGGTACCCGGGAAGCTGTCGCGCCACCACACTCTCAACAACCTTCGCCATGAAGGGAAGGTTGGAGACCGGACGATAGTTACCCAAAACAGCCGGATCCAGGGCAGGCTTCTTGAGGAGGGGCCTCACCACCGCCTCTTTCAAGGCGAGTGGCAAGACACCCTCACCCAAAGAAGCGTTGTTAATCCCCTGGAGCCAGCCTCACGTAACCTCCCGGAAGGCCAGTAGCAGCCAGGAGGGACACGGGTCCAATAAACATGTGGTCGCATTCAGCCGCCCGAGTATCCTGTCCACGTCCTCAGGAGCAACAGGATCGAACTCCTCCCAAATGACATTCTCAAGACTGGCCTCCATCATCCCGTCTGTACCTACCCAGTCAGAGACCAGGCCTTCCCGAATCTGAGTGATTTTATCGTGCAGATATTGAACAAAATCCTCAGCACAACCCTGCAAGGGATCCTCCCGCACTCCTGGATGGAGGAGGGAGCGGGTCACCCTAAACAGAGCAGCTGGGCGATTATCTGCCGATGCGATAAGAGCGGAAAAATAGTTAAATTTTGCCGCTTTTATTGCCACTAGGTAAGTCTTAATATGAGCTCTTGCCTGTGTTTGGTCGGATTCGGAACGGCTCGACCTCCAACTGCTCTCTAGGCATCTTTTCCGGCGCTTCATTTCCCTCAGCTCCTCAGAGAACCAAGGGGCCAAGTAGACTCGGCGACGGGTAAGAGGCCGCAAAGGCACAACTCGGTCCAAAGCGCCAGCGGCCGCCCTATCCCAGGCGGCCACCAGCTCCTCGGCCGAGTCATGAGTCAGAGCCTCAGGAAATGGCCCAAGCTCCATCTGGAACCTATCAGGATCCATCAGGTGCCTGGGGCGGAACCATCTGGTCTGTTCCGCCTCCCTGCGGCAGGGTGTGGCGGTTAGAAAGTCAAGCCTAAGAAGGGAATGATCTGACCATGGCAAGGGCTCAATGGCTACCGCCCAAATCTCAAGATCATTCATCCACTGCCCAGAGACAAAAATCAGGTCCAGAGTGTGTCCTCCCATGTGAGTGGGTTCATGAATTAGCTGGGTCAGGTCCATGGCCATCATGGAAGCCATGAACTCCTGAGCTGCCTCTGACATTTCACCGACAGATGGCAGGTTGAAGTCCCCCATGACCATAAGCCTGGGGGTCTCCACTGCCACCTCGGCAATCACGCTGAGTAGCTCGGGCAGGGCAGCCGACACGTGGCAGGGAGCCAGGTACGTAATCAGCAAGCCCATCTGCCTCCCATGTCCCCACTTCACCAGGAGAGACTCACATCTGGCTATCTGAGGTACAGTGGCCTCCCTAGGAGCAAGACCTTCCTTTACAAGAATCGCCACCCCCCCCACCCCTCCCCTGGGCTCTCGGCTGATGGAATGCATAGAAACCCGGTGGGCACATCTCAATGAGGGGGACCCCCCCTCCTGGCCCAACCAGGTCTCTGTAATACCTACCAGGTCCGCACCCCCCTCCTGAACCAAATCGCAGATGAGGGGGGCTTTATTTACCACGGACCTGGCATTGCACAACATCAACCGGAGGCCCTGGGCCTGAGGATCTGAACAACCCAGGGAGCGAGAAGGGCATTGGGGGCCGGAGCACGCAATCGCTCGCAAGTAGCGAGTGCACCCTCCCCTAACATGATATGGCCCCCTACTGTTAAAGCATATACCCGGGGATTAGCTATAACATATATGGGAAAGAAAAATAAGAAGAAGAAACAAAATAAGAAAATATTAGAAGAAGAATACAAAAGATTAGAATCAGAACTACAGAGAGAACCACAAAGATGGTTGCCATACAAACTGAATAAAGAGAGGGAAAAAATTGATACATCGACTAATCGATGAGAAAGGAACTTTTCACTATCAGAATAAGGAGAAAAAAAACTATTATAAAAGAGTACTATGAGAAATTGTATGACAAGGAGGAAATTTTGGAAAATAAAATACAATATTTGGAACAATCTGAACTCCCTAAGGTACCTGATACAGTTAAAGATATGCTGAATGAACAGATAACCATGAAGCGATTAAGAGACAAAAAAAATAATAAAACACCAGGGCCTGATGGGCTACCGGCAGAATTTTACAAACAACTAGAAGAGGTATTAAGCCCAGTGATGTTGGAAGTTTATAATGAAGTACTACTAGAAGCAAAAATACCAAATTCATGGATGGAAGCAAATATTACTCTTATACCGAAAGATGATTCAGATTTAACACAGATAAAGTACTACAGGCCAATACCTTTACTGAATGCGGACTATAAAATATATGTTTCGATAATAGCAGAGATTTTTAAAAAGTACTTGAACGAATTTATACACCCAGATCAGAACGGATTTCTTCCAAAGAGACAGATTAAAAACAATATGAGAATGATTCTAAATATATTGAAGTATTATGAAATGCACCCTGGAAAACAAATGGCATTGATGTTTTTAGATGCACAGAAAGCATTGATAATGTTAATTGGCAATTCATGTTATTACAACTAAAATATATGGACTCTAGGGAGAGATTTATTAATATGATCAAAGAAATATATTGTGAACAATCAGCCAAGGTGATAGTGAATGGAGACATGACAGAGAACTTTGATATCAAGAAAGGCACTAGACAGGGATGTCCACTGTCCCCACTGCCCTTTATACTGACTTTGGAAGTGTTAACCAGGAACATTCATCAAGATGAATGTATAAAAGTATAATAAGCAATCAAATCATACTAGGAAACAATCACTATTAGAAGATTAACTATAACTATAATATTGATATACGATTTATATTGATATTGTTTCCTGATTGCTTATTTGTAACCTATGACTATCATTAAGTGTTGTACCTTATGATTCTTGATGAACGTATCTTTTATTTTATGTACACTGAGAGCATATACACCAAGACAAATTCCTTGTGTGTCCAATCACACTTGGCCAATAAAAATTCAATTCTATTCTATTCTATTCTATTCTATTCTATTCTATTCTATTCTATTCTATTCTATTCTATTCTATTCTATTCTATTCTATTCGTCTAGTCTAGTCTAGTCTAGTCTAGTCTAGTCTAGTCTAGTCTAGTCTAGTCTAGTCTAGTCTAGTCTATTTTAATATAAATCGCAAGGATATAAGCAACAAAATTACAGTCATGCAGTCACAAGTGGGAGGAGATGGGTGATACAAACGATGAGAAGACCAATAGCAATAGTAATGCAGCCTTAGTGAATAGTTTGACAGCGTTGAGGGAATTATTTGTTTAGCAGAGTGATGGCGTTCGAGAAAAAACTGTTCTTGTATCTAGTTGTCTTGGTGTACAGTGCTTTATAGCGTTGTTTTGAGGGTAGGAGTTGAAACAATTTATATCCAGGATGCGAGGGGTCTGTAAATATTTTCACAGCCTTCTTTTTGACTCGTACAGTATACATGTCCTCAATGGAAGGCAGGTTGGTAGTAATTGTTTTTTCTGCAGTTCTAATTATCCTCTCAAGTCTGTGTGTTTCTTCTTGGGTTGCAGAACCAAATCAGACAGTTATAGAAGTGCAGATGACAGACTCAATAGTTCCTCTGTAGAACTGTATGAGCAGCTGCTTGGGCAGTTTGAGCTTCCTGAGTTGGTGCAGAAAGAACATTATTTGTTGTGCTTTTCTGATGACGTTTTTGATGTTAGGTGTCCATTTTAGGTCTTGAGATATGATAGAACCTAGAAATGTGAAGGTCTCTACTGTTGATACTGTGTTGTCTAGTATTGTAAGAGGTGGTGGTATGGGAGGGTTTCTCCTAAAGTCTACCACCATTTCTATGGTTTTGAGTGTGTTCAGTTCCAGATTGTTCCGGTCGCACCACGAGGCTAGTTGTTCAACCTCCCGTCTGTATGCGGATTCATTGTTGTCTCGAATGAGACCAATCAATGTAGTATCATCTGCAAACTTCAGTAGTTTAACAGATGGATCATTTGAGATGCAGTCATTAGTATATAGAGAGAAGTGGAGAAAGCACACATCCTTGGGGGCCCCCTGTGCTAATTGTACAGGTATCTGATGTGATTTTGCTTAGCTTCACCTGCTGCTTCCTGTCTGTTAGGAAGCTTGTGATCCACTTACAAGTGTGTTCAGGTACCACTAGCTGATTTAGTTCAGTTAGAAGTGTGTCTGGAATGATGGTATTGAATGCTGAACTAAAGTCTACAAAGAGGACCCTTGCGTAGGTCTTTGGAGATTCAAGATGTTGTAGGATGTAGTGCAGAGCCATATTAACAGCATCATCTGTTGATCTATTTGCTCGGTATGCAAATTGCAAGGGGTCTAACAGCGGATCCGTGATGGTTTTCAAGTGGGACAGCACTAGCCTTTCAAAGTTTTTCATGACTACAGATGTTAGAACAACTGGTCTGTAGTCGTTCGGTTCCTTGATGGTGGGCTTCTTCAGCACTTGGATGATAGTGGAGCGTTTGAAGCAAGAAGGAACATGGCACATTTCTAGTGATTTATTGAAGATTTGGGTGAAGATGGGGTCCAATTGGTCAGCACAGACTTTTAAGCAAGAAGGAGTTATCTTGTCTGGACCTGGTGCTTTTCCTGGCTTTTGTCTGTGAAATAGATCTTGCACTTCCTTTTCTGTGATCACCAGGGGTTGTGAACCCAATGGAATGGGGTCAGTTGCAGGTTTGGCTGTTGGTGTGTTTGAGATGGGGGTTGTGGAGATAGGTGGCTGTAGTTTCCTTTCAAACCTGCAGTAAAACATGTTCAAGTCATCTGCCAGTTGCTGATTTCCTTCAGCCTGGCAAGGAGGTTTGCTTTAACCAGTGATATTTTTAAGAGTTTTCCACGTTTGCTGGTTCGTTTGTTGAGAACTGATTTCTTAGCTTTTCAGAGTAGCTTCCTTTTGCTGCTCTGATCTCCCTTGTTAATACATTTCTGGACTGATTGTACAGCATTTTATCACCTTTTCTGTAGGCTTCCTCTTTGGAATGATGTAGCTGCTTAAGATTAGCTGTGAACCAAGGTTTATTGTTACTGTATATTCGCAAGTTCCTGGTCGGTACACATAGGTCTTCACAGAAGCTGACATATGATGTTACAGTATCTGTGAGGTCATCTAAGTCTGCAGAGGTATTTCCAAAAACATTCCAATCAGTGCAGTCAAGGCAGGCCTGTAGCTTTAACTTTGCCTCCTCAGTACAGGTCCTCACTGATTTAATTGTTGGTTTCATGGTTTTAAGTCTTTGCCTGTATGCAGATACAAGGTGAATCATGCAATGATCAGAGTGTCCCACAGCTGCTCGTGGTAAGGACCGATAAGCATCATTTAGTGTTGTGTAGCAATGGACTAAAGTATTTTTTTGCCTCTAGTGGGACAATTGACATGCTGAAAATACTTTGGAAGCTCTTTCCTTAAAGTTACCTTTGTTAAAATCACCTAAAATAATGGCCAGTGAATCTGGGTATTTGGCTTCAGCCTCCATAATCTGGTCAGATAAGAGTTCATAATGCCTTGTTTACACAGGCTTGTGGTGGAACATACACAGCAATTACGAGAAATGAGGAGAACTCACGTGGAGAATAAAATGGTTTACCGTAGATAAGTAAAGACTCTAAGTTTTCATCACAGAATTTATGTATTATAGTTATATCCTGAGACCATCTGTTGTTGATATATATACATAAACCTCTTCCCTTCTTTTTACCTGATCGATTCTGCAATTCTGTCTGCTCTTATTATCTGAAACTCTGGTATATGCATGCTGTTGTCATCAACTTCCTCATTTAGCCAGGATTCAATGAAGCATAGGGCTGCTGCGTTGTAAAAATCAGAATTGCATCTGTTTAAAAGGAGTATTTCATCCATCTTATTAGCAAGTGAACGCAAATTAGTTAGAAAGATTGAAGGGAGCGGGGTCTTTTTATTTCCCCTCTTCCTTAGTCTATTCAAAATTCCCGCTCTTTTATCTCTTTTACGGTGTCTCCTGCGTTTGTTTTTGGTGATCCATAGCTCCGGGGAATTTGCTTCATCTTGTGTTAGAATCTCCTCCGCATTTGTAAAGACTCTGTGTGTGTGTGTGTGTGTGTGTGTGTGTGTGTGTGTGGTTACAGAAAGCTGCTCCTTAAAGAAACATTGCTTAATTCTTAGCAGATGGTCTTGTGAGTATGAAATCTGTAGAAAATTGCAGAGAATAATAAAAAATAAAAAAAACATTAGAGAGTATTTCACTGAGGCAGCCGTTGGCGGCGCCAATGCTAATGTTATTAACATGGAAAAACTTGTAAGATACAAAGATATTTTGAATGAAAAAGGGGAATTAAAAACCAAGCAGGAACTTAGTAGTCGAGGGATGGACATTGCATGGTGGCCACACATGCAGATACAATCTCGCTACGAGAAAGATGCTAAAATTTATGGTTTTAACAAAGAGTTAATAGAACTACACCAGATATTAACTGGAACTAATGAAAAACTGAAAAAGAAATTATATTGGTATTTATTAAGTATCAAACTTGAAAGTGAGCAGGTAAAGGAATCAATGATTGCTTGGGCTAAAAACTTTGGATATGCAATAGAATTAGATAAATGGCAGAAACTATGGGATGGAAATATTAAATTGACTATGTGAGGGTTCCGACGGATGGCCTAATTAACTCATGAGCCTCGAGCCAAGTTTCAAAAGAAATCCAGTTATTTATTAGGAGCAACATGTCAGCAACTACCCGAGTGAAGTCAACTCTACCGCATGTAATTTACAACTCAACTCTGGCCCTGTTTCCCCGCTCCTCTCAGGCTGTGTCATAAATCACATTCTCCAAGGCACTTTTGTGGGCTGTAGAAAACACGCCTCACAGGCCGGCTCTGGTAATCTGAGATCCAACCTTGGAGGAAGGTATGCGTGGAATGTGCTTTTGAACGTGGCTGCTGAACTGCTCCGACAGTTCTCCCCCCTTTCTGCCCATGGCAACTCAAGAGCAGACTAGAAATGCTTTGCAAGTTGACAGACTATGTCAACTGCATATAAAGAAAATTTGTATAAAATGTTTTATAGATGGCATTTTGCACCGACAAGACTGGCAAAAATGTATAAAGATAGATCTGCTAAACGCTGGAACTGTAATCAATCATCTGGTTCATATTACCATATGTGGTGGACATGCCCAAAAGCTAAAAAATATTGGACAAAAATACATACTTGGTTGGAAAAAATGATAAAGCAGCATATAGACTTGAAACCAGAGACATTTTTGTTGGGCATCCTACTGGAAAAATATGATAAAAGGATTATATATCTGGTTTTACATATACTAACCGCATCCAGAATTGTATTTGCACAGCAATGGAAAAAGGATGAGATTCCCTCAGATGAGAATGTAATTAAGAAAATACTAGAATGCGCAGAAATGGATAGATTAATGCTTACTATTAAGAATAAAGAAGAAACTGAATATTTTTTGATATGGGACGTATTTTATCAATTGCTAGACAATAGAAACAGAAATTAGAAAAGAGGAGACATAAAAAGAGGAAATGTTAAAGTGGAGAGTTGTTAAAGAAGATAATGTTAAGTATTATTGTTATTATATTATATTATCAATATTATTGTGAAAAATACTATAACAAATATTATAGTTTATGATTATAGTTTATATTTGGATTATGACTGCTTAAAAACAACTGTACCTAGATCACACACTGTTTGATGGAAATTGAATTTTTATATGTTATATAAATAAAATAAATAAAACATGAAAAAAAATGCAGGTATTGAATTGTACATCACCACCTTGGGCCTAATGGAGCTGTTGCTGAAGTGTTCTGACAGTGAGTAGAGGCTGATGAATGGGATGAAACAGGCTAAGGCTGAACCCAAGCAAAATGGATTTCTGTTTGCTGAGCATGGTTCTTAGACAGATCTAGGAGACAATACCATAAAGAAGGCTGAGCACTGAAGAATTGATGCTTTCAAATTGTGGTGTTGGAGTCCCTTGGACTGCAAGAAGATCAAATCAGTCAACCCTAAAGAAAATCAACCCTGACTGTTCTTTGGAAGGACAGATACTGAAGCTCAAATACTTTGGCCACCAAATGCGAAGAGAGAACTCATTGGGAAAAACACATGTTGGGAAAGATTGAAGACAAAAGGAGAAGGGGATGGAAGAGAATGAGGTGGTTAGTGTCATTGATACAATGAACATGAATTTGGGCAAACTCTGGGAGAAAGTAGAGGACAGGGGGGTCTGGCGTGCTATGGTCCATGGGGTTGTGAAGAGTCGGAAACAACTTGGTGACTAAACAACAACAAAGGAAACACTACCCCGAAGGAATAAGCTGTTACTTGGGTGTTCTCCTGGCTACTGTAGAATAGGCAGGTGAAAGCCATGACCAGGAGGGCCTTTGCCCAGCTGAAGCTGATGCACCAGTTGTGGACATAATTTTCAGTGAAGAATCTGCAATGGCAACTCATTTGAATTACTGCAGTGCACCTTGCATGGGCTGCCTTTGAAAACTACTCAGAAACTGCAATTAGTTCAGAATGCAGTTAACTCACCTGTACTTCAGGGGTGAAATGTTCCTGGTTCAGCCGAAGAGGTTGTAGAAAAAATGCTTTTAAAAGAAAAAAAAGCCTCTGATGATCAGGAAACTCAGCTGGGATGGTCAGAGCCTTTTAAAAGCATTTTTTACAACCTCTTCAGCCGAAGAGGTTGTAGAAAAAATGCTTTTAAAAGTAAAAAAAAAAAGTTGGCCACGCCCACCCAGTCACATTAACCCCCCCCACCAAGCCACGCCCACAGAACTGGTAGTAACAAATTTTACATTTCACCACTGCTGTACCTGATACCATGAGCATATTATACCAGTATTGCAGGACCTGCATTGGCTGTCAATAGATTTGGTCAAAAGCAATGTGATGTGTCTTACTTTTTTAGTTTAGTGCCTTGGTATCTGTATGACTGTCTTCTCCAATCAGAATTGAACCATCCACTATTTCTGTGCCACAAAAAATTATTGGTGGTACTTTTCATGAGATGAGAGGGGCTGAGGGCAAGAGAACAGGGTTTTTCAAACTGTTCTGTGGAACCCTAAGGTCACTAGAGCTTTGCCTCTTGATTTTACCAGGATGTAGTTTTAAACTAATAGTTTCCATGGCCTTGAAAATTGTGAAAACCTCTGCTCTAGAATAGCTTTTTCCTGGAAACTAAATTAAGTCCTTCTGTTATAGCCTTCCTGGAGTTAATGAATACAGAACTTTTCTGAATGAATGACTGGGGTGTTGTTGTTGTTGTTGTCATTATTATTATTATTTGGCATTGTTACATTAGCCAGGAGACTACAATGCAATTGCAGAGTAGTAGTTTGGCTGCCAAGGTACCAGCTCTGTTATAGGAAATGCTCATGCGCTTCCCATGGTGTGCCACAAGAGAGGAAGCTGGCTTCGCACCAGAAAGACAAGTGGCTTTTCCTGCCGTGTCATCCAGGGCTTCCTCTCTCCCCAGAGCCGCCTCGCAAACAGGCACTGCAGATGGGAAGGAAGTTCAGAGCCAGCAGGAATCTGCCTGCACAGAGCACCAGCTCATCCCCCCCACCGAAGTGGTACCTATTTTATCTATTCACATAGAACATGCTTTTGAACTGTTCAATGGACAAAAGCTGAGGCAAGTGACGAGCTCACCCTGACACGCAGTGGTAGGAGTCGAACCGCTGGAGCAGAAACCATCTCCAGTGTCATTAAGCCACTGAGCCATCATGCCTCTACTGGGATCTCACCATCTATTTTTGCTGGTTGCTGTTTTTTCCATTTAAATTATTGTATTGTTGGCTTTTCTGCTGCTAGCCACTAAGAAAACATGGCAAGCAGTTTCTGAGGATAAAGCCCCACAATAACCCCAATCTATGAGGGGTATACAAGTATGAGAGGCATACAGCTTCCTTACTTGAACTCTCAACCTAGAGAAACAGAGCAGTTATTATGCATGCCCTTGTAATGGAGGTGCCAGCACCCCATTAAGGAGACTATTTCAGTATATATTCCTATGGTTTTTATACATTACTTGACCACCAGGCTGTGATATGTGTGAAAACCAGACAGTTCATATTTGTTTGTTTGTTCATTCATTCAATTTCTATATTATTTATTACATACTGTATATATAGCCACTCATACAGGAGCACAGTGGCTCATGTGGTTAGGATGCTGGGCTGACAACTGGTACGTTCACGTTCAAGACCCAGTTGCTGCCATGAGACAGGGTGAATCCCTGTCACATGAACCAGCTCCTGTCAACCCAGCAGTTTGAAAGCGGGAAACCATGAGTAGATAGATGGGTATCACTATGGTGGGCAATTTAATGGGGACATGAAAGGAGCCCCTAACTGGGCATCCCCTGGGCAACGGTGACATTACCATTCGATCCTTTCAACACGGAAGTACTTTGGTGCTCCCAACACCAAAGCTGTTTTTTGCTTTGTTTAATGCTGGAATTTAGAGCGGGGGTGCCACCTACTGGTGAAAGAAGATATTATACCAATACATGGTGGGAAACGACCTTGGCAAATGAGGATTAATTGATAACAAGAAAAACAAAGAGAAGAAAGGAAATAGTGAAAGACAAACAACACCTGGAAGACCTTTTATTTTGGTTCCATATCTACTGGCGTTTTGGCTGCTTGGAAGTATTTAGTGAGCCTTTTGAAGATTTTTGAGGCAAGGTGGACTATAATTAACAAGGAACGTCCTTGAAACTGAATATTTGATTTTGTGGATTAAAGACATTTGGGGAAATCTGGTGGGCCAATTTGGATTATTTTTTTTTTATAAAAAAAGTTTTTATTGGTTAAAAATATACAATATTATAGTTTACAATATGTTGAATTTTCAATATCTTTATTAAAAAGATATTTAAATTATTATTTTCTCTTTTTTAAATTCTCACACAACAGACGTTATTATGTTAAATCAAAACAATCAACCGGAATATATAAAAGTTATATAAGCAAAGAAAGCCAATAGCCAAAATATTATACAAAGTACAGTGAAAAGAAAAAGTAAAAAGAGATATAAAAAAAACCCATTAGATAATAGATTCCCCTCCTTTCTTCATTTCCTAGTTCTAGCTCTTAAAACCATGGCCTGGCCTCCCCCCTCCTCCCGGGCTGCCACAGCCCCGCCCGCCCCCGCTCCTTGTTCATCTAATACTTCCCCCTCTTCAGCTCCTGTATCTTCTCCCTCTAGGAAGGACTTATGCTGCTCAAAAAAGGCCTTAGCCTCCACTACGTTATTAATTTTCTTCCTACTGTCCTTCCAGAAAATCATCAAACCCTCCGGAATCAACCACCTAAAGCCTACTCCCTTAAGGTACAGCTTGTTTGATAAAAAATAATATTTTCTCCTTAATTCTCGTACCTGTCTGGGAATCTGCTTTAGGATGGTGACCTCCTTGCCCCTGTACACCAGCGCCCCCAGTCTTTGTTTTCTCAATATCTCATCTCTCAGTTCCCTTCTTACAAATTTAATATGGACCTCTCTTGGGACACTATGTAAAATTGCAAATTGTGAGTTTACTCTGTACACCAGATCCACATCCCTTCCAATAGACTCCAAATCTCTTTCAAGAAATTCACCCAACATTTTGACCATCACTTCTCTCAAATTTTCCTGGTCAAGTTGTTCCACGTTTTGAAACCTGAGAAAATAAGACATCTTATCTAATTGTAAAGTTAGCATTGCATTTCCTCTCCCTTCTTCCACCCGCTGGAGTGCCAATTGGATTATTAATTGGCCAATTGGCCAATTTGGATTATTAATACTATTTGATAGAATACGAGGCAAAAGAAGAAAGAAGAAAAATTAAACAAGACTTAAAAAATTGAATAATTTAGAGGGTGTAAATTTGAAAATCTTAAGGACTATAAATTTAGGGGATTTGGAGGAACAGTCTTGGGACTGAGTAAACTGAGTAAACTATTGGTGTTTTTGGTGCTGGGCAATTGGGATATTGGAATTTTGGTGGAATATTGAGCAACTATCAGTCTATTAAATTATTATAAAATGTTTCAACAGGGGAAAGCAATTACAGTCTATAAAGAAATATTATTGATGTTTCAATGTATTCAGGAAGATATGACAAGGAATCATAGGGAGATGATGGAACTGATGCAGGGAATAGAGGTGAGACTAGAAAACCCCCAGCAAATGACAATAAAAAATGAACAAAAAATTCAGAAAATAGAGGAGAAACCAGAAGGAGCTAAGGAAAGAATAGAGGAGATAAACCAAAAAATGATACAAGCAGATAAAGATATGGAAGAGATAGTAATAATTCTTAAAATGAATTAGTTGGGGTTTTTCTGGAACATGAGTTGGGGTTTTTCTGGAACGCTGACAACAGACAGATTACTCTTTAAGAGTTCAAAATATAGAAGAGAATAAAGAGAAAGATCTCCCAAAAATAATGAAAGAATTATGGATGGGTACTCTAGAGATCCAACAGCAAGAGATAGGTGTTGAGGCAGATGAAATATTTAGATTAAATAAATGTTTTGTAAGGAATTACAAGATTCCAAGGGAGAAGCATGAAAGAATTACCAAAAAGTCGATAAGAGTTGAAATTCTAAAAAGGGCAAGAGATGATGGATAGATATAGAATACTTCTTAATATGATGGTTATTTTATTAAGAGGTAGAAAGTAGAAATTGGGAAAATAGTATTATGTATACTGATATATAATAGAATACATTATAATTACCATGTATACACAAATGTTAGAAGTTGAAAGATTTTGATTATGAATCTAAATAGTGTTATTATTATTAGCATTGTGTATAAAGTATAATGACCCAGACAATACACTGTTCACTAAGCACTGTTCACTAAGCTATTATAGTTTTAAAGAAAAAACTATAAATAAAATTATAGATATATAAAAAAGAAATATATGTTTGCTAATGAGGTTTTAAAGAAAATTTCACAAGTGAACTGGTGGAAGTCACTTAAGCACTTGGATTCAGAAAATGTTGAAGTAATGATTTCACTTTTAACCGCAGTGGCCTCTTCTGCTGGCGTTGAAAGAATATTCTTTTCCTTTGGACTTGTTCACTCTAAATTGAGAAATCGTCTGGGGCCTGATAAAGCAGGAAAGCTTGTTTTTCTTTTCCAGATCATGAACAAAAAAGAGAAAAAAGATTAACTTCCGGTTTGGCATTGCGGCGAGACAGTCGGGAAAATAGCGGGCTCTGATGAGCGCCGCGAAAACCCCGGCTGCCGAACCGCCGCTGATGGGTCTTTAGACCGGAACCGTCCTGCAGGGACGGGGGAAAAGGAGGGATACCTCGGACGACCAAGAGGAACAGGCAAGTTCCTCGGAGGTCAGAGGGAACCCTCTGTGAGTCGGTGGCGGGGGGTGGCAGCCATGGCAGCTGCCATGAAGCTGGGACAACCGGGCTAAGTGATGTGCAGGAGGAGAGTGGATTGAAACGGAGCATTTTGAAGCCGGGTGAGTGACAACCAACCCAGGCTTGCAAAAATGCTTAGAGCAATATTATTAACTATAAGACCCCTAGCCTTAAAACAGCGGCTGAAAAACAAAGGGGCTATGGAAAGTTTAAAATGTAATCTTAAAGAGACAAAGACCCAACAAACAACTAACTCTAGAACAGAACTAATGGAATTAAATATCGAGACATGGCGAAAAGACTGGATATTTTAAAACTGGAATTGGATTTTTTTAAAAAAAGAAGATTTGATACTTTCAAAATCAAAAGAAGAAGTGTAATTAAACTGGACTGTTATATAATTGCAACAAAATGGATACTTGCATGACTATTGGAAAATGTGGATTGTAGAGGGACACCTTCTCGTCTAAAAAGGAACATTGTAACTCGTTTTTGTTATGGAAAATTTTGAACTTTACAGATAACAGTCGTGGGATTTTGTGTAGGAGGGTTTTTTTCTCGTCTGCAGGCAGCTTGACTTTGATGAAAAGAAAAGGAAACTACAATGGAACTCCTATAATTGGAATAATAACAATTTAAAAAACTGGCGCAGGAACAAAAGAAGGATTTAGCACAGGCTCAAGAGAAGGGAACTTGATGCATTTTATCCGGATTAAAAATAAGAAAAAGACTTAATATGACATATGGAGGACAAAATTGGAAGACTTTGAAAATGGAAGAAAATATATGCAAGCAGGCGAGAAAGTGAAGAAATGAGGTAGACACGGCTGGAAAAAGAAAAAAGAACAATTAAGACAATGTGATTAAAAATGAAATAATGTATAGGTGGTTGTAATAATAAAAAGGAGGTTCTTATAAGATAATTATGGACAGATAAGAATATGAGACGAATATGACATAGATATATAAAATTGAAATATTGATGGAAATTAGAATATAAGAGAAATTAAGCATGTTAAAAGAGATTTTTAAATATATACAAAGTTATGTTTTAAGCAAGAACCATGTCTCAATGTTAAATTGTCATAAAAAAGGATAATGATAAATATGATTAACTGAAATAAGCAATGTATAGATGGATGGAAACAACAAAAAAGAGGAGGATGCTGGGATTAATAGCAAAGCTAACTATAATTATGCTGTAATTAACAGCCAAAAACAAAAAAGAATATGCTGTGTTTAACAGCCAAAAAAATAAAAATGCTATGCTGCGTTTAACAGCCAAAAAACAAAAATGATTATGCTGTATTTAACAGCCAAAAAACAAAAATGATTATGTTGGGTAGGAGAACAAAACAAAGAGGATTTTGCTGAGAGTAACAGCAAAAATGAAATGATTATGTTGGGTTTAACAACAAAGACAAAGATAAAGATGTTAGGTTTAATAGTAAAAATAAAATGACTATGCTGGGATTAACAGCCAAAAATAAAAATTATTATGCTGGGTAGGACAGCAAAAATAGGGAGGAATATGTTGACATTAACAGTAAAAATGAAATGTATAAATTGGATTTAACAACAGAAATAAAGATGATAATGATGAGTTCAATAGTAAAATAAAATGATTATGTTGGAATTAACAGCCAAAAAATAAAAATGATTATGTTGGGAACAGTAAAAATGAAATGATTGTGTTGGGATTAATAGTAAAGTAATGAAGATGATTTTTATGGGAGTAACAGTTAAAATATTTTTTAAAAGTTTACAGTGGTAGTCAACCTGGTCCCTACCGCCCACTAGTGGGCGTTCCAGCTTTCATGGTGGGCGGTAGGGGTTTTGTCCCTACTTTATAAATCACCATTACTGTGGAACCGGTGGGCGGTTAGAAAATTTTACTACTAACAGAGATATAAAAGTGGGTGGTAGGTATAAAAAGGTTGACTACCCCGGTTTACAATAACTGTAATGATTTATATTGTTAAAATATATCCATCCAAGCAAAAAGAAAGAGAAAAATGGAATGATATTTGGTTAGGATTTAAGATTTAAGTAACGGGTTTTTGGGATAATGGCATAGTTAAATTGATAGAATTTAGAGAAATAACTGAGTAAAGTATTAAGTTGTGTTAATTGGAAGTTAAGAATTGTTAGTGACTTGTACTAATTTGTGACCGGATCAATGCTTCATTTTGGAAAAGATGTGTTTTATGTTTGTGTTTTAAAAAAAATAAAAAATAAACTTTTTTCAAAAAAAAAGGAGAACAAAGATGATAATGAGTGAGCTGCAGAAGACTGTATTTAAAGTTTTTTTCGTATGTGGACCCAGCTGATATATTCAATTTAAGTTCTTTTGTTTGTTTTTTCAAAGATATTTTGTTTATGCACTTCAGTTACTAAACATTGATGTTTAAGCAAATACAAGAATATATAATATAATGTTATTGTTTTAATTAAATAAAAGAATTTGAGTAGTTCTCCAACTATGTGTGATTAACCTATTAACCTGAAATCGGTTCTGATATCGCTGTTTTACTAACCTGTCAGCTTATTATTCTAAATAGGAAACCTTCATTTTGTTTGCAAATAATAATATTAAAGATTCTAACTACCAGCAAGAATGAGTCCTTACATTTAAAGAGCACCTGTCATTTCAGATCCATCATGGCAGTGCCTGTTAGCGGGCATCCACTCACCTGCTGCCCGCCACGTCCCTCACCTTGTTGCCGCATCACCAGCTGTCCCATTAAAGTGAATGGAACTGTGGGTGAGTCAACAGCGGGTCAGAGGTGGAGCTGCTGCGGAAAAGAGATGACAGTTGCTCTTTAAAAATTATGATTTAAATCGAGTTGATTTAAATCAAATCCACCCTGATTTTGATCATCAGACTTTGCTTGTGATGCCAGCATACCACAAAGATCTCTAAATCCTACTAACATACCTGTTTTGTTGGTCTCCTGAGTTTTCTGTTTTTCACTTCTCCCATCAAGATTGTCACCATCATCATCGTCATCATCTTCACTGTACTGACCAAGTGCATTGACTAGCTCCACAAATATTTCATCATTGATAAATCCACACTCTGAAAATTAAGCATAAACGAACACCAGATGAGGCACATATTTATTACAAAGCTGTGTATAACTAAGGAAATATAGTCTACCATATAGTAAAGATAAAGCAATTTCTTAAGCCTGAAGTAAAATAAACTTAAATAAGATGAAGTGTCATGGACCTTACAACACACAGATCTACAAATATCCACGTATAAATAAATCCATTAGTGAAGAGAGTGATCCTCACCAGAACTTTTTCCATTTTGTAGTTACTATTTTTCAATTCTATTTATTTATTCTATTGCTTTATTTATTTTATTGTTTTATTTTATTGTTAACTAAGAATTGAAAGGTCTATGCAAGATTCAGGCCTAGACAACAGTCTAAAATCCTTTTTATTAAGGAAACTTAAGGCTTATTTGAATACTAGTTAGGAACATAATATTCAGTACAGTATCATTGCATTACAGCTCAGTGTCAAAAAGTGGCATCAGTATAAGCAAGCGGGTTTCCTGTATTGTGCAGAAAGAACTATCCATCTGTAAAGAGGATACAAAAATGGAATCACAAACAATGGCAATCACATTATTTGATGCAAAGAACCTTTTCTCAGAAACAATGTATGTTATTATAATTGGGTGAGGAGAGGTTGATCCCTAGGTTCCTGCAGTGTGGGGTGTCTCAGGGCTTGAGTTTCTCACCTCTCCTTTCTACGATCTACCTGGAACCGCTGGGTGAGGGCATCCGATGGGGGCGTGGGGTGTAACAGTACCCTCAGTACCCTGAGGATACTGTTACATACATGCTGCCAGGTTCATCTTATGGTCACTCACTCAGCCCTGGAAAATAGCCACACTCAAATCACTTTCAACCGAAGCAAAACTTTACTGGTTACAATATATATATATGGTGGTTAAGAGTAGATGGGTGTGTGAGAAAGAGCAAATATATATATAAACAATGTATATATATTTACTCTTTCTCACACATACCCGCACACACCCATCTTCACTTAACCACATCCTTCTCAACTAGGCTGGTAGGCAGTAGCCAGAGGGGTGGAAACCGCCAAGTCTGGATCCAAAGACGACTCAAAGAGTGGGTGGGCTTCAGGACCCCTTTTATCCCCAAAGGTCTTGCTTTGTTGATTCACAAGACTGGAAGCTATTCTTCCCTTGTTGATTTTCAACTCTGGTAGCTGTTGATAGGATTTGGGGAAGGCTTTCCCATGTGCTCAGGGTCAACTTCATTTTTCTAGTTTGGGTGAAATTTTTCCTTTGTTTCCTTAACAACTTAGTACCTTCTTATCTATCTCCTGAAAGGATCCTTTTAGACAAGATTCCTGGATATCCAGCTTGCTTACATGCCTGCTTCATCTTTAGGTATGGCAGCTTCAGTCTAGTCTCACAATACCTGCCTTGTTTCCCCGAAAATAAGACCTACCCAGAAAATAAGCCATAGCATGATTTTACATGCTGCTTGCAATGAGCCCTAACCCAAAAGTAAGCCCTTAAGAACATCATCAGCGGGGGGTGGGGGTGGGACGGTGGGCGTGGCCAGCTGTTGCTCATGTTGGAGGCGGCACCAGTGGGGGGAGGAAGATTTCTTCACACACACCCCTTACATTCTTTTCTTCCCGAGCAATTGCTGCTTGGCTCTTTCAGCACTTGCAGAAAGGACTGAAAAGGAAAAAGCCATCTGTTCTTCTCTGGATCGATTTCAGAAGCCACTACTGCTGCCTGGCCGACCCCAAGGTCCGTCTGCTGGGCCTGCTGCACCTTCTGCTGCTGGGGGCCAGTGGCGCCTGGGCTGGGCTGCTCTTCAACCAGGTCAATGGGCAGTGGCAGGGAGAAGGCTCCCCGCGTCATCTATTTGGCTGCTAGGCAACCTGCCGCTGCCCTGCGTGACCTCAGCACTGGCCGCCATCCTGCTGCTGCTCTCGCAGCACATGCGGACCAAGCTCTTGGCATGCTCTGGTCTCCGCCCGCCCTGCCTGCTGGGCCTGCTGCTGCTGGGACACTTCTCGACCGTGGCGGGTGCCGTACTGGCCGTGGAGGGGCTGCCCGTGCTGCTGCTGGCCTCGTGGGGACTCTTTGCCTTCCTGACCATGCTGCCTTCCTGGGCTGCTCCTGCCTGGTGCCCATATCTATGACCTTAGGAGAATAAGGCTAGCCTGTATTGCTGGGATCTCCCTTTCAGTGGCCGCACCCACGTTCTGGGAGAGAGTGCAGGAGCCAGTCAAAAAGCCCTGCCTTTGGCACACTCACACCAACATGCAACTGCCGCTCTTTCGCACCATGTCTATTGTGAAGATTTGTGCCAAGGAAGGTCCGCACTTTCTCCTTCGTTTCTTTCTCCCTCCCCACCCCCCCGGCTGCTCTGTCTAAGCTCAAGCTTCCAACCCCAATGGACCCAGAAAGGGGAAGGAGCTGACAAGGGGTATGGGGGAAGATTTATTTTATGCCTTTGGGCTGCTGCATGCCTCCTCAGTGCTGCAGGTACTGGGCTATGGCTATACTCAGCCTGGCGCTCTTCAGGCCATGGACCTGCTCTCATGCTAGCTGTGCGAGGCAGGCATGGGCCTGCCCCAGGCCACCTTCAGCATATACCTCACCTGCAGCTGATCTGCTGCCGCCTCACCTTCCACCCAGGCTGCCGAGTCCCGGCTGCTACCTAGCAGCCTCCACTACCTCCCGCTGGAACTATGCCATGTACCCCACAGGCTGGGTGGCACGCCTCTCCCTTACCCTGCGCAGCTTCGGCAGGTGTCTGGAAAGTGGAGGGAGGCAGATCCACACACACACGCGCTTTACCTCATCTCATTACGGTGGCAGCAGCCTGCCGAACGGGCTAGGAGGAAGGCGAGGCAGCAGCAGAGCAGCCGCAGGCCAGGGGCAACCCGATGCCCCCCTTATACAGCTGGAATGAGAGTTGCAACGCCCACCAGGGCCAGAGCCTAAAGAGAGCCAGCCTCAGTGTAGCCGTAACCCAGCAGCTGCAGCACCGACTAGGTATGTAGGCCAGCGCTCAGCAACCCAAAGGCAGCGGCGGGCGAGGTGGCATGGGTGGTGCGGTTCCACTGGTGGTCGCTGGCAAAGGGGCCCTGGCAGGCTGGCAGCAGAGGGGTGCTCCGGAGGTCATAGATCTGGGACAACGTGCCCCGCACCAGGCAGGAGCAGCCCAGCAGCGCTGCCAGGATGGCGAAGAGCCCCTGTGAGGCCAGCAGCAGCATGGGCAGCCACTCGGTGGCCAGCACGGTGCCAGCTGCAGCCGAGAAGTGTTCCGGCAGTAGCTGTCCCAGCAGGCAGGGCAGGCAGAGGCCAGGGTGTGCTGAGAGTTTGGGGTGTTGTGGCTGCAGGCAAACAGATGGTGGGATGGAGAGGGCGGGGCTGGTGGTAGCAGCATTCCCACTCCCGTCGGCCCCCAAACTCTCCACCTCCTGTATGTAAAAAAAAAAAGACTTCCCCCGAAAATAAGCCCTAGTGCTTATTTTGGAGCCCCCAAAAATATAACACCCATTCTTATTTGTGGGGAAACATGGTAGCTATACCTCTTTACCCCTGGCTGGGCAGGTGATGCTGTTGCTGTGTTGTCCAAGTGTCTGGAGCCTGTAAGGGTGTGGATGGGGATGAACCAACTTTGGCTCAACCCTGGCAAGACTATGATGGCCTCCTCAGATACTTTTACCTCTCTGGACGCCAGCTCAGAGGAGGATGAGCTGGTCCCAGGAACATCGGGGTGGGGGTGGGGAGGTGGCAGCATGTCCGGAGGCAGCTGGTGGCCCCGAACCAGGATCGGCAAGGCCAAGTGCAGTGGAGCAGTCGCAGGGTGAGTAACTGGACAAGCAGCTGGCTGAGCATGGGATGGTTGAGACACAACTGCAGCAGGAGAACCCCGAGGCCTTGGGCAAAGAGAATGTGCAGCTGCAGCCAGTCAGTGCAGAGGAGGAATTGCCTCTCCTTTGCCTGATCCAAGAGTATGCAGAGCGGAGAAGAGGCAGGAGCAACGGAGGTCAGGCCGGTCCCTTAAGCAAGAACGACCCTCGACTCCATTTGGTGTGAAAGGTTTACTTTACTAAAGGCCAAGTGGATTACACTATAGCAAAGCCAGAACTGAGGTTTGCATGCCAAACTTTTCCCCCTTTGTCTCTTCCCATTGTTGATCTCACATTGCCCAATCATATTCAAATAAAATGTTTTGGGAACAGTTTCTTCAACTGTAGACTGGGTGGTGTGGAGGTGCATGTCTTTCCCAGTTCTCTGACCTTTAAGTTGTGTCTCTAGAATGTATGATTAGTCGTTAGGCTTTTCCCCCCTCCCATCCAGCTCCCTCCCTCCATAGTTCATGGCAGACTGACAGCTTGAGAATGTGAAGCACAGGCGTGAGATGGCAGTTCTGACAGTATTTTCCCCATGGCGGCTCCTACCTTGTGGAACACTCTCCTACCAGTGATTCAACAGGCCCCCACCTTTCTATCCTTTTTTAAGGCCATTAAAAGCTATCTTCTTATGGAGGTGCTGGGATAGGATTGTCTAGGTATAGTATGGAAGGAGGGGAACTGAGCCTACTGTGGGACATCTCAAGGGGACAATTAAGGCAATGTTTTTATTTTATTGTTTTACTGTTTTTACTGTCCTATGATTGTTTGGAGTGGCATTGTTGCACTTAGTGGTGAAGACACTCGCCTCCCACTTGGAAGGTTGAGAGTTCAATCCTATCTGCTGTGAATTCTGCATGGTGTCAGGAAGGGCATCCGGCCAGTAAATGCTCAGCTCCATCCAGTCACCCTGAATTAAGAGATTACAGGGTCGTAAAAAGGAGGGCTTTTTTTTTACTATCTTATGATTGTTTGATTAATTGGTTTTATTGTTGTTATGAGCCACCTAGATTTGCTTAAGATGGGCAGCTGTATAAATCTTTTAAATAAATGATAAATTATATTTAACAGACAGACCATATCCACTATCTGAAGCAAATGCTTTAGAAAAAGGCATATAACTTACCTCTATCTCCATGTACCTTTCCATCATAGTTTTTTATTAGTTCTTCAATAAAAGTTCCATCCTGATCAAGCACTTCATCACCCATATAAGGAATGTTATGTAAAACTGTCTCATCCTCTACCTAAAAAAAATAGAAGTATGACAAAGTAAAACATTTGGGGCTTCTGTGAACAAAGGTAACAAGCTGTAGATATTTCAATCCCTTACACAGTAGCACAAAGTCAAATAATAGGACAAACTACAGGGTCATTGATATCTCAACTGGTCTGCAGAAAAATTGCATCACAGATTGAACGAAGGTCAGTTGCCAAGGGTTGGACAGATAAAAGGCAGTGTACTATGGTCTTCTGATTAATCAGAGAACAAGGGTCAAAAATTAAATTCTGGTTAAACCAGAAGGCCAAGAAAAGAATATCAACTTGACCAGTATTAGATATAAATACTTTGGACTTCAGAATTAATTTTTCTCCTCCACCCTAAACTTTGCACTCAATTTGTTTTATGTGTATATTTTAAATTGTTTGATGGCAAGGCTTTTCTCTCTTTAGCATTTCAGCTGCTCTGAGAGACAACTGTTGTCTGAAAAGCAAGATAAGTAAACAGCAAATAAATCATACACAAATTTTCTGGCGCTTCATCTCCCTCAGCTCCTCGGAGAACCAAGGAGCTAAGTGAGTTTGGTGGCAGGTCAGAGGCCGCAAAGGCACGACACGGTCCAAAGCCCCAGCGGCCGCACTATCCCAGGCAGCCACCAGGTCTTCAGCCGAGTCATGAGCCAGAGTCTCAGGAAATGGCCCAAGCTCCATCTGGAACCTATCAGGATCCATCAGGCGCCTGGGGCGGAACCACCTGGTCGGTTCCGCCTCCCTGCAATGGGGTGCGGCAGTCAGAAAGTCAAGTCGAAGGAGCGAGTGGTCAGATCATGACAAGGGTTCAATACCTATATCCCCTGTATCAAGGCCACTTGACCACTGATCAGAGATAAAAACTAAGTCCAGAGTGTGTCCACCCATGTGAGTAGGGCCATGAATTACTTGAGTCAGGTACATGGCCGTCATGGAAGCCATGAACTCCTGAGCTACCTCAAACGTTTCACCGATAGATGGCAGGTTAATATCCCCCATGACCAAAAGTCTGGGGGTATCAACTGCCACCTCGGCTATGACGTTGAGGAGCTCGGGCAGGGTTGTTGCCACGTGGCAGGGAGCCAGGTACCTGATCAACAAACCCATCTGCACCCCACGACCCCACTTCACAAAAAGGGACTCACATCCGGCTATCTTTGGTACAGTGGCCTCCCTCGGATCAAGACCCTCCTTTATGATAACCACTACCCCTCCACCCCTGCCCTGAGCTCTCGGCTGATGGAATGCACGGAAGCCTGGTGGCCACATATCCACGAGGGGAACCCCCCCTTCATGGCCCAACCAGGTCTCCGTAATACCTGCCAGGTCCTCTCCCCCCACCTGAATAAGGTCACAAATGAGGGGGGCTTTATTTACCACGGACCTGGCATTGCATAACAACAGCTGAAGACTTGGGCCCTGAGAATCTGAGCAACCTGGGGAACGGGAAGAGCTAAGGGGACCGGGGCATGCAATCGCTCAGAGATAGCGAGTGCGTGCCCCCACCACATGATACAGCCCCCTGCTCCCACCACATCTGCCCCTCCCACTCAGCGTATTAATAGAAAATCCCTCGGCAGAGGGCACTCTAATGGCCCTCTTATCCCCAGAGTCCATACCCCCCATGGCACCACTGACTGCCGGGCCAGTCCCCTTCCCCCGTGGGTTATCCCCCAAACCCACATAACCCTCCCACCCCCAGAACCCCTTAAAAGTCTATTTAAAAATGTCCCCAAAAAGCCCCTCAATCCCCTTTTTGCGACATGCCACCTCTCGGGGTCCCAAAACCCGTCATCAAGGTAGGCCCTCGATAACATGGAGGGCCAAGCCTGCGAGAGGGGGGAATCTCGCAGCGCAAGAAGCTTAGACCTTGAATACATCCAAAAATATTGGGGTGATGGTACAGATATGGCCTACGTATGGCCTAGGGGTCCATAATGATAGTCTTAAAACATCCAGGAAACAAGGCCAGATTAAAACATAACCGGAAGAATCACCACTACCCTCTCACGTTAGTGGGTAGGAGTCCTCACGTTCTGACCAACTGGGGGGAATATCCAGACCACCCTCTCACGGTGGTCGGCCATACTGGTCATGGAAAGTTGGAAAGTCCAAAACCACTCTCTCACAGTGGTTTGGCCATATTGACCCTGGAAATTCATGGTGGAGGGTTTCCCACCAACATAATGCCCCTCGTCAATTGCAAGCACCTGGCCTCCGGCCGACCAACCGGGGCCCCGTCGGCGGCGTCGGCAGCGTCGCGGGCACCACCAACAGCTTCCTCGTCGGAAATCCTCATCTCACAGACGCCCCCTACCTCCATCCAGGGCGTCTGTGGTCCGACGAAAAGTGCAGCCCACACCGACACCGCAGCAACCGACACTGTCATCCACCATCCGCCGTCGCTGGCGGCGCCGCCCACAGCCGCCACCACTGCCTCTCGCGGCGAACAGCAATCCCTCGCAAAACAGCATTCCGGGAGCGTTGGAGAGCCAGAAAAACACATTGGCTACATGCTCCGCCAGCTGGGCAAGGGGTCGTAGATGGTCAATGGCCCCTGCAGACCCCCTCGCAATGGCCAACTATCGTCCCATCTCTTACAGTGTTTCGGGTAGGACCACCATCTTGGACATGCGCAAGGATGAATCTCAAATTGCAACTTCCTGCAATTTTCTTCTGACTTAGAAAACAACTCTTAAGTATGAAACGGTGGAGAATTGGTATCAGACCAAGAGAGGAAAGGTATCAACAGGTCACCATATTTCCACTGGAAGAAATGGTGGCGAGGCCAGACTGGTGGACTTACGGCCAAATAGTATCTTTCAATCATGGTGACCCTATCCTCAAGTCTAAAGAAGAGTTAGAATTAGAAGGAGGTATTTGCCATTGGTTTACATATCAACAATTGAAAGAAAAATTTAAATTAAATAAAAAGAGTTATGGAATTGATTTTGTGAAAAAACTACTGTGTGGTAGTGATGAACATATTGCTAAGCTTTATAAGCTGTTATTGAATTTGAATTTGGAGAATGAGTATATAAAGCATTGTATGATTCAGTTGGCAAAGTATTTTGGATATAATGTAATGCTTGAACAATGGGAGTGTCACGTTGTGGATGAAAGGTTTAAAATTCACATTAAATTATAACTTAAAGGAATTTTTTTATAAGATGATGTATCGTTGGTATTTAACACTGGATAAGTTGTCAAGAATGTATAAAGGTATTTCAATTGAATGTTGGAAATGTAAATGTAAAGAAGGAACTTTTTATCATTTATGGTGAACATGTGATAAAGCAAATAAGTATTGGAGTAGGATTCACATCTTAACACAGAAGATTCTTCAAGTGAACATAAAGATAAAACCAGAAACTTTTCTTTTAGGCCTTATGGATAAAGAACTTGGAAAAAATGGAACTTTGATATTATATATGTTGACGGCAGCAAGCATTTTTGCGCATAATTACTTTATGGAAGTACACTCTGTTTCCCACAATGGATGAATGGATGAATGGGTGCAAAATTTGATGGAGTTAGCAGAGATGGCTAAATTGACTGCTTTGATTAAAGAAAAGAACACCATTTTGTTTCTACTTAGAGACTGCTTTTGGAGTTTGTGCTTGAGGGGGAAAAATGAAACTTTGATTTTGGGTTTTGCCGATTAGATAGGTTTGGTGTTATAGAAATGGCTAGTACATACTATTATATAAAAGGAAAAAGTTGAGGCTTCATGTTATCTTATTCTACTGCACCAAAAGTAGTTGGAAGTCAATGCTTTTTTTTCTTTTCCCCCTCTACCCTACACTTTTCTCTCTTCCCCTTTTCCTCCCCTATTTTACCCTCATCTTTCATTATATTTTTGTATTTTATGCTTTGTTAAAATTAATAACATTTTAAATGAAAAAAACCAATACTGAGTAATGCAGGCTATGTCTATCAAATATCTAAAACATCTGGCAGGCTATCCCACCTCCTTTACATGGATGATCTGAAAGTGTATGGAAAAACACCATCTGAAATAGAATCACTGCTCAACACTGTGTGTATAATGGGGAAAAATAGTGAAAACTGAGGGAACCAAGATGCCCTATGGAAATACCATCAAGAGTCTGGATGAAGACCATCACTACAAATACCTTCAAGCTGACAACATCAAGCACCCTGAAGTCAAGGAAAGGGTTAGCAGTGAATACATCAAGACAATGAAGAAGATTTTAAAGTCCAAACTCAGTGGAGGAAATACCATCAAAGCAGTTAACACCAGGGCAATTCCAGTCATTAGATACACAGATGGAATAGCGGACTGGACTCACGCAGAACTGAAGGCCCTGGATAGGAAGACTAGAAAAATAGTGACAATGAATCATGCCTTTCATCCACACAGCAATGTTGACAGGTTCTACTTACCAAGGAAAATGGGTGGGCGTGGAATGTTACAAGTACATCAGATGGTTGAAGAAGAAAAAAGGGCATTGGAAGAATATCTGAATGATAGTGAAGAAGATGCACTGAAGCTAGTATACCAGGAAGGCCTACTGAGTAGTTGGAGAGACCAAACTGGCCTATAAGAAAGACCAAATGAACAGAAATAAGCATGGGAAGACAATGCATTACATGGCCAGTACATTTAAAAAAAAATAGGGAAAACAGATACTAAGACCTGGCAATGGCTCACAGCAGGAAAGGTGAAGAAAGAGACAGAGGTGCTGATTCTGGCTGCACAAGACCAAGCCTTAAGAACAAATGCATACAAAGCCAGAATTGAGAAGACAACAACAGATAGCAAGTGCCGCCTCTGCAAAGAAGCTGAAGAAACAGTGCATCACCTAGTTAGCTGCTGCAAGAAAATTGCACAGATTGACTACAAACAACAGCATGACAAAGTAGTAACAATGGTGCATTGGAAGATCTGCAAGAAATATAATTTGCCTGCAAGCAAGAACTGATGGGACCATAAAATGGAGAAAGTCATAGAAAATGAAGAAGTGAAATTGCTCTGGGACTTTAGAATTCAAACGGACAAGCACCTGCCACATAGCACCCCAGACTTAACAATTGTTGATCAGCAAGGCAAAAAAGTCTGTATAGTGGACATGGCAGTAGCTGGAGATAGCAGAATAGAAGAGAAAGAACTGGAGAAGATAACAAAATTCAAAGACCTGCAACTAGGAATAGAACTACTGTGGCAAAAGAAAGCAAAGGTAGTACCAGTAGTTATAGGCACACCTTGGGTGTAATCCCAAAACAACTGGAGCACCACTTGTACACCATCGGCATTGACAAATTCATCATCAGTCAATTGCAAAGGGGATCTTTGCAAAGGGGAACAGCTTATATCCTGCGACAATACATCTAAAGACAGGGCTGTCAAACTCCTGGCCTACAGGCCAGATGCGTCATGCACTGGCCACACCCCCGCCCAGTTTAGTGAAGGGGGGAAAGTCCCAATATGTCACATGATGCCGCTGTGATGACGTGAGTTTGACAGCCCTGGTCTAACACCATCAAACAACATCTGCCTATCTCAGGTCCTTGGGATAGACTCGATAGGAGGAGAAAAATGACAAATCCTGTTTGAACATCTGGCTGACTGTGCAGTGATCCCTTATATATTTTATATGTGGTCCAAGACAATTCCTCTTCACTCAGTGTGGCCCAAGCAAGCCAAAAGTTTGGACATCCATGGTTTAAACCATATTTTGATGCAGTCTAAAATGTCCTTGTTCATAATTTTGCTGTTCAACACATGTGCAGGAATTGTTTCCAAACCCATAATTAAAAAGAACTTAGTTTTTTTTCCCCCGATATACCTACAAATAAAATCAAAATATAAGACAAATATAAGACATTGTTTGGCTGATGGCACCCTGAGGAGACCCTCTCTGTGGGAGCGCACGGGTCGATGGGAAGTCATCGGTGACAGCAGGCGGTCTCGGAGATAACTAGGCCCTATGCCATGGAGCGCTTTAAAGGTGATCACCAACACCTTGAAGCGCACCCGGAAGACCACCAGAAGCCAGTGCAGCTCGCGCAGGAGCGGTGTTATGTGGGAGCGCCATGCTGCTCCCGTCACTACCCGCGCGGCTGCGTTCTGGACCAGTTGGAGCCTCCGGGTGCTCTTCAAGGGGAGCCCCATGTAGAGAGCATTACAGTAGTCTAGGCGAGAGGTGACGAGGGCGTGAGTGACTGTGCACAGGGAATCCCGATCAAGAAAGGGCCGCAACTGGCGAATCAGGCGAACCTGACAAAAGGTCCCCCTGGCTACAGCCGTCAGATGTTCCTCCAAAGACAGCTGCCTATCCAGGAGGACTCCCAGATTGCAAGCCCTTTCCGCAGGGACCAAAGACTCGCCCCCGATAGTCAGTGATGGAGTCAACTGACTATATCGGGATGCCGGGAGCCACAGCCACTCCGTCTTGGATGGGTTGAGCCTGAGCTTGTTTCTCCCCATCCAGATCCGCACGGCTTCCAGGCACTGGGACATCACTTCGAGGGCATCGTTGGGGTGGCCTGGGGTGGAGATGTACAGCTGTGTGTCATCAGCGTACTGATGGTATCTCACCCCAAAGCCACGGATGATCTCACCCAGCGGCTTCACATAAATGTTGAACAGAAGGTGCGAGAGGACCGATCCCTGCGGCACTCCACAAACGAGAGGCCTCGAGGTCGACCTCTGCCCCCCGTCAACACAAACTGCGACCGGTCGGAGAGAAAGGAAGAGAACCACCGTAATACGGTGCCCCCCATCCCCAACTCTTCCAGCCGGTGCAGCATGATACCAAGATGAGGTGGACAGGCTGATTTCATGGTGTGGAGACAATAATTTGGTCCTTAACACCAATAAAACCAAGGAGCTTATAGTGGACTACAGAAGGAATAGATCAGACATCCAGCCCTTGGTTATCAATGGAGACCAAGTGGAGCAAGTGGCCAGTTTTAAGTTTCTGGGTGTTATCCAGCGGTGAAATCTACCCGGTTGCGTGAACCGGTAGTGCCGGCGGCGGGTGGCTCTGCCCACCCGCCGGGACATCATTACATCCTGTTTTTGACCCTCTGCGCATATGCAGAAGGCTCTGTGCATGTGCAGAAGTGGTACGCATGAGCGTAGCATGCGCACATATGCGCACGCTCATATTTCCGAACCAGTAGCGAAGGTAAGTACATTTCACCGCTGGTGTTATCATAAAAAAGGACCTGACCTGGGGCGCTCACATTGCAGCACTGGTCAAAAGGGCCCAGCAGAGATTATACTACCTGAGACTTCTCAGGAAACAACAACTGAATGAAAAATTGCTGGTGACCTTCTACCGCTACACTATAGAGAGTATCTTAACTTACTGCACCTGTGTATGGTTTCCTAATTGCACAGTGGCAGATAGGACAGTGCTCCAGAGGGTTAACATCATTGTCCAGAGGATCATTGGTTGCCCTCTCCCCTCCTTGGAAGAGCTTTATAGCTCCCGTTGCCTTAAGAAAGTTCAAAACATTCTTAAAGAGCCATCTCATCCTAGGCACCTTTTTTTTGAACTATTGCCATCTGGCAGACGGTACAGGACAATAAGAACAAGGACAAATAGGCTGAAAAACAGCTTCCATCCCAGAGCAGTAACTATGTTGAATTATACTGTATAGTGCAATATTAATGCAGTATCAGGGGTTTTTCAATTCAATTGAAAACCGTCACTCGTGTCTGGGGCGCCGGTAGCAGCCCGAGCACTCTGCCAGTGAAAATGGACTCCCAAGCTCCGTTTTTGGCTGCAATGGCCTCCTGCAACCCTCAGTCAATGAAAACAGCTTGGGAGGGCTGAATGTGGCCCTCCCAAGCTCTGTTTTCGCTGGCAGAGGCACCGCAGGCCAGTCCTTTGCCGTTTCCTGGGTGGCCCCGCGGGCTGGATCCAGCTCCAGCTCCCAAGCCTTGAGTTTGACATCCCTGCCCTAGTACAAGAGCACTTGGGAGGAGGTGGTTAATGCCATTATTCCCCTACCCCAGAAAGTGGCCTAGGTGACCACATGACGAGCCGCACAACAACTGACCACACCAGGGAAGTTACTGACCCAGAAACTCAAAACCAAGTTGCAAAGTGACCCCTGGTTCAAGGAACACCCGCAACTCTTGACCATTAGGGACAAGCTGGCCTGGAAGGGGACTAAGCTATACATCCCTAACAGCCTGCAGATGCAGGTCCTACAAAGTAGCCATGATGCCAGGCAGGCAGGTCACTTTGGGTGTCAACCCTAAAGCTGACCTGACTGAAGCCATTTTGAAGCTTCAATGTTCCCACATTGGAGCTGAGGGATAGGGAGGGGGGGGGAATAGAAATAGCTTGGGTTTTGTAGCCAAAACAAAATACTTTCTCCTGGGAACCAAGGACCACAGGTGGCCAGAGAGAGAAGGAGTGAAGTTACCAGGCAACTGGACCACACCTTGATTGGACCATGTGACTGGGAAAGGGGAAAAACTTTACTTTTAATTAGGCAAAAATCATGAGAACATTCAGAGTTGGTTTTCACCAGCCTGTGCCAATATGATATGTCCAATAAAACTATTCTTTGAGGAACCTACCTGCCTCGGAGTTCTGTTTGCTATGGGCGTATTACTTGGAACCCTGACATTGGGTTCCTGAAAACCCTGTGTCATGCCCCTGTCGGAGTCTGAATCTGTGGGGGAAGATGAGCTGGAACAAGAATTGACAGACAGAGATTGAGAGGCCAGCTCCGTTGGCCTTGGAGGAATCTGGGGAAGGGCAGAGTCAGCCCAGGCAAGGCTTTTCTGAATTAGTATGGCCTGCAGACAGGGAGAGCTCAGGAGAAGAGCAAGGACTACCCCCTCCTGATCAGAGAGCAAGGAGGGAAGAGAGACGGCGAGATCAATGCAGATTGAACCAGCTATGAGGGAGGGTGCCCCGCCCCCTTTCACAAGGCACACATGGGGACTGAGATGTAAAGAGGTGCTGCTGGGTGGGGCATTTGTTGGGAACAAGCGTTGAATCTGTGGAGCCTCATGTGCACTTGCCAAAGCCTGGAGATTGCTGTACTCTGTCTTGTGGGGCTTGCCAGTTTGCCTGCTTCGCTGAACTTCTTGCTCTGGTTACTGTTTAGCTAACCTGGCTTATTGGACTGCTGGCTGTGGTTGCTGTTTGATTAACCTGGCTTACTGGACTACTTACAGCAAGAGGCTTATTTATTTATTTATTTATTTATTTATTAGTCGCATTTCTATGCCGCCCAACTCCCTAGGGCTTCTGAAGGTGCATGTGAGAGCTTTGCTCCAGGACTTGTAGTGAATGTGGGAACGTTTGGGGGCACAGTTGGAACAATAAAGGGGGAGTTAGACCTGTTCTCTGGTTGTGTTGCTTTTGTGTCATGTCCTGGGTCATCACACCCTGCACCTGGTTAGGAGACAGTTCTGGTGGCCAGGGATGAAAAAGGACATTGAGAGCTATGTAAAGAGTTGTGCAACCTGTGCAACGATGAAGAAAAGACTGGGAAAGCCCCCTGGGTTGCTGCAGCAAGTAGCCGAGCCCACCTGGCCCTGGGAAGTGATCATGATGGACTTCTTAGTCGAGCTGCCGCAAAGTGGAGAGAATACCGTGATTTGGACAGTGATTGACCTATTTTCCAAGCAGGCTCATTTCATTGCCTGCCCCACATTACTGTCTGCCCACAAACTGGCAAAGTTATTCCTGAGGCATATCTACCGATTCCCACAGTCACACGCCGGATTATTTCTGATCAGGCATCCAATTCATGGCTAAATTCTGGAGGGAGTTCTTAAAGTCCATTGGGTCCTCCCAAGGGCTTAGTTCGGCTTTTCATCCAAGTACCAATGGGGCAATGGAGAGAAATAACGCCATGGTGGAGCAGTACCTAAGGCCATGATGGCAAACCTGTGGCATGTGCAGCCATATCTGTGGGCACGCGAGCGTTGCCCTAGCTCAGCTCCAGCGCGCATGCGCGTGCCGGCCAGCTGATTTTTGGGCCTTCCGGGTCCACCGGAAGTCAGGAAACGGGGCATTTCTGGCCTCCAGAGGGCCTCCGGGGGGGGGGAGGCCATTTTCGCCCTCCCCAGGCTCCAAGAAAGCCTCTGGACCCAGGGGAGGGTGAAAAATGGGCCTACCGGGCCCACTGTGCCATCATGGGCCAAAAGCGGGGGGAGTGCAGGGGGTCGCATGTGCATGCACGGGGGTGGGGTGCATTGAATTATGGGCATGGGCATGCGGGCACGTGACCCCCCCACGCTCCCCACCGCTTTTGGCACGCAATGGCAAAAAGGTTAGCCATCACTGACCTAAGGTGTTATGTCAACTACCAGCAGACTAATTGGGCAGAACTACTGCCTTTTGCTGAAGTGGCATACAATAATGCAGTGCACAGCAGCACTGGGCTTAACCCCTTCAAGGTGGTCAAGGGGGTAGACTTCGTCCCCATGCCAGAATACCCCCAGGAGCCTCCCTCTTTTATTAGTCTAACGGAGTGGGTTGATTCATTGCACAATGCGTGGGGGAATGTAAGGTGAGCACTGGCAAAAGCAACAGAAGCCTACAAAGAGCAAGCTGATAAGAAATGGGCCCCACAGAGACCCTTCCAGGTGGGGGAGAAGGTTTATCTCTCCATAAAGTACTTAAGGCTAAAGTTGCCCTGCAAAAAACTAGGTCCTAAATTCTTGGGGCCATTCCCCATCGTAAAGGTAATCAATCCAGTTACCGTGGAACTAAAACTTCCCCGCCTTTTGGGGAAGGTGCACCCGGTGTTCCAAAGTAGCTTTTTAAAACCAGTAGTCAGCTCTACATTTGAGACCGATAGCTTCAGTGACACCAAAGCCCATAGTGGTGGAAGGGGAGATCCATTATGAAATAAAGCGGATTTTAGATTCTAGACTCTATATGGGGAAGTTACAATATTTAGTGCAATGGAAAGGATATGCTTTATCAGAGGCCACCTGGGTTAAGAGCACCAATGTGACAGCAGACAGGCTAGTAACAGAAATTCCATGATAAGAACCCTCAAAAACCCAAAGCATCAATAGACAGGGGGATGACTGAAAGGGGTTTAATTGCAGTTTGTGATTCATATCTTACAGCTGCTCTTTTCCAAGTAAGGGGAGCTGACTGTCAACTCTCAAAACGACTCTAGCTGAAGCCATATTTCTCTTGCTTCGTTTCTTAGTTGCCATACTTATGGGGGGGGACTTATGGAATGTAAAATGTTTTCCTCCAATGTGTCAGACATAACAATGATAAGGCTCCTGAGAAGCAAGGCCAAATCAGTGTGCCCTAGCAATGGCAGGAGGGAGTGCTGAGAAGTTCATCACCTGCTTGGTTGGCTAACGTGACCTGTGACACAAGGGTGTGGACAATATCTATTCTTTAATTATACCAAAAACGTGGGAATTATTCAGTGTTGGCTTCACCTTTCACCGTGCCAATATGATATACCCAATAAACAGGATTTTTGAGGAAGCCAAGGCCTCCGAGTCTTGAATTGGTTGGGAGCATTACTCGGAACCATGACATACCTCTTCTCTAAATCAATGGAGTTGGTTGTTTTCTTTCTTGAGTTTTGAATGGAGGCAAGCCTGACAGTGATCCTGGGCGATGACTCAGCCAGTATGGGTTTCTGTAATTTACATCTCACCATATTTTTTATGGAAGAGACACTCTTTGTCTGACCCCTCTGATGAGAGCTGTCTAGTATTGTTGAACCTCTGCCATAGTTCTCATCTTCCTCAGAGTACACAGGATATAAATAACAAACTTCCTTAATTTTTTAATAAATCTTATGAACCTGTATTACTAGCTGTCCATGGCCACATGTGACCCATGGGCTGCGGATTGGACATGCCTGGTTTAAATTTAGAAATATTAAATGAAGTTGTAAAACATAAGAAATAATCTAAAAAAATCTTTGATAGTTGAATGTGACTGGATGCATGAAGAAAGAGTACTTAAGTGAATAATCATGTTAATTAAAAATAGTAAGAACAATGATATTAAGGAATGATACCAATAGATGCTCTAAAACAGGGGTATCAAACGCTATTTCATTTAGGGCCACATCAGCATTATGGTTGCCCTCAAAGGGCCAGTTGCATGTAAGATTATGACTACTCACAGCGGCCAGGTGGATGTGGCTGGGTAGGTGCAGATGGGTGGTCACAGCCAGGTCGCTACGACTGGGTGGGCATGGCTGGGTGGCCATGGCCAGCTCAGTGCTGCTCACTTGGCGTGGCTGACTTGGGACGGCTGGGTCAGGACGGAACAAGTCACCCCAGCTAACTTGACATGGGGACAATTTGGTGCCCCACAAGCTCCTGGCCTCCCCAAACTGCTAGAAGCCAAGCACATGCACACCCCGCCCCCCACATTCTAAGTTTGGGGACTTTTATCCACAGAGGAAGGAGAGGGCCTTCTCCCCAAGCCCAGGCATGATTGGCAGTTTGCAAGCTCAGATGTGGATAAAAGTCTCCAAGCTTGGAATGGGGTGTGTGTGCCTGTGCACAGCACACCAAAGGAGAAGTTTTTCTCCCAATCTCAGACATTGTTGGTGTTTCCCTGTCCAGTGCCCCCTCTCAGCAAAGCAGGAGGCAGAGGATGACGCTGCTGCATGTGGAAGCTCGAAGGAAAAAGTTTCCAGGACGCAGTTTCCTACAAGTCCAACTTCTGCCTTGACAGATCTCTGGAGAGCAAGAGGAGGAGGCAGGGGAGCAGAGTTCCCTGGTCCTGCACAAGGGAGGCTAGCCCTTCTCGAAAGGGAATCAGTTTCCAATTGCATGTTGGAATGCTGGCTTGTTGGGGCAGCCTTCCCTCATGCAGCTCCCCCGCCAACCACTCCTCCTCTCCAGAGATCTGTCAAGGCAGAAGTTGGACTCGAAGGAAACTGCTTCCTGCAAACTTTCTGGTCTGTGCTTGTACATGCAGCAGCGTAGTCCTCTGCCTCTTGTGGGGGGACAGGCAAGGCTAGGAGGGGGGATCCAGAGGTCTCCAGTGGAGGAAGGCGAGACCAGGGCTAGCACCAAAACCTCGTCCACCAGAGGAGCCTCACTGTCCCCCTCAGGCCACGTGGACCCCCGGAAGGCGGTGCGGGCTGCCAGGAGCCCTGGGCAGTAGAGGTCATGTGCCCAGCCTGGCCCTTGAGGTCCTGGGGCACTGGGACCCCACAGCCCAGCCCAGCCAAGCCCTGCTTCCCCAAGGGGGTGCCTTGGGGTGCTTACCTCCTCCTCCACACTGCTGCTGCTGTGCTCGCTCTCCTTGGCCAGGTTACTCATGGTGGGTGTGGGAGGTTGAAGTGTGTGGGTCAGAGGGAGGCCCACTCCCTCTCCATGCAAGGAGACCCGGCTTTGTAAGCAAAGCATCCCCAGTGATAAGATGGGAGGCCACAAGGAGAGGCCAGGAGGATGGGACAAGGGGATGGTGAGAGGGCAGCATAGCTGCTGGTGGCCAAGTGCTAAAGCAGGACTTCCCTCAGACCCTTCTTCCCTCCTTCCCTGCCTCCTTCCTTCTCATTCCCATCTCCTTCCTTCCTTCCTTCCTTCCTTCCTTCCTTCCTTCCTTCCTTCCTTCCTTCCATCCATCCTTCGTTTCCTTCCATCCTCCCTCCCTTCCTCTTTCCATGCCCAGGAAGAGATGAGGGGAGGGGGAGAGGGTGGCAGCGCAGCTGGTAGCTGTGGCTTTCCCACGTGGGGGCGGGAGGCTGGGTGGGGGCTGTCCTGGTGAAAGGGAAGCGCTTGGGGGCTGCGGACCATGGAGGTAGTGGAGGCACTGGTGACGGGTGCAGCGCTGCTGCTGCTGGGGTTCTACATGCTGATCTACAAGAACTTTGTGGCAGCCACCTGGGCTGGAATGTAGTCAGAGAGTGCTTCCCTTTCACCAGGACACCAGCCCCCACACACTTGCTGCTCCCTGTGCACGCGCCCAGGGGGAGCGCACAGCTGGGCTGCGGTGGGCCAGGGTGGTGGAGGCTGGCCCCTTGCTGTCTCCAGGGTGGCCCCGTGGGCTAGATTTAACTACATCACAGGCCGAATCTGGCCCGTGGGCCTCGAGTTTGACATGTCTGCTCTAAAATATTAAAAATATTAATACTTAACTGTCAATGTTAAAGGCTTTTTGTGACTGTGATTTTTGTATTACTAATCATATATACTGTAAAAAGTGCAAAGATGTAGACAGAGGGATGCATTCAGTGTGTATGTTTGGCCGAATAATAAAATAATGCATTTTGGAGACAGGATAGATTGATAAATCAGCTTTATATGTGGTAGTGAAAAAACCAAGTACTCAAGATAAATGTCCATTCTAGCCCCTGAAATGGCGTGCTAAGTGGCGGGTTATTTTTTCTTTCCTGCCAATGAACAGCTGATTTCGCCACCAAAGCTGGGTATTTGGCAGTTTTGCTCCCTAGATTCAAATGGAGGGTAATTAGGAATGACATCTTCAGATGATTGTCACTCTTGGGAGAAGAGGGATCTTGAAGATCGCAATTCTCGGTAAGATCAGAAGGTTGGGTCTTTTACAATCTTTTCCTTTCAGCTGTTTGGGATTTTTAAAGCACACTTTTGGTTTTAATTGTAATTTTAAGATTTATTTATTTATTTATTTATTTACATTTTAATTGACTAGTTGACTGCTGACCTAGTTTTTAGTCTCTTGCTGTATTTTTACAACTTTTTCTTTGTTCTCTCATTGTTTGCTATTGAACTTTAAATGCTTTCACTTTCTGTAAGGAAGAGGGCGGTGAGAATTCATTCCCCAGTAGTGAAAGTCACCTGGATTTACACTTATATTGGACTATACTATAAGGATTTTGTTTTTACCAGCTTTTTTTTAAGGGAAAATCCCTTTTTAAAAATTACTTTACACCCGGGGAAAAATTTTATCTCAACTTCTTTCTGACCTTGGAAGGAACAGCTTGTTTTCTACTATGTCTGCAAAGGGAGATAAAGTTCTCTGGGAAGCTTTTCAAAAAAGAATGCTTTCGCAAACTCCCTGGAAAGACTGGAAGAAGCTCCTCAATTCGGATAGTGAAGAAAGTGACCAAGAAGTTGCTACGAAGCGGGAGCAGCTACAACAACAAAAGAAGATCAAGAAAGACAGCATGTGACATGGAGGTGAGAGGATTCTGATTTTGCCTTATTAAAGTTTCTCTTCAAACCCACCTGGAGAACTTACAAGGTGGAAAAGACTAGCTGAAAGCGAGGAGTGAGAGCGGTATAAGCTCTTACATCCACTAAATTGGTGGAAGCAAGTGAAACTAGAAACCTTTTTACTGTTTTATTGTTTTATTACTGAAGAAAGAATTTGGGGAATTTTAAACCTTTTTAAACTTAATAATAAGAATTGGGACAATGAATTGGAGATGGAAATCCCATTTGAACAAATGATTTATTATAGAATGGGATGATTGTTAAAAGAATTTTGAATCAATTTTGAATCAACAAAGGAAAACAGAAGTTAAAGTGTGGTGTTAATGTTAAAAGTTGACCTACAGTGCCATTTAGTAGTGAAAGGAAAAAGATAAAAAAAGAAGAAAGAAAAGATTCTCTTTGAAGAAACCCCAACAATAACTGACCTTGACATTTAGTTGAATGATAATTGAACAGCTGTGAAGGAGAGGAGACAGGCTTTTGAACATGCCTTTGAACTTTTTTCCTACTTTTGTTTTTCTATTTTGGACTTTGAATCTTACACAAACCTTCCTTTTTTTCTCTTGGGATGATTAGTTTATATATTTTACTATAAACTTTTTGAAGTGCTTTGTACTTTGTTCTAACTTTTGCTGGTGGAAAGAAATTTTTTTTATTCTTGACTTATCTTATATTCAGAGACCTTTTTTCTTTTCTTTTCTTTTCTTTTTTTTGACTGAATTTAATACACTTAGATTATTAAAAACTTTGGATTATGACATGAAGAGTCAGAAGAAAAATCTTCTCTTTTTTCTTTTGGCTACCTGGCATTTGATTTTTGTCTCTCTTTTTTCTGTTGTCATTTTTGCTTTTTATTCTTTTGAATTTGTGCCAACTGGAAAATTGGATTAATTTTTTCTTCTTCTTTTGGTCATTCCCCCCCCCCCCTTTTTTTTTTTTTTTTTTTTTTAAATTTTTTTATGGGAGATTGGGAATTTTAAATTTTTGAAGGGAGGTGGTTGATTGGTTTTTTGTTTTTTTTAAATTTTTCAACCATTGGGTGGATTAGAGATTTGGATTATAATTTAATCATAAGTGGATTATAAAATATTAAAATGAAGAAATTTACAGCCCACCTGCATCCTGTATCAAGTCCCTCAGCGGCAGAAACACAGAAAACATCAGAGATGATGGAACTAAGAAATTTTATGCAATTGCTTCATGATGATCTAAAACAAGAGTTAAAAGAGATGAAAGAGATGATGGGGAAAAACGAAGAGAGAATCCAAAAAGTAGAAGAAAAAGCAGACATCACAGAGAAGAAGGTTGAAGAATTAGTGTCAACAGAAAAATTACGAGAAAAAAGAATTATCTCACTTGAAATGGAACGTTCTGAATTCTACTTAAGATTTCAAAATATAGAGGAGAAAAAGGAGAAAATCTACCCAAAGTGATTGCAGAGATCTTGGCAGAAGTTTTGGAACAACCCAAGGAAAAGATTTTAAATTAGATTGATGAAGCGTTTAGAGTATATACAAGATATGCAATGAGGAATAAATTACCAAGACACGTACATGTAAGTGTCAGCACTGCAAGTTTCTTTCTTCCCAGTGCTGCCATGAAAGAAGAAATAAAAAGGGGGAGAGAGAAGAAACAGGTTACCTTTCACCCAGTTGCTAAATCGACAGATAATGTTCCTAGGAGATGAGATGGGAGGGGGGGAATTCCTGGGAGGTGAAGTAGCTAAGGGGATAGGAGTGACATAGAAGATGGCCAATGACATGCTGAGACAAAGGAACGGAAAGGGAAGGTTTGCGGGGTTAGCAGGTCAGTACTGGCACCGACAGAGTCGGGCCAGACATGTTTGTACTAAATAAAAGAAGGATTTCATCAAAGACTTTTCGTTTGGAAAATGTGATTATTTAAGACAACGTCTGAACCTGACAGTAAGATTTACAAAGAAGGCGGTGAAAGGAGAGATATTACAAGCTATATATTTATATATTCATTGAAATATAAAGGTAAAGAACTTGTGGCTTTATGACAAATACCTAGAAGAGTTAGGGATCTGAGGAGAGAATATCAATTTTTAACAAAATTCTTAATATTCAAAGGAGTGAGTTTCAGATGTTTAATACCTGAAGGAATTATTGTGACATGGCAAGAACAAAGACATAGACTTGATTCTATTGAAAAAGCAAAGCTGTTTTATCAACAATTTTGTGGACCGTTAGAGGAAGATCAGGGTGCAGTAGGTGAGACAAAACAGAGAGATGACGAGAAAGATAAAGAGGAAAAAACAAAAGAAAGAGCATTAAGAGAGGGGGCAAGAGCTAAAGATCCAATGGAGCAAAGAGAGACAAGGGCGATGAAATAAAAAACGAGTAACAAGTAAAACATGGAAGAAGAAATAAGAGCAATATCACTAAATGTAAATGGACTAAATGTGGTGATAAAAAGGAATAGAACCTTAAGTAAACTGAACAGTTTGAAAATGGACATTATATGTTTACAAGAAGTACATATTAGAAGACAACATATGAAATTGTTACAATATCCAAAACTAGGAGTTTTATTTACATCAGTGATACAACAGAGTAAAAGAGGTGTGGTACTGTATATCAAAGAAAAATTAGAACCAAAACTGTTTTGAAGATGATGAAGGTAGGATTTTCATGGTGGAAATAAAAATCAGTTGAAAACAAATATTACTTATTACAGTATATGCACCAAATGAAAAGCAAGAAGAATTTTATCAAAAACTACACAAAAAAATATTAGAATTGGATTATGAATATGTATGTATAATGGGTGATTTTAATGTCATAGTAGATGTAGACTTGGATTATAAAACAACAAAGACTAATAAAAAATCTAGAAGAATACTGCCAAAATCTTTTTTTACAACAATGTAAGAATTGTGTATTCAAGTTGTATGGAGACAAAAGCACTTGAAAGAAAAGCAATATACTTTTTATTCAAATAGACACTTATCATGGTTGAGGTTAGACATGATATGGATGTCAACAGAGCTCATGGACAGTATACAAGAAGCAAATATTGATTCAAACATTTGGGCGGATCATAACCCAATGATAATAACATGGAAAGGTCAAAAGAAAAGGACAAGATGGACTTTAAATGCAACATTAAATGAAAAAAAATTTCAACAGTTTACGGAAAAAGAATTAGAGTTTTTCTTTAAAATAAATAAAAAAGAGGACATATCACTTCAGACGGTATGGGATACTATGAAAGCTTATATTAGAGGTCTGGCAATAACTTATTTGGGAAAAAAAATAAAAAGAAAAGACAAAAACAGATAAGATTGGAAGAGGAGTATAAGAAACTAGAAAAAGACTTCAAAAAAGATGCACAAAATAAAAAAATTAAGAAGTTGATGGAAGTGAAAAAACATGAAATAAATATAAATGAACAGGAACAATTAGCAAACAAATTTTTTTTTGAAAATGCAAATAAACCAGGAAGGTGGTTGGCATATAAATTGAAAAAAGAAAAGGAGAAAAAGATAATAAAATACTTACAAGATGAAGAGAGGAAAATATGTTACAGAAACAAGGAAAAGAAGAGGATAATTCAAGAATACTATAAAAAACTCTACTCTCAAGGAAAAATTTCAGAGGAAGAGATATCAAAATATTTTGAAAAGTCAGACTTACCGAAAATAACAGATCAATATAAAGGAATGTTAGAAGAGAGAATAACAATGATGGAATTAACAGAAGCAATAAAAAGACAAAAAAATGGGAAAGCACCTAGACCGGATGGCCTACCAGCAGAATTATACAAAACATTACAAGAAGTGATGAGCAATGTAATGCTGGAATTATTTAATGAACTTTTAATGAAGGCAAAAATGCCAGATTCTGGGAGGGAGGCCTATGTGACACTTATTCCCAAAGAAGATACAGATCTACAACTAATAAAAAAACTATAGACCTATTTCATTATTAAATGTGAACTACAAGATTTTTGCCCCAATAATGACAAACAGATTAAAAAAACTGTTAAATGAACTTATTCATACAGATCAAAATGGATTCCTACCTAAAAGGCAAATTAGAGACAATATGAGGGTAATTTTGGATACCTTGGAGTATTACAAGACGCATTCAGAAAAACAAATGGTGATGATGTTTTTAGATGCTCAAAAAGCTTTTGATAATGTGAATTGGCAATTTATGATAGAACAATTGCAGGGAATGGACTTTGGGAGAGATTTATAAATACAGTAAAAACAATTTACGACAACCAATCTGCTAAGATAATGATGAACGGAGAAATGACAGAGAACATTGGAATTATGAAGGGTACTAGACAAGGATGTCCCCTATCACCATTATTGTTTATTCTGACTCTAGAAGTATTGAATAGAAACATTAGGCGAGATAAAGAGATAAAGGGAATGAAAATTAAAAAAGAGGAATATAAACTGCAAGCATTTGCAGATGATTTAGTATTTATCTTAGAGGAACCACAAGTTACAGGACCAAAATTATTAGCTCAAATAGAGAAGTATGGAAAAGTGTCTGGACTGAAAATAAACAAAGAAAAAACAAAAATCTTGGTGAAAAATATTACAGAAAAACAAAAAAAAGAGAGAAGAGACATTAGACATACAAGTAGTGAAAAAAAATAAATACTTAGGAATATATTTGACTTCAAGGTGTGCAACGATCAAAGAACACAATTATTATAGTCTTAAAGAACAAATTGAGAAAGACTTGGAGAAATGGAAGAATCTTCAATTGTCACTTATGGGAAGGATAGCAATTATAAAGATGAATATATTACCAAGATTATTATTTCTATTTCAGACAATACCGATCAAAATTGAAAAGACTTATTTTCAATATCTAAATATGATAACAAGGAAATTTATATGGCAAGCCAAAAAAGCAAGAATAAGTTTTAAAATGCTTCAGGATACGAGATTATGAGGAGGATTCGGACTCCGGAATTGGGAATTATATTATCAAGCAGCAGCACTGACATGGTTGAAAGAATGGATTGAATTAAGAAATATAAGACTATTAACATTGGAAGGACATGATTTACAACTGGGTTGGCATGCTTTTTTATGGTATGGTAGAAGTAAGATACACACGTACTTTCAAAGACATTATATAAGAAATGCATTATTATTGGTATGGGAAAAAGTTAGAGACAAATATTATGTGAAAATACCAATATGGTTATCAACAATGGAAGCGTTAATTCATCCAAATGTTTTTAATCTTGGAAATATTGTTAGATATAAAGATTTGTTAACAGATAAGGCGGAGTTGAAAGTGAAACATGAACTGGAAGAACAGGGAATTGAAATGGATTGGTATATGTATGTGCAGATACAAACAAGATATGAAAAATATGTTAAATTACAGGGTTTTTATTTAGAGAAGACTGAGGTTGATAAGATACTCATGGGAACAGAGGATAAACTAATTAAAAAATGTTACAATTTTTTACTAAATATAGAACTAGAGGAAGAACAAGTAAAAGAAACAATGATAGCCTGGTCAAAAAACTTTGGACATTCAATTGAATTGGATAAATGGCAACAATTATGGGAAATAAATTATGAATTAACAATGTCCACTGCATATAAGGAAAATCTATATAAAATGTTTTATAGATGGCATATGCCCCCCTGAGAAACTGGCAAAAATGTTTAAAGATAAGTCAGCTAAATGTTGGAAATGTCACCAGTTACCAGGTTCATATTACCATATGTGGTGGACATGTCCTGAAGCGAAAAACTATTGGAATAAAATTAAGTTATGGATGGAGGAAATGATACAGCAACATATAGATTTAAAACCAGAGCTATTTCTATTGGGTATCTTACCAGATAAAACTAGTAAAGATAATATATATTTGATTATACATGTAATAACAGCAGCAAGCAACCTCAGCGCGTTAGGAACGAAAGGAGACGGGGCTCCGCTCCTGAGTTTCTAACAATCCCACATCTGGAGCCGAAATAGGCACTATCGATCCTGGAGGGATCGACAGTTTAAAGGGGAACGTCTCAGGACCTTGGAGGAGATCGCAACTCCCTCGAAGGTACAAGACAAACCCTTAATCCAGAGTGAGGAAAAACCAGCCTTTCGAGACTGGCCAGAGGCGCTGACAACTGCTTGAGTGGGAAGCGAAGATCGAAAAGGAAAAAGAAGTCATCAACAGAAGACCTCAATTTAGAAATACCAAAAAAATATTCGACAGTAAGAAGTAAACGCTGGCGGCAGCGAACACCGGTGGAGGACACAGGACGAGCGGCGACAGAAGGATCGAGCGGACCGGGGCCATTTTGACAGATAAGTGACAGCGCAAATTTGACAGCCGGAGCGTATGGTGAGAGTTTGGCGAGTTATTCTACGATTGCGAGTTTGACAGTGGATTTAAAACTTTGATACTTTTGGACTATACTAGTGTGGATTGGATCGTGAGGTTTAAACGGCAAACAAAGACAAATCGTGCATGGTCAAAGCAAGCGGAAAGAGAGAGAGGAGTGCGGTGTGCTGGAGATTGAAAGAAGGATTCTGGATGGATTTCTATAAATTGACTGAATTGAACTATACTGATTTAGTTCATGCCGACTGGATTGAATCTGAAAACGGACGGTGAAATAAATTGCAGAAAAGAGTGGACAAAGAAAATAAATCCTGATACATTGTATCTGAGTGGATTCTTATAAAGTAACGATATTACATCACTTCTGGACATATTGCTTTCAAGCCTTTGACTACTCTATTTGTTTTTTATTTTTCTTTTTTGACTATTTAACCACCACAGACTGGACTATTTAATCATTGAACTGATTGGAAATAATAGCTGGAAGGGGTAAGCCAGACGGTGGATCGGTGATTAATGGAAAGAAGATAACGCTATACGACAACAAACAAGCTAAAAGACTATTAACTCAAAGCCCAGATAGAAAACAAACGGACAATACAGCCATTTTTGGTTTGTTCTAACTCTATTTAAGACTGAATTATTCAATTAAATACTATTATTTAATCTTATTATATATATTCACTGGAAGCTAATTAATTAATTAATTAAAAAAAAGAATTTGATATAATCAAAATAGTTATAATAGTTAAAAATTGATCGATAAAGGGATATTTATAAAGTATATTAATTGATAGAGACCTGACTTTAGAACCATCATAAAAATTGTGAGTGATTCATAGGTTATATTTTAATTAATTGAAGAATAAGACAACTAATGAATTGTTAGACATATATATTCCCCGTTGTTTCCTCCTTTTCTACCTTCCCCCTCCTGCTTCCTTTTCCTCTTTATAATTATTGTCTTATTATTGATTGTTGATTGGATTAGAAGTATCCTTAATAATGTTATTTGTAGTAAAAACTTTATATTTATGCCAATAAGATAAATTTGGTGATAATTGTATGAAATTGTGGTCAAGAATAATACGCATAATAGACATGGCAACTTCAAGCACATCAACTACTATTAAAACAACTAAAAAGACACCAACCCAAACATTATTGGTGGCCTCCCCAGTACAGCAAAAGACGGGGAAAACAATGGACAAAGAAAAGACTAATACCATTATAGGCATGCAAAATATACAGGCTGCCCTTGCAATGATTCAAG
>WNWU01012943.1:230812-288598 GCA_012654045.1 Ptyas mucosa | reverse complement strand
AGGCACAAGTTGAAGTTGTGGGAGGAACAAAGCCGAAGATTACCTGCGTGCAAAAGGATCTTCAGCAACTGTTCTCAAAACTTCACAGCAGCCCAAATGACTAAATTTTTGTCTTGGAATGTGAATGGATTGAATTCTCCATCCAAAAGAAAAAAAGTATTTCATTATTTGAGACAATTTAATAATGATGTTATTTGTTTGCAAGAAACTCATATCAAGTTGCAAGATCAGAAATATTTGATGAATTCAAGATTGGGAATGCACTTTATTGCTTCAAATTCGGAAAAAAAGAATGGACTGGTGATATATATAAATAAAAGATTTTCAGCTAAACTAATAGAAGCAGATGATTGTGGGAGATATATAGCAATTGAATTGAATACTGACAATGGTCCAACCCTGGTGGTTGGAATTTATGCTCCTAACCAGCAACAAGAAGCTTTTTATAAAATGCTTTATTCTAAAATTCTAGGTTGGGACTTTACATCTATTCTGATTATGGGTGACTGGAATGGAGTAATACAACCGAAAATGGATAAAAAAAGTGTGGCTAAATTAGGTGCTAAATTACCACAGGTTTTTTTTTAAATGAAAGAGGATCTGGAATTGAAAGACATATGGAGACTGCACAATCCAAATGAAATGGATTTTACTTTTTACTCGGATAGGCATAAATCCTTTTCCAGGATAGATTTTATTTTTTTATTTTGCTAACAGTTGATTTACTTCCTAAAGTAAAGAAAACGAAGATATTTCCTAGGACTTTAACTGATCATAGTCCGGTATGGATAGAAATAGAGATGAGAAAGAAGGAAAGAAGATCTTGGAGACTAAATGAAAACTTATTTAGATATGAAAAAAATGTAGATGAACTTAAGAAGCATATAAAGGAATTTTTTAAAATGAATTTAAACAAAGGCACTCCTATTGAAATTGTTTGGGATGCAGCTAAAGCATATATGAGAGGAGTACTGATACAAATGAATTTTAAACATAAACAAAATAGACAGAAAAAAAGAATAGAGTTGGAAAATGAGATAAAGAAAAAGGAGCAGCTATTGGTAAAAAACCCAACAGATGGAAAATTACAAACAACTATAAAACTTTTGAAAGACCAATTTCAAATGCTCATAGCAGAACAAACAGCAACTAATTTACAATTTGCAAAACATAATACTTTTGCTAATGCTAATAAACCGGGCAGATGGTTGGCTTACACATTGAGGAAGCAATTAACTTCACGAACTATTGATAGTATTGAGTATGGTGAGAAGGAAGTTTTCCAGCAAGAATCAATTAAAAAGGCTTTTTTGGATTATTATGCCAAGTTATATTCTAAAGACAACATACATGATAATCTTATAAATAAATATCTAGAAGACAAAAGGATTACAAAAATCTCACTTGTACAAAAGAAAAAGTTGGATCAATTAATAACAGCTGATGAGATTAGCTATGCTATAAAACAATTGAAAACAGCTAAAGCCCCGGGAATGGATGGTTTAACTGCAATTTACTACAAAACTCTACAAGCAGAAATGATTGAACATCTTAAAGATTTATTTTGTAATATACAGCAAGGTGGCAAAATACCTTCATCATGGAAAGCAGCTTTTGTATCGTTAATACCGAAAGAAGAATCAGGTCCTAAAAAACCAGAAAACTTTAGGCCAATATCTCTTTTAAATACAGATTATAAAATTTTTGCAAAAGTATTAGCCAACAGATTAATGCCAGTTATCCAAGAGGTGATTCATCATGACCAAGCAGGATTTATTGAAGGCAGATATATGAAGGAGAATGTTAGGCAAATCATAGATTTATTGGACTATTTAGAAAAGAATAAACAGATCCCTGCAGTGCTGTTTTTTTTGGATGCGGAGAAGGCCTTTGATCGAGTGAATTGGAATTTTATAATTAAGACTTTGGAAAAAATGGGTTTGGGGAATCGGTTTATACAAATGATTGCAGCAATATATCAAGAGCAATTTGCACAACTTATTATTAATGGAAGTTTAACGACGAATTTTAATATACAAAAAGGTACTAGACAAGGTTGTCCGTTGTCCCCATTGTTATTCATTCTAACTCTAGAAGTCTTGTTGAACGCAATACAGGACTCGAACTTTGTTGGAATAGTCATAAGGCAAGAAGAATACAAAACCAGGGCATTTGCAGATGATCTGGTAGTTACCCTAACACGCCCGATGAAATCAATAATCCAGATGAAAGACATTATAGAAGAATATGGTATGGTATCAGGATTTAGGTTGAATCAGAAGAAAACTAAAATGATTGTTAAAAATTTGACAGAAAAACAAAAAATTGAACTTCAAAGGGCGGCAGGTTTTGAAATAGTGTCAAAGGTTAAATATTTAGGGATACAAGTTGCAGGTTCAAATATAAAATTGTTTCAAAATAACTATGAGGTTTTGTGGCAAAAGATACAAAAAGATATGCAAACTTGGAAAAAATTGCAGCTATCTTTACTTGGGAGAATATTAGCAGTCAAAATGAACATTTTACCTAGATTCATCTTTTTGTTCCAAATGATACCGGTGCTTAAATTTGATAATCAACTGATAGAATGGCAAAAAGGACTGAATAAGTTTGTTTGGAATGAGAAAAAACCGAGAGTTAAATTGAAAATCATGCAAGATACTCGTGAGAGGGGCGGCCTCAAACTTCCAAACCTTCGACTGTACTATGAAGCAGCAGCATTGATTCAAACAAGTGATTGGTTTGGAAAAACAAAAACTGAAATATTGAATATTGAAAGCCATGATCTGGATTTAGGTTGGCATGCATATTTATTCTATGAGCACAAAGTGGATAAAGTATTTAATAGTCATATACTTAGAAGTGCCTTGATGAGAGTTTGGAAGAAACATCGACATAATTGGGATTATAAAATTCCGCTCTGGCTGGATCTTGCTGATACCATGTGGAATACAAATATTAAGTCACTCGGGGGGGTTTTTATATAAAGATATACTTTTTACTGAAGGGGGCAGATGGCATTTGAAGTCATTGGAAACGCTGTTGGCTGAAGGGATTACTTTAACTTGGTTGCAGTATAATCAACTACAAATGAGATGGAAAGAAGATCAAAAAACTGGTTTAATGGAGTATGAAGAAGAATTGGTTAGACAGATAAAGGAGAAAGGTCCAATGCATATTAAGAGAGTTTATAATCTTTTGTTAGAAAGGGACTCAGAATGCGAATTGGTTAAAGATTGTATGATTAAATGGGCACAGAATTTTGGTGAACCAGTTATGATGGATACCTGGGAAAAAATATGGGTTCAGAATGTTAAATTTACTCAGTCACAGAATTTACAGGAGAATTTCTATAAAATGTTTTATAGGTGGCATTTAGATCCCAAGAAACTGTCTTGTATGTACCCCAATGTTCAACCAAAATGTTGGAGATGTGACTGCTTAGATGCTACATATTATCATATATGGTGGACTTGCAAGAAAGTGAAGGCTTTTTGGATAAAAATTTGGTGGGTCATGCAAAATGTTTTGAAGAAAAAACTACAATTTTCTCCACAATTGTTTTTACTGGGTATAGTTAAGGATTTTACATTGGGGGAAACAAAATTGATTTTGTATATGGTGACAGCAGCTAGATTGTTGGTTGCCCAATATTGGAAGAAAGATGTTTTGCCTACCATTGAACAATGGACTCAGAAAATGGCCGGATTTGCAGAAATGGTGAAGATTTCAGCTTTTTTAAAGGATCATTCGCAAGAGAGTTATATACAGGAATGGAAAAAGTGGATTGATTATGTACAAAATAAATATCAAACTAGAAAATATTATATAGCTTTTAGCTGAGGAAGACTAGATCAATTTGATAATACAGAACAGTAAGCAGGGTATAGAATATGAAGGGGATGAATAATATATATTGTGTTTGGAACAACTAGAGTTTTAAATAGTGGAAGTCCGTGGGAGGGGGGAGGAAGGGTGGTGGGGGAGGGTTAGGGTGGGAAAGGGAGGGAATTGTATTTTTTAGGTTTACTTGATTAATGTAATATATAATGTTGGGGGATGGGGGGGGGAAAAGGGGGAAAAACTTGTATTTGAAAAACTTTTTCAATAAAAAAATTAAAAATTAAAAATTAAAAAACATAGCTTTCTCACAGTGATTGGCCCTCCAAAAAACCCCACCAGCCCCCCTGAAAGCTAACAGAAAGACTCCCAATCTGCCAAGTAAACAGGCAGACTTTGCTGATGTTTTCAGGGAGGCAGAGGCCTCAGTTCTCCCCCCATACAGAGACTGTGATTGTGCTATAAACCTGGTCCCTGGCAGCAAGATTCCTGCCAAGAAACAATACCAAATTCTAAAGAATTCTGAACTCTGAAACAATATTTGGACTCTAATTTGCAAAATGGATTCATTAGACCCAGGGGTGAAATCTAAATTTTTTTTCTACCGGTTCTATGGGCGTGGCTTAATTAGTGGGCGGAGCTTGGTGGTAAGGTGACTGGGTGGGCGTGGCCAAGTCAATGTTACTTCTTTGCCCTTTTTTAACCTACAAAACACAACACAACACAACTGGCTCACCCACAATGTAAAAGCAGCTGTGCTAGACCCAAAATGGCCCCTGCAACAAGCAGGAACCTCACACAGCCACAAAAAGCCCAAAAAAATAACTTTCACACTTTACACACACAAAATTCCACATACAGCTTTGTGAGATTTTGTGTGTTTGTGTAGTTAGAGTGAAACACTACAGAAACACACTAAATCTCAGAAAGCTGCACAAATATTATTTTATTTTAATTTACTTTAATTTTTATATAAAAGCAGCTAAATTTAAAACTTCCTAAACTTTAGATGGCTAGGTCTAAAAAAAGAACAACTAAAAAAAACCCAATTAACTATTTTTTTTAAAGCTCCCAAAGGGGGAAAAAACTTATCCAATAGAACAGGGGTCTCCAACCTTGGCAACTTTAAGACTTGTGGACTTCAACTCCCAGAATTCCTCAGCCAGCTTTGCTGGGAGTTGAAGTCCACAAGTCTTAAAGTTGCCAAGGCAGGAAGGCAGGCAGGCAGATCAAGCTGTTCACCGATGAGCTTGATTGCAGGCAGGGAGATTCAGTTGCTTGCTGATGCAATGGATTGCAGGTATTACAGCAAGCGAAGCAAGGCAGGCGTTGTGACCAGCAGCTAAAGTAAGCAAACTGGAGGGGGGGAGGGATTTTTGCTAGCTAGCTAACTGCAGGCAACTCAGCTGGGATCGTCAGAGCTTGGATTGTCAGAACCATTTAAAAGGAAAAAAGTATTTTTTCTTTTAAATGGCTCTGGCAATCCAAGCTGAGTTGCCTGATTAGCAGGCAACTCAGCTGGGATCGTCAGAGCTTGGCTCAGTCAGGCGGCTCAGCTGGGCATGGGGGGCGGGGGCAGGGATTTTTGCTACCGGTTCTCCGAACTGCCCACCGCCATTGCTACCTACTCGCCCGAGCCAGTCCGAACCGGGAGCATTTCACCCCTGATTAGACCTTCCCAGTCTCCTGCCTCGGCTCCCACCTTCTTTGTACCAAGGAAGTAAGATCCCAGTGGGTCTAACAATAGTGGGGACACCCCGCTAAGAGTGGTCCATAATTACAAAGCTTTGAACTTGGTGACAGTATGAGACTATTATCCACTGCCATTAATACCAGACCTCTTAGATAGTTTGCAGAAAGCACACATTTTTATGAGACTGGACCTCTGCAATGCTTTTTATGAGACTGGACCTCTGCAACCTCATTAGGATCAAAGGCGACCATGAATACTTAACCGCCTTTGACACCAAATACAGCAAATTTGAATACACAGTGACTCCCTATGGATTAGTTAACTCCAGGGCCTTATTTTCCAGATTTATGAACCAAGTATTCTCAGATCTCATAGATAAATTTGTGCTGCTCTATCTGGTGACATTTTGGTCTACTCTGAGAACAAGGCTCAGCACACAGACAATGTGTGCACAGTCCTCAGTAGACTAAGAGATAACCATCTCATTGCCAAGGCAGAAAAATGCACCTTTGACCTGCAACAACTAGACTACTTGGGTTACCATATTTCCAGAAAAGACATCCAACTGCACCATGACTTAATCACCAGGATAAAGACTCAGCAACAACTATATTGCTTCTCATAGGCCAGGATACATGAATTCAAGGAAACACCAGCAGGTACTGTAACCCTGTTTTTGATGGATTCATATGACTGTATTAATAAATACATAAGCATAAGTATATAAATTTATATGTACAAGATTATATAATATAAATATACCTTAAATTTTAACAATGATTGATGTTTCTTTATATGTTATAACTTTATCCACCCCTTAGTCAAATCTTGGAATTATATACACTTATTTGTCCTTTTTTCCCCTTTAATATTCTAATATTTAATATTCTGTTTTACAGTTCTTCGTCCTTTTTTTTTAGTCCACAAATTTTCCACAACCAAAATAGGAAAAAAAGGAAAAGAGCCCTCCTTTAGTTGATGTTATTGAGGATATTGCATCAGTCACTTTACATCTTTTCTTCTTCTTGACTCTAGATGGCAGGCTCGTTCTATTTGGTGCAGACTCTAGTCCAACCACTTTTAAAATTTTTTACAAAGTTCTATATTCCGTCGCAGTCTGTTCTGCCCCAGCTACGGGTCCCAAGAAGTGTAGCACACACACACAGCTCCAAAAACTCTGTTTAATACAAACAGACCCCTTTCAAAATGCAGGCTTTAACCACAAATGTCCTTATCAGCCTGCTATGAATTACAGAGATTAAACGAAGTCCGACAAGGGTTGGCAATCAGCCCAGAAACCAAGTTGTAACAAAAAACTCACTCTCAAAATGCTCTGCATAGGACCAAACGTTGTTTCCAGCAACATTTGCTATCTGTGTGTGAACTTAAATAGGCTAAGGGAGTGGCCAATTAACCCCAAGCCTTACTCTCGAGGAGACCTCCTCCTGAGTAGCCACTCCTGCCTTTTGGCAGCCCTGCGTGCTCGAGCATTGAGAAGAGGCTTCTCCACTTCACTCTCTTCACTTGAAGGAGCCTCTGGAGGCTCTGAAGGCCCTGGCTGAGTCTCTGCCCCTGGCACCACATCCTCTTCAGCCTCCTTGCTGTCCAACTCAAGCGCCAGCTGCACAGGCTGCTGGTGCGACACCACACCAGCCTCCTCGTCGGGATCAGCCACAATCTGCGCAGGCCGCTGGCGGGCCACAACACTGTCACAATCGCAGTTCCACTCCATAAGCATATAATGTATCCTAAAATGTTCTTAAATATTATTCCAAAGTTTCTCCTCTCTCCCTTCTCTTTCTCAGTCTGTCAACATCTATCCAATAGTGTCAAGCGCTCCCACCACTAATTCGCCGCTGTGTCTTGGGGGGGAAATCCTACCCCTCTCTTTGGAGTCCCACTTTTGATGCTAAAGCCATTTGTAGGCAAATCCTTTTATTGAGCCTTAAATCAACTTAATCCTCACCGATACCATCATGCTGCTTTCCTCTTCTCTCTTCCTGATCCACGTCTGGCTGTCACGGCTCCAGATCCCCCATGTTGGCCGATCTCTTCCCTGCCGGCTTTGAGGAGTCCTCTCTCGTCCTAACGGGAGCTCGCCCTTCTCCCCATCGGCTCCTGAGCTTCCCCTCTATCCTGTCAATCCCTCCAGGGTTAATGCTGCCTTTTGAGGCCACCAAGCAAGGAAAATCGGGCAATGAGAACAGAGCCCTGTTCTCTTGCTCCGCTTTGCCATGATGTCACCACCGGAAGTCTCTGGTGGAGAACATTAACAGGAATCATTTAAGGGTTACAAAAGAGAAACTAATTTGTGAGACAAATTTACCCTCTTACCTGTTGTGGCCTGTTGGCCGCCAGCCCCTCCAACAGCCAAATCAGAGAAGGAGGCGTGGGAGTCAGGGTCAGCATCAAGGCAACCTGAGAGCTCCGAGGGGGAAGAGGGAATGGAGCTGGCAGAGAGAGAGACAGAGGCGGAGCCTGGGCCATCTGTCAGCCCTCAGATGGAGAGTCAACAGCCCCCAGGTCTGGAGGTGGCTGATGAGGAAGAGGAGGAACAGCTGGGTCCAGTGCCTGACGCGTGGATGTGCAGAAGGCAGAGAAGAGGAGAGTAGTGGAAACCCGTGGGCCGATCCTTGGGAAGGAAGGGCCACCGCTGCTAGCAAAGCCCCACCCTAGCTCTGGGGATAAAAGGCAGGGGCGGAGATAAATAGATGTGAAGGACAACTATTCATCTTCTGGCCGGACGGACTTGTTAGCCTGTGTTGAAACTTTTTGCTGGGGCTGCTGGCGCTCCTAATAAAGGAATCTTTGAGTTAACTTCAGAGGGTTTGTCATGTTTGGGAAGGTGGGTCAGAACAGTACCTGTTAGCTGAGTCCTGAAAGGAGGACAGAAACTATCATCTATTGTATACCAACAATTACTCAACTATAGGAGGTCCGAGGTACACAAGTGATGGGCTGTCTGCTAAAATAAAGCAAGGTCATGGCACACACTTGAAAGTAAATCAGGAAGCCTGTAATTGTGGAGTCTGTCTGACAAGAACAAAGAATGCTTATTCACAGGAAATATGCATGTGTAAAACTTGTAACAATTCTGGGCAGTTAGAAAGCTGATAAAAGTAACAAAGAGTTAGGCACCTTGCAGACCTCGGCTAGAAGTTAGGAATAGAGATGGCCTGGAGCAAATAGAATGTGTATTAGATAACTCCTGGAGCATTCATTAGCCAAGGCTTAGGAATAGGGACAGCTAGAGACCAATAGAACAAATTGTAGAATTATTACTAAAATGTTTATTAGATGATATTTCTTATTATCCTGCCTTGTCCCGCCTTCTCCTTTAGTGAAAATGTATAAAGCTTTCTTAATCCTTTGTTCTTGGTTCTTGGCATTTTGGCCAGGAGCCCTTTTCCTTGGAGTACTCCAATAAAAAGCAATCAAAACCTGAACCTCGTGTCTGGCGCCCTTCATTGGCCTCGGCACCAGGCTCAGACCCGAATTGGGGACAACACAAGCAAACTAGTGACACAAATGCATAATTCTCTTGTTTGAGAACTGCATTGAGAAGTACAGTGTTACTTGAACTTGCAATAATTTAAGACTTTACAAAAAGTCTCAGAAATTTTTAAGGTCTTCATGTTATATAGTTTGAATACCATGTCATAGATATATTATTTATCATTGGAAAAGAACATATTCCACACTCCTTTTTTTTCAATTTTTCTGGAAAAAATGGCTTTGGAAAAAAATAAAATAATAACCCAGTTTTTTCCCAATTTTTCCATTTTTTTTTCCAGGCCTTCCCATCTCTACTTCTGGCAAGGCTTTGATTTCTTTGCCATGGGTAGACCTTTGCAGTTTTTCCAATTCTGCTTCTGTGAATACTTCATTTTGTATTATAAATCTATGGTGATCTGCTAGCCTCTGTTCTGTTATTTCTGATTCTGGATGCTGTTCTTTCCAGAACTGGTGCATTTGTTTCAAATATCCTCTTCTTGTTGGACTTGATCTGTAATAACAGATAATTATTTTGTTGTTTTCTATCTCTATATACAGTATTTGTGACATGTAAAGTACTTTCCTTCCAGTAGTTCTGCAGCTGCTGCCCCTGGTTGCTCAGCCACCAGTCCTGAGTCCTGTAGCCCATTTTTCACCAGATGTCCAGAAACTCCAACACCTAGCATGGTCTTTGTTGACTTGGGCGATGATCAAGCAGATATCAGTTTCTGTAATTTACATCTCACCGTACTTTTTATGGGAGAGATACTCTTTGTCTGACTCCTCTGATGAGACCTGTCCAATATGGTTGAACCTCTGGCATAGCTCTCATCTTTCTTTCTCTCTCTCTCTCTCTCTCTCTCTCTTTTTGCTATATAAAGAAACAGCAACAATTTCAACATCTATATAAACAGTGTGTTGTCTGGTTACAGTTAGTTTGAGCAATAAACATCATCATAATAGTAATAAAGTTCCTTAGTAGTGGTCATATAATAACAGTGTTTTCTCATCATAATAATTCTTATTAATTATTAATACTAATTCATATTAATAATAAACATATCATAATAAGCCCTCATAGTAAAATTAGTCCTTCTCTTATAATTTTAAGCATTCTAACTTCTGTTTCTGTTAGTTAACCATTGATAAAATGCATCCCATATTTCAAAATATTCTGTGTCTTCCTTCTCTTTAATTTCAAGTGTTAATCTATCCATTTCTGCACATTCTAGTATCTTTTTTATTATCTTCTCTTCTGTAGGGATCTCCACACCTTTCCAATGTTGTGCAAATACAATTCTAGCCGCTGTTAATACATGTAGTATTAGATACATAGTCCCTTTATTATATTTTTCTGGTATAATACCCAACAGAAATATTTCTGGTTTTAGATCTATATGTTCCTTTATCATTTTTGCTATCCAAGTATGTATTTTTGTCCAGTATGCTTTTGCCTTTGGGCACGTCCACCACATGTGGTAGTACAAGCCCGGAATCTGATTACACTTCCAACATTTAGCAGACATATCTTTAAACAGCTAATCTTGCTGGTGGGAAGTACCATCTGTAAAACATTTTATCTAAGTTTTCTTTATATGCAGTAGACATTGTTAATTTATAATTTCTATCCCACAACTTTTGCCATTTATCCAATTCTATAGAATAACCAAAGTTTTTAACCCACACTATCATTGTTTCCTTTACTTGCTCTTCTTCCATTGTAATACTCAGTAGATGGTTATAAATTCTTTTAATTAGTTTCTCATCAGTTCCTGTTAGAATCTGATCCAAGCTCTCATCTTTCTTGAAGCACACAAGTCGCACAACCATGTCAAGGTAGTGCCTCACTGGGGGATTATGGTTCTTCACACTGTCAGTCCTATGTTCAGACTGGATTTGGCATTTTTATCCACCTATCGAGTCCTTCCCAAGGACTTGGGATAGGCAGATGTGAATGTTTGATGGTGTTAGTGGTATTGTCGCAGGATGTGAACTGTTCTGAGTAAAGCTGCCTTTTGTAATTGACTGATGGTGAATTTGTCGGTGCCAATGGTGTTCAAGTGGTGCTCTAGTTGTTTTGGGATTACTCCCAATGAGACAGCCTAAATTCTGATATTGGTTATACTTTGAATATTATAGTCTTAAAACTATAGTCCAGGATGATCTTCCTCTTCTGGGCCGATAAAAGGTTGCTGAGCTGCCGAAGGTATTTGACGAAGGGGGCTTCTTGTAAAAGGGTACCTTGACCCAAAACAAATGCATCCTGTTACTCTTTGTTTATGGCACACCAAATGTCATGTATATCCCTAGATAACAAATGCTGCTTCCTTTATTACCCTTGAGGCGTCTCTCAGTCCCTTATCTTCTTTTGTTGTGTCTTGAGATACTGACCAGAGAACCTGAATGTGTTAGTAAGTGTTTATTATTTTCTCCCTTCTTTGATGTTTGTAAGGACGAAGAAGGATAGTTCCTACGTGTTAAATGTAACACTCCCTGATGTGTGTATGTACTTGATTTGTATAAATATGTGCCATGGAGGACCCTTCGAGGTTCAGACTTTTTGGTTTGCCTTGAGGCTGTTTGAACCGTGCACAATAAACTTTTTCCTGCATTGAAGAGCTTGGCCTGGTCCAGTTTCTTTTCCTGCAACAGCTGGCGACTCCGCCGGGACTAGGTACGAGGCGATATTTCGCTGAGGGCCATTCAACCCCTCGGGGCCATCGGGAGGCCACTCCTGAACATTCTCCAGGCGCCACGGGGATAGATCTCTGGGAGACGGCAGCGGCAGCCCTGTGGGACCGACGGTGCTTCCGATCGAGTCCAAGAACCCTGCAGTGCAGGAAAGGAGGTCTGAACAAAATCCTGGCCAGGAAGTTAAGGAGTGGAGACGTCTCCGGTGAGTATATAGTAAGGGTGTTGTACCTGCCTCACTTGTAGGCAGAAGAAGGGACTTGATCACTCCCTTGGACTCGGGGCGGCGACCCTAACGAAGTCCGTGTTAGATTGTGTGGGTTGGGTAAGCCGTCGCAGTTCTCGTTAGTGACCGTGAGTTCCGGGGCTACGAGTCGGCGGCAGTGTGCTAGGATGGGGGGGGGCTCAAAGCGTGCCAAACACACCGTTGGCGTGCATGTTAAAAGGTTTTGATAATTATTTTAGCAACCCCTCATATCCGAAAGGGTTGAAAGACCGATTAAAATTCCTATGCAGAAATGTGTGGCCACAGATGGGGACCGGTTGGCCCCCACAGGGTTCTTTAAGGGAAGAATACGGGCGGAGAGAGTGAGGGATACGCAACCCAAAGAAAAGTGTTAACGGAGGATCCGGAGGATCTTGTTAGACCACCCCGTATTCTCCATTCTGGCAGCCAGGGCATCGGCAACTGCAGGGGGCGGCTGGAGGGAGCGGAGGAGGAAATCAGAGGCGAATGAGTGATCCTGGCGTGAAACCAAAAGTTAAAACAAGTCGCTCGCCAAAGGATAGCAGTCAAAGTGAGGGAGAGGGTGAGGATGGTGAGGATGATGCTGTAGGGGCTGTAGGGGGTGAAGATCATGTGGGCATGAAAACACGTGCGGTTACAGCTAAATTGAATGCTGCTAATCAGGATTTATTAGCGCCCTTACGCCAGGTGGATCAGGTAACAACGAATCAACAAGGGCAGGTAGAATATCAGCCCCTCTTTCAGTATGTGCCGTTTACCACAACTGATCTTTTAAATTGGAAACAACACTATGGCCCACTGACTACTAAGCCTACTGAAATGGCTGATTTGTTTCAAACTATTATGCAGGCGCATAATCCAACGTGGCAGGATGTACAACAGTTATTGAATACGCTGTTGTCACCAGAAGAGAGAGAAAGATGGAAGGCGGCTGTTAGAAAATGCGTGAAAGCGGGTCTTCCAAATGTTCAAGATATACAACCAGAGGTATTACGAAGATCTCCGGAGGTAGATCCAGGGTGGAATCCCAGAGTAGAGGATGATAGGACTAAGTTGAAGGAATATCAGAATTTGGTGGTGCAAGCTCTTAGGCAGGCAGGGAAACCCCCGTTAAATATGTCAAAACCCTCTTTGGTTATTCAGAGAGCAGATGAAAGTCCAGAGAGTTTCCTCCAAAGATTAATTGAGGCATATGAGCTATACACTCAAGTGAATCCTAGAGAAGGAGAGAATGTGAGGATGTTGAATGAAAGGTTTATTGCTCAGAGTTATGAAGATATCAGGAAGAAGTTGCAAAGGTTAGAAGGAGCGTTGGGGAAAAACACAAGTGAATTGTTGGAAATCGCGAGGAAGGTGTATGTGAATAGGGATAAGGTGGAGAAGAAAGAGCAGGAGGCACGGATGACTAAAAAGGCTGAATTGCTGGCAGTGGCACTGCAAAGTAGGATGCAGGGGGGTTTCTCTCAGAATACTCCCCTGGGTCCTAATCAATGTGCTTACTGTAAGGGGGAAGGGCATTGGCAGAGGGAATGCCCAAGAAGGATGGCCAGAGGTAGAGGGGCGATGAGAAGACCGGATTCTGGGTCACAGATGCGGGGACAGTTTTCTGGAAGAAGGGGAGAACGAGGACAGAGGAGAGGTTCGAGTGGGAGATTTGGACAGAGAAGTTCAGGTCAAGGGGTTGGCAGAGGAGTTGGAGAAAGTGCGGGACAGCAGGAAGCGGAAAGTATTGGATTGGCTAAAACGACTTGGTCAGATTGATGGGGACCGGGCTTGGAAGAACCCCCGCCTGAGCCATTGGTTACAATGAAAATAGGGGGTCAGCAAACAACGTTTTTGGTGGACACGGGAGCAGGGAGGTCAGTTGTAAATACGCAGATTGCAGCCCCCGGGCCACGTAAGATCCAGGTCCAGGGGGTATCAGGGCATATTATGGGGTGTCAAGTCTTGAAGCCAGTGACTTGTGATTTTAAGGGAGCCGAAATTCAGCATGAGTTCTTGTATATTCCTGAATGCCCCATCCCATTGTTAGGTAGGGATCTGCTTAGCAAATTAGGGGCAACTATTTCATTTGATGAGGGTCGCCAAAGGGTAACCATAAGACATTCTCCGGAAGAAACGTGGAGGTTGATGGTAGGGAGACAGTTTGAGGGGAAAGAGAAAGATGAGAGATGGGGGTTGTTTGATGTGCCGGGATTGTGGGCAGAGGATAACCCGCCAGGTTTTGCAGCTCACCATCCCCCCGTGGTGGTTGAACTAAAACCTGGAGTGGTGCCTGTGAGTATAAGACAGCGTCCCGTGTCTTGGGAAGCTATTTGTGCCATTTATGAAAGCATTCAGAGATACTTAGAAGCGGGAGTTTTGGTGCCTATTCAATCTCCATGGAATACTCCAATTATCCCAGTTAAAAAGTCAGATGGGTCTTATCGCCCGGCACAGGACTTAAGACCTGTGAACCGCCTGACGGTAACCTTACACCCAGTCGTGTCAAATCCATATACCTTGTTAAGTTTAATTCCACCCCGGGCTGAGTGGTTTTCTGTCATTGATTTAAAGGATGCGTTCTTTACAATTCCTATACACCCCGTGAGCCAGCCGTTGTTTGCATTTGAGTGGGAGAATCCTCATATAGGAACCAAGATGCAATATACTTGGACCAGGCTGCCTCAGGGCTTTAAGAACTCACCCACATTGTTTGGAACAGCGTTAGCTAGAGATTTACAGTACTACGTGCCTCGGCAACCGGGAGACACGATATTGCAATACGTTGATGATGTCTTAATAACAGGACAGACAGAGGATTTATGTTGGGATAATACTAAGATGTTGTTAGATTTGTTATTGGACTGTGGTTATCGGGTATCAAAGAAAAAAGCTCAACTGGTGAAAAGGAAAGTTAGATATTTGGGATATGACATTGAGAAGGGTTGTCAAGCTTTAGGACCCGAGCGGAAAAGGGCGGTCCTAATGTTAGCAGAACCCCGAACAAAAAGACAATTGAGAAGCTTTCTAGGATTAGCTAGTTTTTGCCGTATTTGGATTCCTAACTTTGCTTTGATGGCGGCACCCTTATACGCAGCCACCAAAGGGGCCAATGTGGAACCCCTTGAGTGGGGGGGAACAGAAAAAGGCTTTTAAGGATATAAAACTTGCATTGACTCAGGCTCCAGCGTTAGCCTTACCGAATTTGCGGAAGACTTTTAATCTGTATGTAGATACTAGTAGAAACATTGCCTTGGGGGTTCTCACCCAGCCCTTGGGAAGTTGGCAACAACCTGTAGCCTATTTGTCAAAACAATTGGATGGAGTGGCCAAAGGCTGGCCCCATTGTTTGAAAGTGCTGGCGGCAATTGCAGAATTGATTCAGGATTGTAATAAACTTACTTTTTCTTGTCCTATAATTGTGCACTCCCCGCATGCGGTGCAGTCTGTTTTGGATATGAAAGGGCATTTGTGGATTAGTGGACAAAGGTTGGCGAAGTATCAGGCGATTATGATTGAGAATCCACAGGTGCGTCTGGTGGTGTCTAACCGACTAAATCCAGCAACTTTGTTGCCTACGGAGACTGCTTCTGAGCATGATTGTTTACAAGTATTAGAAAAGGTTTATTCTACCCGACTGGATTTAACTGACATTCCATTGCCAAATGCACAGCTCATTTGGTATATGGATGGGTCAAGTTATGTTATAGATGGGAGGCGAGTATCTGGATATGCCATTGTGGATGATGAAAAAGTGGTGGAGAGTGGTCCTCTGGGGAGTGGACATAGTGCACAGGTGGCTGAATTATGGGCATTAATACGGGCTTTAGAGAGGGCTAAGGGAGAAATATTGAATGTGTGGACTGATAGTAAGTATGCATTTCTTACACTGCATGCACATGGGGCTGTATACAAAGAAAGGGGGTTTAGGGATTCGGCTGGGAAATATATTTTACATGGACATCTCATCAGTCGCTTAATCGAGGCTGTCAATAACCCAAAGGCAATAGCAGTGATGCATTGCAAAGGACATCAAAGGGGTGATGATAAGGTGACATTGGGGAGTAGAGTGGCCGATCTAGAGGCTAGGGAAGCGGCGAAACGCAATGGACCATTGCCAGATTTATCTATTTGTGTAGCAATGGATTTGCCCCCTGAACTCAAACCAACATACTCACAACAGGAAAGTGTGAAGGCAGTGACAGATTTGAAAGCTCAAATTGAAGAGGGGTGGTACGTGTTACCAGATAGAAGGATTTTTGTACCGTCTTCAATAGTTTGGACGCTAGCTCGGCTAGCCCATGAAACCACACATATGGGAAAGACAGCTTTGGAGCAAGCCTTAGGGAGGGATTACTACATCAATGGACTGGCTGGGGTCGTCGCAGGGACGGTTGCAAGATGTGTCACTTGTGCAAAGGTCAATCCAAGACAAGGACCGCTACTGCCCCCTGGTGTAATACCTCGGCCGTACATCCCTATGGAATATGTCATGATAGATTTTACTGAAATGCCTAGATGTGGACTGTTTAAGGCTATGTTAGTTATAGTAGATATGTATACTGGGTGGCCTGAAGCCTTTCCAACTAAGACCAAGCAGGCGCGAGAAGTGGCCAGATTGTTACTGAAAGAGATAATCCCCAGATTTGGAATTCCCAGTCATATATCTTCTGACAATGGTCCTGAGTTCATTCATCATATTAATCAGGCGGTAGCCACGACAGTGGGGATAAAATGGAGATTTCACAGTTCCTTTCATCCAGAATCGGAAACTTGTGCAGAAAGAATGAACAGAACATTAAAAGAAAGAATAACTAAGATCTGCATAGATAGCCATCTAAAGTGGCCGGATGCTTTACCGTTGGCCTTATATGCAATCAGAAACTCGCCTAGGGGCCAACACAAATTATCACCATATGAGCTGATGTTCGGACGTCCACCAGGGCTGCTACGGAGGAACTTAGCTGGGTGGCCTGATTTGGGTCATAAAGGGGGGGGGGGTTTGGAATATGGAGATGGTACAAGAACTTAATAAGCAAGTTGAGAGACTCCAACGATACGTGATGGAACGAGTACCCCCTAGATTAGTAACCCATTGTCACTCATTCAAACCAGGGGACCAAGTGTGGGTCAAACACTGGAAGAAAGAGCCACTAGAAGGGAGATGGAAGGGACCTTTTATTGTTATTATGACGTCTCCACTTGCTATTAAGATTGCAGAATTGAAATCATGGATCCATTGGACACGAGTTAAGGCAGCAGCTGACACCAGCTGGAAGGTGTCTGTGGACAAACAACATCCAACAAAACTGACATTTAAACGTGCTTAAAGAAAGCTTTTGTATTTTATATATATAGGTTGCGTGGATGTGTAATATGCTGATGTATCCCGCTGCAAGTTAAAAGGAGGATGGAATCCCTGTCTTCTTGAACTGTTCCGGAACCCTACTCCTGACGAAAGACGAAGGATCGTTGCGGATCCATGTGGGAGGAACATTGGGTGTGGGCACTTTGGGTAATTGGGGTGTTGATTGTGTTTTACAGATATAAGCAGTGGTTTTGTGGACAACCAAGGACATTTGATTTTTCAGCTGTTCCAACTCCTAATTGTCCACACATTCCCCCAGCTGGCTGCGTGGTGTGAACCTCTTACTGGTAAAAGAAGTCCCTGCTCAGATCACACTGGGAGCTGCCCTTGGATGTAAAGGAACAAAGACGGGAATTTTCTTTAAATGTGCTGGTTTTGTGATTGTGGATGTGACTGTTGTTGTTGTGCTCACTGTATTGATTGTATTTTATGTATAAGCTGTAAAGTAGAGTGTGATGTGAAAATTATAGAAGACGTACTAGTCCATTACAAAGTAACAGATACTGAAGGGTCCTATTATACTCTTAAGCCCAGCCCCACTATTGAAACTGTGTTAAGAGAAAACTGGATAAGCAACCAAAGGGACCGTGAGGATGCTCAGAACGGTAATTGTTGGAGTTGGGTGGTTATGGATGAATGTGTGGGTATGGGGAATACAAAGTAACTTAGAAATTTCAACACCGAAGGAAGACTGTAGCCCCTGCATTCACACAATATTGCAGGGAGTGCGGGTCTCTAACACTCTGGGCTATCACACTCAAAAACCTGAGGGTTCTCAGGCACATACACCTTCGACGTGTCAAGTGAATGCCACTATCTATCACATGTGTATATTGAATAGCAAGGTACAGTGTTATAATCCTGCAGAGGCCAAACAGATAACTACTTATGAAATGTCAATATATACAATTGAATGTGGGCGAGAGGAACTCTTGAACAGAACAGAATTTAGTAAGTTAGGCAGACAAGTAGAACTAACGTTCGATGCTTGCTTAGCTATTAATCGCAATTGTGCTATATGGAAATCTACGTGTGGAACCTTGGAATGGGAGAGAAGTTATATGTTAGAAAAGAAATACATGTGTCGGAATCAGGGAGAATGCAGTGATCAAGACACGTATAGTTATTGCCCATATTGGTCTTGTGCAGTTATGTGGTCTGGCGATCAGCCTGGAGGTACACAGCAATGCAGGTTGGAAAATGGGGCAGCTAGTAGTAACTGTCAACGGAATGAATGTAACCCTATAAAGATTACCTGTACACCTACAAGAATATGGAGGGAGGAATATGAATTAGGAATCTATGCTAAGGGCAAAGATCCCCTTGTAACCCTTAGATGGTATGTGACCAAACTTACCAGGACAACACAGGATACGAAAGGATTATTCTGGTCGTATTATCTGGAAATGGAAAAGTTAAATGTACCTGAAATTCCTAGCCATGTAACAAATACCTTTGTCAAACTGGCAGAAGATACAGCCCACACTCCGAATGTTTCAAATTGTTTTGTTTGTGGAGGGAGGTCCATGGGCCACCGTGCGAAGGATCCACTGCTCACACGTGGAGGCGTCCCATCGATGATGGAATTGTTGGAGATGACCCCCAATGGGCGCAAACGGCCTTGAGTCATTTACCTCTCCTAAACGATCTGTAGCCGGATCCCCGAAAGGGGCGCTTAGCCTGAGGTTGACTACGGCCTCGGTCACGAAAGGACTGCCTGTCAGAAGAGCGGTTCGTGCCCTGAGAGTAGGTTCGTCGTTGAAAGGACATCCCTGGTCCTGAAAAGGAACGAAAGGACTGTCGTTGGTTGTAAGGAGTATATCTCAGCTCCTGTAAGATGAGGGAAGAATCTTACGTTTGTCCTTGTCCTCGATTAATAAGGGATCAAGAGCTGCTCCAAAAAGCTTCGGAGCCTTGTAAGGTGCTGAAGCAAGCTTCCACTTAGTCTTAGCATCAGCTCTCCAGTTACGGAGCCAGAACATCCGGCGAGAGGTCACAGCCGAAGAGAGAGCGTGGGAAGCAAACTTAGCAGCGCTGAGCGATGCATCCACTGAATATTCAGCCACAGCCACCAGTTTGTTGACATCCTGATGTAGTCTGGTGTCCTCCGGAGGTAACTTCTCCTGCAATTGGCGCAACCAGAGCAAGGAAGCCCTAGTAAAGAACGACGTAGAAGTTGCTGCTCTCACTGCCCAGGCAGCCGCCTGGTGCGTCTTCCGGAAAGCCAATTCAGCCATCCTATCTTCGGACCTGAGGCTATCAACAATGTCACTGGAAATGACAGACAATGAGGAAAGAGCGGCCACCAGAGCATCCACAGAAGGTAAGGCTAATAGGTCTTCCAGTTCAGGAGCTGAAGAATACAGTTTCTTGTCCAACCCACTCGGTGCCGTCAAGGACCCTGGCTGAGACCATCCACTCTGCACCACCTCCGAAAAGAGGGGAGGGACACGGAATAACTTCTTTATCAGGTTTCGTCACCTGGAACAAAGGATCATGGAGGCTTGTGATTGAAGGAACCCCCTCAGAGGTAGTAGGAGTCAGTCCAAATTTAGTAGAGGCCTTGGCTTTATGGAGCAGAGACTTAAAGACCGAAGGTCAAAAAAGCCCCGTGAATGCTGGTTGGTCAGGAAGGAGACCTTCGTCTTCAGAGAATTCCATGTCCACAGGATAATCCTCACCGGATTCAGAGTCCTCACTGGAAATGCACTCGAGGTGAGTTGAAGTAGTAGGTCTATCAAGCAAGTGATCATGTCCTAAGGGCCTGCGAGGGGTCTCTGGTGCAGGGGTTACACTTTGCTGAAGGCCAGCCGCCAAAATCTTGGCCAGAGCATCCAACAACATAGAATGAATGTTCAATTGGCTCTCAACGCCCAGAGACCTGACTTTCAGAATGGACAGGAACAGACTGTTGTATGCCAGATGGCGACACCTGTGCATCCTCCAAACCTGGAGCAGGACCTTGAGGTAAGGCGGGCTGGACCCCCGGGACCAGTGACTTGTCCAAGATTGGTTGACCCTCTTCAGTCTGTGGAACCAAAGGAAGAAGTTCTGGGGGCAGATGATGAGGCATGGAGCCAAACACCGGTTGAGGAGATGTAACTGAAACAGGAGCAGGTTGTGCAGGAAGATCTGTGACAGATGATCGCCTGGCCTTGTCACATTGGCGTTCCAGAGCTTTATGATGGCGTAATGCATCTTTCTCCTTCGCAGAAGAACCTTTAGTGCATGCCCTAAGGACTCTGGGCACCTTGCTCTTAGCCTTGGCCTTGGATCCCGTTGGGATCTCTTTAGGAGGGCTGCCCTCAGCCTCCAAATCTGAAGATAAGTCAGGGTCAGCCATATCAAGCCCAAGTAGTGCCTCTGATGGACAAGGCAAAAAAACAACAATAATCAGTATAATAAATAATAATACCAATAATAACAGGGCAAATCCCCTCAAGGATTGAATACCCATAACACCCCAGCTCAGGACAGGGTCCCAGAGACAAAGAGGGTAGAATTGGGGAAGAGGGGGAATGCACTTCAAAGAGGGCCAACTCAGAAGACAACAAGGCCACGAGACAAACAGTCTCTAATGCCCAAGCCGGGTAACAGGTACTGAGGACCAGGCGCAAGGGCCAACAAACGCCTCATTATTATTTCCAGGGCCCACCAACATTACCAGTTAGTAGAAAAAATCACCGCTGATCGTAGCCACCTCCGCTAGCACTGACAAAATGGCAGGCGCCAGGAGACTCTGTTGCAAAATGGCAGCCACCAGGCACACCTTTAGCAAAATGGCGGTCTCCCGGTACTCCGGCAGCAAATACTGGCTCCCCGACCACACTGACCGCTCTCCTGGCGTCTCGAAGGCTGTCTTCTCTCTGCAGCCGCAGCGATTCTGTAACACTCCCCCTCTCCGGCCGGCAATCACACTGCGGAAAAAGACGTGCCAAGCCGAAGGGCTCAAATGGTGCCACCGGTCAGCTGGAAAACTCGGAGTTTGCCGCCAAGCCTGGGCATTGACTCCGGAGCCGCAAATTATACAATTAATGGAATGCTGGGGCTGAGGCGGTAGCGGTTGCACCAGCTCGCCGGTAGACCAGCACCCCCGCCTGCGGCTGAAATTTCTTCGGATCTGGCCAGCCGGGTCAGAATCCGGAAAGCTGCCGCCCCTTCCAAGGAAAAACGGAGCGGAATGGCCTGGAGCCCCCAGGCTCATTACCGCCCTGCAGCAGCACAAAACAACAGCAAAACAACAACAAACAGCCACCAGCAAAAAAATAAAGAGTGAAAAAGAAGAGAAAATATTATAGCTAACAGAAAAAGCCACTAATCACTAAAAGCACAGAGCTACAATTTTTACTAGTTCCCTCGCTGACTGAAAAAGACTGACGGGAACAGCACAGAGAGGGCGGACACCAACAAGAAATTTAAATATTCAACAGTCCGTTCCCTAGCAACACATATGTGAAATACCCAGCCTGGCAGCAATGAAAAAATGCAAGTCCGCCCAGAGACCAGTCGTCCCACGGAGCCTGCTGAGGTGCTACAGATGCGGGGGGATCGGTCACCTGGCAGCAGCGTGTGGAACCCCGAGACTGAGACAAGACCCACCGCCCAGGGCACGCCCAGAACGAGGACTCAAGCGCACCACCAACGCACCGAGGAAAACCCCCCAGGGTCCAGAGGCCTTCGCCCACCTGTCCGAAGCCAGAGGGACCCCAGACGAGGGAAACCAATCCCCCGAGTCATATGACAGCGAGGACGAGGGTGAAGACGACCCAATGGTGAGTGGACCCATCCATCCTTTTCTTTTTCCTATACGCCTAACAGCCCCAAAAACAGGCACCCAAGGGGTTTTCCAAGCCCTAATAGACTCAGGCTGCACGAGGTGCCTGATTAACCTACCCACAGTCCTAAAACTGGGGATCCGTGCCAAAAAACTCAGCCACCCAATCTGATTCGAGCAAGTCGATGTATCCCTACTGGGGGGGACTTACGCCACACATCTGACCGAGCCAGTGAGACTGGAGCTAGCAGACCACTGGGAAAAGATCCGATTTATAATAGCCCCCAAAATGACGGACTCAGTCATACTAGGACTCTCATGGCTAGACAAATGGGGCTCAATCATCTGGTGGCAAGAGGGAACCCGCAGGCTGAGGATTGCAAAGGGCCCCCAACCCCTGCCGCTCCAACCAGGGGGGATGGTCCCCACGCAGAAGCCCCGATCTTTCCCACCACGGCAAAGGAAGAAGCCGCCAACGCAAGGGTCCCTCCCCGAGGGTATAACAGAGCAACTGGCGGCTGCATCTGACAGCTCCCACGACACAAAACAGATCCCAGAGGAGTACCAAGACCTTGCAGAGGTGTTTAGCGAGGCCGAGTGTGACGTTTTACCCACCCACCATGAGGCTGATTGCGCCATTGAAATCATCCCTGGAGCAATGCTACCAAAACCTAAACTATATGCTATGACGCCCCGTGAGATGGAAGAAATGCGGACCTACATAGACAAGAACCTACAAAGAGGTTTCATTGAGCCAGCAAAACCGCGGATCGCGGCACTGGTCCTTTTTAAAGAGAAGAAAGACGGCTCTATGCATCTAAAGGTTGACTTCCGAGGGATCAACGAAGTCTGCGTACATAACTTATATCCCCTTCCCCTCATGAAGGACATGGTGTCCCACCTGGCCAAAGGAAAAGTTTTCACCAAACTAGACCTCCGAGAAGCCTACTACCGAATACGCATCAAAGAAGAAGATGAGTGGAAAACAGCATTCAACTGCCCCCTAGGAAGTTTCCAATTTAAGGTGATGCCTTTTGGACTGCAGGGAGCCCCGGCGGTGTTCATGCAACTGATAAATGAAGTCCTACATGATCACCTCTACAAAGGGGTTCTCGTCTACCTGAACAATATTCTCATTTACACGGAAACCTTAGAAGAACACATACCTCTCGTCCGCCAAGTATTGGAGAAACTGCTGAAGGCGAACCTGTATGCCAAACTGACAAAATGCGAGTTCCACCAATCACGCCTAGACTACTTAGGTTTCCTAATATCAAACGAGGGGGTAGAGATGGACCCAGCCAAAGTACAATCAGTTCTACAATGGCAACCCCCGCGCACCCGCAGACAACTGCAAAGCTTCTTAGGGTTTGCGAACTTATACAGACAATTCATCCCCTCGTTTGCGAGAAGTGCCAAACCTCTGACGGACCTCCTAACGACAGGGAGTCCGGCAACGAAGCCCCGCCCGGGACAACCCCTACAGTGGGACCCGACCTGCCAACGGGCATTCGAAGCGTTAAAAGAGATGTTTGCAAAAGAGCCTGTCCTAAAGCATCCTGACCCCGAACAGCCTTTCGTCATCCAAGCCGATGCCAGCGACGTGGCAGTAGGGGCCGTGCTGCTCCAAAAGAACAGCCAAGGGAACCTACAACCTTGTGCTTACACCTCCCGAAAGCTCACCGACACAGAGAGGCGATGGGCGGCATGGGAGAAGGAAGCATTCGCAGTAAGATGGGCGCTGCTGACCTGGTGACACCTATTAGAGGGGGCCCAGAGACCGTTCGAAGTTTGGACTGATCACAAGAATCTGGAGGCCCTCAGAACCCCGCGGAAGTTGTCGCCCAGGCAAGTCCGCTGGGCGCAATGCTTCAATTGTTTCAACTTCGAGCTCAAGCATATCCCAGGTGGGAAGAATTTCCTGGCTGATGCACTCTCCCGGATGCCCCAATATAACAGTGAACGGGAGCAGGTAGTGAACGCCATCATCCCCTCTACCCAGGCTGTGGGCCAGGTGGTCACCAGACAGCAGCGGCGCAACCAGCACGACCAACTTGAAAGTGATTTAACGACAAAACTAAAAACTGAAACAGAGACGGACCCCTGGTTCCGAGACAATCAACACCTCCTGACAAAGAGGGATGACCTAGCATGGAAGGGGGCAAAGCTCTATGTCCCACAGACTCTACGCACCCTGATCCTTAAGAGGAGCCACGACATTAAACCAGCGGGGCATTTCAGTTTCCTAAAGACTCTGCAATTAGTACGAAGACAGTTCTGGTGGCCCCACATGAGAAAGGACGTAGAAAGTTATGTAAAAAGTTGTACCATTTGCGCCACAATGAAGACACGACCAGGATGCCCTCCTGGACTGTTGCAACCAGTAGCTGAACTGACCAGACCATGGGAGGAGATTGCGATGGACTTTATAGTAGAGCTACCAAGGAGTGGTGGAAATACAGTGATCTGGACTGTAATAGACTTATTCTCCAAACAGGCGCACTTTATTCCTTGCAGCGGGCTGCCCTCGTCCCGCCAGTTATCCAAACTATTCGTGAAACACATCTACCGCCTGCATGGAGTCCCCAGAAGAATCATCTCCGACCGAGGGGTCCAGTTCACCGCAAAATTCTGGAGGGAGTTCCTGCGATCTATAGGGTCATCCCAAGGCCTCAGCTCGGCATTTCACCTGAGCACCAATGGGGGGCCAGAGAGACTGAATGCTATGATAGAACAATACTTAAGATGCTACGTCGACTATCAACAGTCAAATTGGGCAGACCTCCTATCTTTTGCAGAGGTCGCATATAATAATGCCGTCCACAGTAGCACGGGATTAACTCCATTTAAAATAGTGAGTGGTATGGAGTTTGTCCCCATGCCAGAGTACCCGAGGGAGCCCCTTCCTCAGTCAGTTTGACCGACTGGATGGCATTGTTGAGGGAAACCTGGGAGAACGTTAAGAGGGCATTGGCCAAGGCAGCACAATCCTATAAGAAACAAGCAGACAAGCATCGAACTCCCCAAAGGCCATTCCGAGTAGGCGAGAAAGTCTACCTCTCCACCAAGTATTTGAGACTCAGGCTCCCGAGCAAAAAGTTGGGTCCGAAATTCATAGGACCGTTCCCTATAGTAAAAATAATCAACCCGGTTACAGTACAATTGCAGCTGCCCCGGCTCTTAGGGAAGATACACCCCGTTTTCCACAGCAGCCTTTTAAAACCAGTAGTGGGGTCACCTCTAAGACCGGTACCACATGACCCTCCCGGTCCCCTGGTCATTGGGGGCCAAACTCACTATGAGGTACAGCGAATCCTCGATTCAAGGTGGCACAGGGGGTGCCTCCAATACTTAATTAAATGGAAAGGTTACCCTCTATCAGAGGCTTCCTGGGTGAGGAGCACAAACATCCAAGCTGACCGCCTTATAGCCAAATTCCATGCAGATCATCCAGGAAAACCGGGAGAGGGGGGGTATACCCTCAGATGGGATAATGATGTTTAACTTGTTGTTTTCCCTCCTGGCAGGCCGCTTCTGAGAAATGACGGGAGAGGGACCGGATGTCAGCGAGTTAACTTGCATTTTTTCATCGCTGCCATAATCAAAGAGGAAAAAGGGGGGAAAAAAATGGAGCGAGCAGTACAGTTTGAAATTTAGTGCTTGGCATTTGAGATATTGTCCTTCTTCCCCTTCCTTAATAGATAGGGTTACCCAGGTGATGAAAGGGAGGGGGACATTCCTGTGATCTGAAGCAGTTGGCAGAAGAGACTGACTTGGAAGATGGCCAATGGGCATTGAGATATTGTGAGGCAGAAGGGGAGGGGTTTGGTTTCGGAGAATCAGTTTTGGCTGCATATGAGTTTAGGTTGGATCGTAAATTATTTAATAAATGAGAGATTCATCAAAGACTTTGTGTTTGAGAATGAAGTTTATTTGAGATTACGCCGAAACCTGACACAGCCATGGAATGTAGGAGCAGTGCACTGGAAAAACAAAAGAAGATTAGTGAAATGTAGAAAATGTGTTAAGATAGAGATGTAAACAATATGATGATTGTTATTATTATGACTATTAGAATTATTACATTTAATATTATTATTATATTATCAGAAGATAAGTAAAGAGGGGGAAATGAACATATTTATTATGCTCAATATTACTACTGTAAGATCAGAGAATTATTATCAATGTAATGAATACTGTTGTAAATTTTGATGGTTATTGCACAGAGATATTTGTACCCAGACGACACAATGTTGAATGGAAGATGTAATGTTTATATGAAAAAAATAAAAAAAAATATTTAAAAAAAAACACCTTTGGGACAACCATGACCTGGATGACTGAGAATCTCCATAGACAATATCCCATGTCCACTCATGAGTTAGCCATCCTCAAGGAATATCTGCATGTCAACATCAAAAAGGGATTCATCCACCCTTCCAATTCACCAGTATTGGCACCCATATTCTTTGTCTCGCCCCGAAAAGGAGGAGGAACAATAGCCAATCTGAAGGGAAAGGAGGAAGCCCAAATGTATACAATTCATGACCTGAACAAAGTGACAATTAAAGACCATTATCCACTCCTGATTATCTCAGATTTCCTAGACTGGCTATGTTATGACCCAGGTTGCCTAGCCTGAGGCAGCCTTGGACAGAGTCCTTTATTGCTCTGCTAATTCACGGACAAATGGCCCTATAATGGCCAGTAAAGCTCTACCACAAACTTCCCTGAAGGCAGCCACCCACAGTCAGTGCAACACAGTCCCACAAACAAAAGCCAATAATCACCAAAGCCAATTCACAAAGGCAGAGAGGAAGTCAAAAAACAAGGTGCAATTCGACAAGACAAGGTCCATAAGCCATACACAAAATTCAAGATCCACAAGGTGAGGTGCAGATTTCACAAGGCAGAAACACGATTCAAAGCAGGGTTTTTCCAAGGCCAGGGAAGTGCATGCCAAAGCAAAACAATTGTTCCGGACAAAAGCACCCTCCCCCAGCCTCTGCTTAAATCAACTCAAGCCAGGTGTTTCTTGTGAGCAGGGGCGGAGCGGCCTCCTCACCAGCAGCCTCGTAGACCTCCTTTGAGCTTGCCTCTGCTCTGCTCTCCGTGCCCTCAGATCGAGTGGGGGAGGCAGCTGTTCCTCATCAGAGGGGATCTGCTGCTTCTCATCACCACTGCCTGTCTGCAGCTGATCCTCCCCTGTGTTTGTGAGGGCAGGCAGCTCCCAATCTGGTCAACCATCTCCCCCAATGCCAGAGGAGCCTGGGACAGCATCGTCCTCAGACCCTGGACTCTCCAAACATTCCAGGGGAGACGTGCCATTCCCATTGGATGGTCCCAATTCCAACTCCTCCTTCTCCTCCAAACTGGGATCTGACAGGGTCATGAAAGGTTACAAAAGGTATGCATCTTTACAAAACTAGACTTGAGAAGTGCTTACAATCTAATCAGAATGAAAGAAGGGCATGAGTATTTAACAGCCATATTGATACAAGCTACAGAAAGTTTGATGTTTAATGAAGTCTTACAATAAAATACAATTAGTTCATCTAGTCATGCTTCCTGTCTGGTTTACCTGGGAGGGCTGACAAAAGGTGAATTTACAACATACTGAAAATCTGACTTTCATATTTCATATAATTCAGCACCTGTATTCTACAAAATGTATTGATTTGGTGATTTTAATTACACAAGTTTTAAGGTCATAGTCACTTACCATAAAATTTTGCTGAAGGGGTGACCAAGAATACATTATGGGTACTGAGGCAACAGCATTCAGAGTTTTGAGAGGAATAACTTGTTCTGGAAAGTCTAAGTCACTGCTGACAGAACACTAAGAGAAAAGATAAGTCATATAACTAGTAGTAAATTGTTTTCAAACTAGATATAGCAGGAACAAAACACTAATTTAAACAGAAAATCAATGTTTTTAAATGATAATTTGAACAGTCTTAAATCACTAAGAAACATTAACAGATATGCTGAAATATGCTGAAACAGAGCTAGTTTTCATTTCAGTGGAGAACTTCTAATGTGTTTTTCATATACTGTATATGAAATAGCTTTATAAAATCTTTCTGTATACATTGGTATCTTGGTACTCGACTGCTTCAAAACTTGTCGAATTTGGTGTTCGACACAGAAAATGTTGTCCCAGTACTCTGTGTTTGTTTAGTACTCACATGCTGTGATAGGAAGACGGGGATGGCTGTGGAGAACCATGCTGGGAAGGTCACTGCAAAAGGAGGGGGACAGCCACAGAAGGCAGACAGGAAGCCGGGCATGCTGGAAAGGTCACTGACATAGGAATGTTATTCCTGGCCAAAAATAGGGTCACGTGGTAAGTCATGTGGTTTGTTTGGGACTGGTCCTTTTTAGTACCCATCGCACCTCCTGGAACCAATTAACAACGTGTACCAAGGTACCACTGTATATAAAATGGATAAATTTTAATCATCTAAGAAATCAGGGATGATAAATATTTGTGTAATTTACAATTTAACTAAATTGTATATACCTGTGATGGCACACATGCCAGAAATGGCACACGGGGCCATTTCACCTGGCACGCAAGGCGTCGCCCATTCCTCTTCTGGGTTTCTGGCACACGCATGCGCACTGGCCAGCTAGTCTTCTGGTTACTGGTGCGCATGCGCGCGCGACGATCAGCTGACCTTCACGTGTGCGGCAGTGCCAGAAACCAAAAAATCAGATTGTCGCGCACGCATGCGTGCCAGTAAATAGAAGACTAGCTGGCCGGAGCACATGCGTGCCCCATCCACCCCCTTGCCAGCCAGGAGCACTCCCCCAGTCGCTCCCCTGCACCCACTTGCCTGCCTGCCTACCTTGTCATCGACACCGTGAGGAAAGGCCCCGAAATTGCACTGCCTGGGATCCACATGGGCTGCCGCAGGGAGGAAGGGAAGCCTGCCCATCCTTACTGCCGCCACCCTCTTGCCCCTGGCAATGGGGGTTCCCTCACTGCCGCTTCCCCAGCAGCAGCAGTATTTTTATTATTGTGAGCCACCCTGAGTCCATTGTGAGATAGGGTGGCATATAAGCCAAATAAAATAAAATAAAATAAATAAATAAATAGCGGCCTGGGGCTTCCCTCCCTCCCTCCCCGCCGGAGTCTTGGGGCCGCTTGGGCGGGGAGACAGGGAAGCCCCGGCCTAGCTGGCAGCTCTGCTCCTTTTCCTCTTCTGGGTTCTGCCGTGCTCCCTCACCCCTCACAGCCAGGAGAAGGAGAAGCAAGCTGCCCCCAGGAGGACCAGAGGAGAGTGCAGTAAGCGGTAAGAGGTGCGCTGGCTGGGAAGCGGTCATGCTCCCTTGGAAGAAGTGGCTGGAGAGGGTTGCACCAACCTTTGCCAGCATGAATGGCCAAGCTGGATGCTGTCCAGATCTCGAGGCTGGCAGGAGGAGGAGGAGCAGCGGTGGCAGACTGTTCGTGCCAGCAAAATTTGGTGCAGGAGCCTTTCCAGGCCCAAAACGGGGCACGGGGGGGTGTATGTGTGGGTGGTGGCAGCAGCGTCTTGACTGGGCCACTTCAGCCTCCAAATGCGTGACCTCCGCCTCCCTGCCTGGGCTCCTCCCACTGGGAGCAGCTGGACAAGCAGGTGCGGCTGGCGGGGCTTTGGCGGAACAGCAGCCAGTGAGGGCAGGGGGGATGGGCTGCCTGCGCAGGTGGCCACATGGCCGCCATCAAAGCAGAGCTGAGAAACCCTCTTGGCTCGTTTCGTCAGTCGCACGTGTCCCCTGGATTGTGGGCACTGCCACCTCCCCCTGTGGCGGCCGGAGAGCCTGGCTCAGTGGCGGGGGTCTGGCAGGGGTGCCATGCCACCTGCGGTTGGACCCGCTGCCTCATCTCCACCATGCCTGCTGCTGTGCTGCCAGCTGAGTCAACGCTGGAGAAGGACCAGCGGGCGGGGCAGCTGGCTGCCCTTCTGCTCCTTCCCTGGCGTAGACTCAGGGACACAACTGCGAAACCCGTCCGGAGTCGAGTGGGGACTTCGAGACAGGGACGCAATCATTGCCCCATATCCTCCTCGGCTTGCAACAAATGGCTCGGGTGAGTGCAAGAAGGTGAAGCCGGTAGAAGTGGCTGCTGAGCGCAGAGTGTGTGTGTGTGCCCTTGGGACGTGGAGAAGCCAGTTCAGTTTGGATCGTGGGATGGGGGGGTGCTGAAAAGTTAACCCTACTTTCATCAACCCTATCCAGGCGCTGGTGGGTGGGTAGGGGGGGATCTGCAGAGAGTCGAGGGTTAACTTTTCAGCATCCCACAATCCAAACCCAACTGGCTTCTCCGCGTCCCAAGGAGACACACACACACCCTGCGCTCAGCAGCCACTTCGACCAGCTTTGCCTTCTTGCACCCCACCTGAGCCATCTGTTGCAAGCCGAGGAGGACGCGGGGCAATGATTGCGTCCCTGTCTCGAAGTCCTCTCTTGACTCCGGACGGGTTTTGCAGTTGTGTCCCTGAGTCAACGCTGGGGAAGGAGCAGAAGGGCAGCCAGAGTTTCTCCTTTTCCATGCCCTGAAATCTTTTGAGACTAAGAAGAATCTTAAATCTCTCAGGAGAAATTGGGACCAGGGTGCTTATTTGCCGAATCAATTTTTCAGAAGGAAGAGAGGGGGGTGGGGGTGGAGAGGGAGAGAGAGAGAGAGAGATTCAGATTCTTCAGGTATCAGTTTTAGTTTAGTCTCAAAAGATTTCAGGATTTCATGACTCTGTCTGCCTGTCTCTCGGCGAGGAAGCTTCCTGGAGAGGTGGCCGAAAGCTCCATGTGGAGGCCGCCAATCACAAGCCCCGGGGGCACCTGCTTCCAAGGGAACGGCTCGGCTATTTCAAAGTGAGTGGCCGGGAAGCCGAGAGACAGGCAGATGGACGCTGCGCGCACTCTTGCCTCACTTGCCAATTGAAAACAGCGCTGAACTGCGCAGAACGGCAAACTCCAGAGGTGAAAGACGCTGAGGAGAGGTAGGGCCGGGATCAGAGTCACCCAGGGGGAAAGGGAGGTGCGTGGTGCCACTCCCCACTCCCCCCTTGGTCTGTCTGCCCCTCTCTCGGCGAGGAAGCTTCCCGGCCGCTCGCTTCAAAGTAGCCGAGCCGTTGCCTTGGAAGCAGGCACCCCCGGGGCTCGTGATTGGCGGCCTCCGCATGGATCTTTCAGCTGCCTTTCCCTGGAGCCCTGAGGCATAGCAGCTACCTGCTCCTCCCTCTCTGCCTCCCGCCCGCCCGCCCTCAGCCCGGCACCGAAGTTTGGGAAGCATTGGAGAAAGTTTGTGCGCTGCACTCGGGGCAGGAAAGCAAGCTGCTGCTCTCACCAGCATCATGGCGAGCAGGCCAGCTGGGTCAGAGGAAACCGCCCAACTATCTCCCTGCTCCTCCGGCAGCTCGCTTCTTTCCTGGAGAAGGGATGGCGGCGTACAGCAGAAGTGCTCTCGGCCCCAACAGGGAAGCTCCGAACGCGCGGCTTACTTGGACTCCTCCCTACTGGGAGCCGCAGGCTGCAGGGGGAAGGGCAAGAGCAACTGGCCGGCTCAGGTGCACGGGGCAGCATTTGCTGGCTGGGCGGCTGGCTGCCCCGTTCGCTGCTCCTTCCCTGGCATTGGCTTGGCTGGCGGCGCAGCAGGTGTGACGGGCCCAACCGCAGGCAGCGCAGTGGTGGGGGTCGGGTGGGGATGCCGCGCCAAGCCAGGGAACAGCGGCTCCCAGGGGGAAGGAGCCCAGGCAAGCTGTGCGTTCGGAACTCACTGGCTGCTGGTCCACCAAAGCCCCGCCAGCCGCACCTGCTCAGCCTGCAGTTCCCAGTAGGGAGGAGCCCAGGCAAGCCACGCATTCAGAGCTTCCCCGGCAGTGCTCTTGGCCCCGCCATGCGCTGGCCGGGGAACGGCTGTCTCGCCAAGGAATGGGCCGGTACCTAGTTGTCCTCCGGTAAGAGGAACGCCGGCCCACTTGGAAAAAGTGGGAGGGGGCATGTTCGGGGATGCGCATGCACAGTGCGGGGCGCATGCGCAGGGGGAGCATGGGGGTGTGTCCTGCACGCATGCACAAATGGGGGTGCGCATTGCATTATGGGTGCCAGCATGCGGGAGTGCTCACATGCTCACACGCTCAGACTTTTGGCATGCAATGCCAAAAAGGTTCGCCATCACTGGTATATACTATTTAAACCAATCTGTCTTCTGTGGAAGGGATGCCATAATAAGACTTTCATACATATAAAGTAGTTTTAAAGAGGAGTCATATTTTGATGTGACAAAGGGCCAACTAACTATGTGTAAACTAGGACTGAGAAAGTTCTCATGAAGAAAAGTCTTCCAAAGATTTCTCCTCACCTCTCTGTCCAGTTCAACCATATTCTTCTTCTTCTTCTTCTTCTCTCTCTCTCTCTCTCTTTGCTATACACCAATGTTAATAAAAGGAAGACTTTGTTAAGGCTTCTGTTCCTTCTCATAGGATGGAGAAGATAGTAAAAAGCCAGTTGCCTTATCACAATTATCAAGGGAGAAAACTGCCAGGTTGTACAATAAAGGTGTACAACATGGGCTATGAATCCCAGAAGTCAATTATATATTTCCAAGCAAAAAAGTTAAAGTTGAAGCTTTGTCTTTACCAGTTTTATGTGAAAGTTTAATTTTTTTCTAGCTAAGGGATAGATAACAGTAGTACAAACAAAGAGGACAGCTGAAAAGAAATGTGTTAATTCTGGATTTGTTTTCTTTCTTGGAGCAGTGGTGACATGATCCATGGTTGGGGGAATGTTAATATCAACCTCTTGCGATGGACAGATCATGTAGAGATCATACTGTATATTATCATTTTGCAAAAAAAAGCAAACCAATTTTCTCCCAATAAAACAAAGACATGCTAACAACTTTGTAACTGGATTTCTACAACACAGGTTTACCAACCTCCCTGCTCCCAGGCAATGAGCTCACAAAAGTCATGATGTTTACAGGTTGTATCCGGCGTTGTTTCCATTCTTGATTTAAGATTTCCGTTTTTTCTTGTATCTTCTGACGATTGTAATTAAACATGCTCTGTAAATAAAAGTTAGAAACAGAGACTATACCCGCAGATATTTCTTGAATTATCTGGATTTCTAAAATAATCCCATGTCACAGATTAGTATTTTCACAGAAGCATATCCACTGTGGGTTTCATATATATTTATATACAGTCACAGAATTTAGTTTTGAAAATACACTATATTTCACTCTTGCAGTTATCCAATGGGAAACAGATTGTGATTTTTCTGTTGCTAAGGAAAAAAAAACCATCTTGCCCAGAATCTCAGTGCTGTGAGAGACATTGATATTAACTGTCCCCCTCCTAGCCATCCTTTGCAAGATCACCATTTTTTTTTTCTTTTAAGTAGGAAATAGCAATCTTATTAAAGATTTCTGGAGGATGGGTATCTATACCTTCTCTCATAGTGATCCTGACTGTGGCAGAGAATATACTCTTTTCCTTCATTTTGTAGTTACTCTTGTTCATCAAAACCTTTTAAAATATTTTTAAGATAGTCAGGAATGCCAGTAAGGACTGTGATGTTGATGCTATTGTACATCTTGGCATGAATGATCTGTCCCAAAAAGATGTACTTTCTGTGCAGAATGATTTCCAGAGCTTGGGGCACGAATTTAGTAGTATAGGCTGTAGGCTTACCTTTTCAGAGGTTTTACCAGTATATAAGGCACAAAAAGGAAAAGGCCAGCGTATAGCAGAGTTTAATGTGTGGCTAAAGGAGTGGTGTAAAAGGGAAGGCTTTGACTATATTAGTATCTGCAGCTGGTCCAATGAAAAGGAGCCTGAGTGGCGTAGCAGGCTAATGCCTCCTACTAAAGGCAGCATTTAACATCCAGCTGCCTGCAATTACTGCGAGTTCTAATCTCACCAGGCTCAAGGTTGACTCAGCCTTCCATCCTTTCTAAGGTGGGTAAATTGAGGACCCGGTTTGTGGGGGCAATAAGCTGACTTTGTATAAATATACAAAAGTATGAAGGCTATTGCTTAACGCATTGTAAGCAGCCCTGAGTCTCCGGAGAAGGGCGGCATATAAATATATTTTTTTTAAAAAAAACTGTACAAAAGAGATGGTTTGCATCCATCAAATAAAGGGACTGAGTTACTTGCTATTAAAGTCACAGATTTTCTGGATAAACATTTAAACTAAGCAGTGGGGACAGAGAATTAATTGATAAAGAACATTTCTCTCCACAGCAATCTAAAATTAATAGTGTTATCAGTGCATGTAACATAGAAGTTTGTGTGGGTAAGAATACCTTGCTGTCAAGCAAAATCAAGCATTTAATAGTGAGTGCCATACCATGTGCACTAATCAAACAGGTGGTAAGGAAGTAGGGGAAGTCAGGCACAACACAGGTTATGTAGAAAGTAAACACAGGGTCAGTCAAAATGGACTCAAATGTCTATACACCAATGCACAGAGTATGAGGAATAAACAGGGTGAATTAGAAATTCAAGTAAATGAGGGCAGATATAATATTGTTGCCATTACGGAAACGTGGTGGGATGAAACCCACAAATGGAACATACAGCTAGACGGATTTAAATTATTTAAAAGAAATAGACTAAATAAAAGAGGAAGTGGAGTTGCACTATATATAAGAAAGAACTACATCTCTACAGAAATAGAGCACAATGGGAAAACTGCCTTGAATGCATTTGGGTTAATATAAAAGGGGGGGAATGCCATCGCCATAGGTGACTATAGGCCAGGGGTGAAATGCTACTGGTTCACTCCAGTTCGGGTGAACCGGTAGTGATAAAAACTACCGGTTCGGGCGAATCAGTAGTAAAAAAATGCTTTAAAAAAGTTTTAAAAAAAAAGTTGGCCATGCCCACCCTGTCACATGACACCCCCCCACAAGCCATGCCCACAGAACTGGTACCAACAAATTTTACATTTCACCACTACTATAGGCCACCAAACCAAACAGAGGAAATAGATGGATTTTTTGCTAGTCAGTTAACTAAGGTATATAGGAAGTGCATCACAATAGCAATGGGGGATTTTAACTATCCTGACATCAACTGGGAGACAAACTCTGCACCAAGTGGAAGATCAAACAGGTTCCTGACAAACCTAGCAGACAGCTTTGTTTCCCAAAAAGTAGAGAAGGAAACAAGGAGTTCAGCCATATTGGACTTAATTCTCACTAACAGAGATGAAATGATAGAAGGTGTTGAAGCTACAGGAACCTTGGGGGGGGAGGGGGGAGTGATCATGCAATATTGGAATTCAACATTATGCAAGCACAAGCAATAGAACAAAGTGAAACTAGAGTCTTGGTGTCAGCCCTGGAGGCCATATTTTTCTTTGGATCTTCAGGGCTGCCACACTTAGTGGATGGGCATGCTGTGGGAACTGGGAGGGGGGTTGGATGGTGACAGGGTGAGATGTATAGCCATAACAACAACAACATTCTTTCACTGGGAGTCAAACACGTTCAACCTGCACCTGGAGAGGTGTGACTGGGAAGCTACTCCAGTTAGGATGGTGGCCTGATTGGACCATGTGATGGACATGTGGGTGCAGGGGAAGGGACTTGGATTTCCTTTGTGGTGGGGAAACCCCGGGAGACTTCAGATTCGGGTTTTCCCAGATGTGCCAATATGACATCTCTAATAAAATGGAACTTTGAGGAAATGCCTGCCTTACTTAGTTGGGGGTGTTACTTGGAACCCTGACATTAACCCAAATCTCCTTTAAAAACTTAACCCAGCTCCCCGCTTCATAGGGTGCTGTCTGAGGTCCTCAGCCCCGAGCGCCGACTTGATTGCCGGGCGGCACAAAGACTCAGGGAAGATGGAGGAGAAAACGGCAACTACGGAAGGAGCTACCGGGGCTAGTTCAGAGGTCGTCCTAGAGACCATCTACTCCCCTTCCAAGAGCATGGTAGCAGCAGCAGAGGCTGTGGAGGCTGAGCTTCAGCAGGGTGCCCGGCCCAAACAGCTGGCGCCCTGGCAGATCGCTCAGCTGGATCCTTCCCTATGGGGCGAAGCTGCGGGAGTTGTGCCACCTCAGGAGTTGGAAATCGGGGTGATGCTACAGGAACCTTGGATCACAACCAGCGGAGCGCACCCAGACCTCCGAATGGAGACCAACAAAGCCTCCTGAGCCCAGTGATTCCAGAGAATGGGGTCTCCTGCCGCTGTTGCGAAGCCAGTCGCTAGAGGGTCTTTCGGAGCGGTTTGACCAACTCAGCATGGGCACCATCACACAGCCTCCCCCAACTGGCCAGCCCGGCTGGGTCCTGGTTCAGCCCACGCTCACCTTCCTGGGCCCGGAAACCGTAACCGTCCAGAGTGGAGCATTGGCTTCATTTCACTCAGCACACGTGATCACGCCTTAGCCTCCCTCCTCGGGCCTGGTCTACTGGCATGACAGTTCCCACAGGCATTGGCACCGCACAGCAGCAAGGGCTGCTGGGCCAGTCCAGCCTGGGATTGCGGGGAGAACCATTGTGGCTGCCAAGACCCAACACCCTTCCTCACCAGCCGGCTGTCAGGCTGCCTCCTGCCAACCAAATCCCCTGTGACTGGGCCTTCTACCCTGGCCAAGGGTGGGTGCAGTACCAGTGGATGCCAGCCCCGGTCCCACAGCTGGCGCCGGCCCCGCAACCTGAGCCACCAGCCGCCCCTCCCCCTCGGTTCAGAGGAACGTTCGACGGAACCCCGGGGAAGCTGGCCTATTTCCTGAACCAGATTTGATCCCACATTGACTGTTATGGGACCCAATACCAGACTGATCAAGACATAGTGTAAGCAATTGCTGACAACATGAATGAGGGAGACGCAGTGGACTGGATAGCCAATCTACATGACCAAGGAGCCCCAGAGCTAGAGGACGCTGACAAATTTGTGCAGCTGCTCTGGGCCCACAGGGAGGAAGCCAAAGCTCAAATCAAAGCCCTGAAGCAAGAAGGCTGACCCCCCAAAAGAACTCCTCTGGGAATTCCGAAGGTAAGCCGGAAAACTGAGAGACTGGCCTGAAAGCCTCTTCGTTTACCACTTCAAAGAGGCACTAGACCAGGACCTCAGGCAAGCTTGTGGTTACAGGGGAGTTCCAGACCGCATACAGGACTGGTACCAGATGGCTGTAGCCATGGACCTAGACCTATGGACCTTCAGCACTGGAAGCCCACCCCTGAGGAACCAACTAAAAGGGCTCTGGGTCACTGAGCCCCTGCGAAGCCAACTGAAACACCACAACCGGCACCACCAGGAATGATCAAGTGCTTCCGATGCGGCCAGCAAGGCCACCGAGCCTCTGAGTGCCTGGCTCCAGCCCCAGTCCCTCAACTCTGAACTCCATTGGTATCCTGGGGAAGGAAAATCCCAAGGAAGCCATCGGACAAGGGAAGGATCGCCTGACAAGCCGTTGAGGTTCCTCCCCTTCCCGCCGGGAGTGAGGAAACTCCAGCTTCAGAGACCCCTCCGGGCTCTAAATGCGAGTTCCATAAGACTTCCCTAGACTACCTGGGCTACCAAGTGTCAAGTGAAAGGATCGAGATGGATCCAGGGAAAGTGAAAGCGGTGCTGGACTGGCAACCCCCACACAACCACAAGCAGCTTGAAATTGGATCCCAAGGACTGTACTAATTCCACACACTCAAAAAACCCTTGTAAGCTTATGTTTTCTCCAACAACAGCCTTCTCACACACGGCTAGCTAATTCAGAAACTAAAGAGTGTTTCAGTAGGAGTTTGCAACGTGACATGACTGTCTCTACCTATAGTTGAAAATCACATTATTGGGCATTTTGGATTATAGCCATTCTGCTATAAAAACCCAAACTGTATGTTCAGAAAAATTAAAATTAGGCACTTTGGATATATGTACATTATCTTTCTAGTAACAATATGGGAGTTTTTCTAAAAGAGACAAAAATATCAAATGGAAAACAGCTAAATAGCCCAACCAGGAGCAACTGCTAAGACAGCCTTATCTCATTACTGAATGTTGTCATTGTGGTTTACCTTCAGAATCAGCATATATCAATCAATAGGCAATATATAGCTACAAAAGTAGCAAAAAGCAAATAGAAATAATCTTTAATTTTCTATCATTGGAATTAGAAATTACTTACCTTTACTTCATCTGCCCGTCTGAACCTCTTGAGCTGTCTAAGCCTCATATATTCTGATTTTACACGCTTCCTCCAACAAATTGGTCCTTTCTCAGATTTCTTTCCAGTGTGACCCATAGTTATCCCTGAAAAGAATGAAACATGGATGTAAAATCAAACACAATCAGCTTTCGGTAGCTGATGTACATGTATGCCACTGATTATATAACTAATAATGTTGATATAAATAAGAAACTCCTGTGTAAGTTAGGAGACATGGACATATCTTGTATACAGTTGCCAGCACTCTTTTCCTCCTTCTAAGTTCAAATCATACAATACTGTTCATATTCACACCAAAAACAGTTACTCCATTCTAATGATACTGGATGCAAGAAACCATATTAGTAGCAGACAACTTGTGATAGCTGCTATTTGCAATTTTCAATACTATCAACATTTGAATCATTTATGCTCTTACTATGAGAAAAGGCTGCCATTAAGCTTGCTATCATTAAATGTGGGTAGAATGGTAGTAAAAAAAGCTGCAGCTACTGCTCATGGCAAGTAATTCAAACATCTCACTAACCATAAATATAATTATAGCTGTTATGGGGGGGACGCAGGGGGGACTAAAAGCACAAATTGGGGTGGTGCTGCCGTGCAGGGTGAGCTCAGGGAAGCCGGGGAAAGAGGTTACATGGTGCATGTCTGCATGTTGGTGAGCGTGGGGAGGCTGTGGAAAGAATACACTGTGGGCTTCTTGGTATGCTGCACCTCTGAGGCTGCAAGAAGCCCCTGAGCTGTAAGCAAAGCACAACTCTAGCCCAACTGTGAGGTGGAAAAGGGCTTCTTGCCATCTCAGAGTTGCAGTGTACTAAGAAACCAGACTGGGCTTCACAGTCCAAAGGAATTCACACTGTGCTGCAGATCAGGGGGCCTTGCAGCCCCAGACCTGTGGCGCACCAAGAAGCTCCTTTGCGCCATACTGCTGGGCTGGGGCTTTATACTGCAAGAGCCCCTGAGCCACAGTGCAGTGCAAAGCCCTTCATAGCATGAAGCCCAGCACAACAGCAACACAGCAGCAGGACTTCTTGCCACCCCAGGAAGCCACAGCCACCCCAACCCCATCCCAGCTGCAATCACCTTCGCCACCCTGCACTCCGCCACTCTAGCTGACCTTTGCCATCTTCTTGCTCCCACTGCTGACAAGGCATCCTCGGCCTGGCCCTTTGCCAGATAGCTGCTGGTCACGAGGCCATCTTCCCCAGGTCTGGCAAGGAAACCACTGTTCATGATCTGGGGATGAAAGCCTCATATGGCCCGGGGATCAGAGTGGTGTGGATCCCATAAAATGGCTCTACTGTTCTTCAATAGATGTGCTCTACCAGTGGCTGTATTGCATGCATTTAACTGTTTAGTTGTTTTTAATGTTTGTATTGTTCATATGGCTGTTTTATTTTGTAATCCACCCAGAGTCACAAATGTAAGATGGATGTCTATATAAATTGAATTATTTATTAATTTAATGAAGGCTTGTTGCAGTCAGCCAGCTGTTTAGACCAGATTTGGTATTTTATCCAACTATCAAAAGTCCTTCCCAAGGACCAGTGATAGACAAATGTTGATGTTTGATGGTGTTAAAGTATTGTTGCACGATGTAAGCTGTTCCAAGTAAAGCTACCTTTTCCAAGTAACCAATTGTGATTTTGTCAATGCTGATGGTGTTCAAGTGCTGCTCCAGTTATTTTGGGATTGCACCCAAGGGGCCTATTACTGTTGGTACTACCTTTGCTGTGTTCTTGTTGTATTTCTTTGGATTATCCCATATCTGTGCTCAGAGCAGCACTGTTTCTTCCTTGTCAGGTGTTGACTGATTCACTGCAGTCTCTCCATTGATGGAGTGGTAGAAATGTTTCTGATTGGATTGAAATTGGAGATTCTGCCTATAATTTGCAATTCAAGCTTCCAATCTTTTTGGCTATACTTGTTATTTGCTGCTTTATTATTTCCAGTGCTTCCTTGATCTTTCTTGTTTCTAGATAATATTTCTTAATCAGGTATTCTTTGGTCTTGTTCTTCAGCTTTTCTTTCCTTTGTTCTTGCTTGCTTGCATCTATTCTTACCTTGTTCATCTTATTTTTAATCCTCATCTTCCATTTTGGTGATGCATTGTTTGGCTTTTTTTCCTTCTTTGCTGATTTTGCATCCCAGGTATTCAGTTAAAACTGCAGCTGTGCTGTAAATTAGTTGGTTTGTTTCTTGCAGTGAGATGGTTCTTAAGAGTTAGGGCTGGTGCTTATATGTATCGGTATCTTGTAATGTTCGTGCTAGCTGTTCTTTTGGAGCAAGATTCAATGCAGGCAACCTTATTCTGCTGTTTCTGTTCTGTTCTAGATGCTCAGCTATTCTTAGTCTCAATTCTTTTACTTCTTTGGTTAAAGGGCTTTGTCTTTTTTGAGGTAGAGGAGAGGATGCTTGGTTTCGGAATGAAAAAAATTCAATAACTATGCCAGCTTCCTCTACTGCCAACCCCCCCTGGTTTGCTTCTACCGTGTTTCCCCGAAAATAAGACCCTGTCTTATATTTTTTTGAGCCCTGAAATAAGCACTTGGCCTTATTCTTGGGACGGTCTTATTATTTTGGGGCGCATGGAGCAAGATGGGGCTCCTCTTGCCATCTTACCTGATTTCCAGCTCTGTCTCCCTAACCCTAACCTGAGGAAATGGCAGGGACCGGCTGCGCATTCGGTAAAATATTTTTGATATTTTTGAAAACAACAAATAGATAAACAAATAGGGATGGAAATGGACGTTGACTTACCTGAACGTCCCTTTTCGGAGCGCTGCGGATACACTCCATAGATGGGTTGATCCTCCTTTCTGACAGCAACTGAGAGAACTTTTAAATTGATTATCACCACCCTCTGTGCTCTAGCCACGCCTCCAAGTCCTAACTCCCCAGTCTTGATTGAAGGCGCAGCACAAACAGGTAAACACAACTTTATTAAATTTCACAGAACCAACACCAACACTCAAAACACAAGAGCAGGCAGCCCAACTACACAAAACAAGGGGGAGGGAATGGAGTGTATCCGCAGCGCTCCGAAAAGGGACGTTCAGGTAAGTCAATGTCCATTTTCCAGAGTGCTGTGGCTCCACTCCATAGATGGGACATACCCAAGCTCAATCCACAGGGTCGGGAGGCTGATCGCTTGCCTCCGCAGACCCGGAAACAACACTTTGTAAAACTCTTCGCCCGAAAGACACGTCAGCTGATGCATAGGAGTCAATTCTATAGTGCCTAATAAAGGGCGATAGCGAGGTCCAGGTGGCCGCCCGGCAGATGTCCAAAATAGAAGCCTGAGTCGCCCAGGCTGCCGAAGCGGTGGCACTCCGTGTAGAATGGGCTAAGATCCTGCGCGGGACTGGACGTGCCTGGCGTTCATAAGCAGAAGCAATACAGGCCTTAATCCACCGACCAACCGTAGACGGCGAGACCTTCTGACCCATGGAAGCCGGATGGAATGACACGAAGAGGGCCTCCATCTTCTGGAATGATTTAGTGTGGCGAATGTAATGATGTAATGCCCTGCGAACATCCAGGGTGTGCCAGAGGACCTCACGCTCGTGACATGGAGATGGACAGAAATCCAGGAGAACAATCTCCTGCGCGCGGTGGAACCAAGAATTAACTTTAGGCGTGAACGCCGGATCTAGACGAAGCAGCAGATTCCGCTCTGCCCACCGGAACAACCTCTCTGACTCGAGCATCAGTGCACGGGACTTGGTCCCCCCTTCCCGATTCACGTGCGCCTTGGCCGACGTGTTGTCCGTGAGGACTAAGACGTGATGCCCTTGAACCAGAGACTAGAAGTGGAGGAGGGCCAACTGAATCGCCCACAGCTCTAGGACATTGATGTTGAGGGTACTCTCAAGCGGGGTCCAGAGACCCTGAGCCACCTGAGTCAAAACGTGGGCCCCCCACCCGTGAAGGCTGGCATCTGTGGTGACCACTAACCTGTCCAGGCCCAAGAAATGACAGCCCCGCCGAATGGCCAGGGATTTCCACCAACGCAGAGATAGATGCACCTGGGGGGGAACTGCCACCTTCCTCAGCGAACTGGCACCCCCTTTCTGCTGATACAGGAGGAGGAACCACTGTAAAGGATGAGAATGCCGGCGGGCCCAAGGGATGATCTGGTAACACGAAACAAACTTTCCGAGCAGCTGAGAAAGAGTCAGCAACGGCACAGTCCTTTGAGCTAGGACCCGGTCGAGCAGATCCGAAACGTCCCTCACCCTCTCTGGTGAGAGAAACACTTGTCCCTTCACCAAGTCTATCCGAGAACCAAGATGCAGGATGGACGTTGACGGAATGAGGTGGCTCTTGTCCATGCTTATGGTGAACCCATGAGCCTGGAAGGCCGCCAACACCCGGTCCATGTCCCGAATTGCCTGGTCCTGGGAAGAGGAAAGAACTAGCACATCATCCAGATAGCACAGGGTCCTTACTGGCACCGAAGCAAGTGATGCCGCCACCACCGCCACCAACTTGGTGAAAGTTCTGGGCGCTGAAGAAAGCCCGAATGGCATGGCACAGTATTGATAGTGCTGGCCCGCAAATTCTAAGTGCAGAAACTGGCGGTGGGAAGGACATACAGTCACATGAAGATAAGCCTCTCGTAAGTCCACCGATTGCATGAGATCGCCCTGGCGCACCGACGCCAAAATTGAACAAAGAGAGTGCATTTTGAAGCGGCGATAACGTACCACACGGTTCAATTGCTTCAAGTTGAGGATCCCTCTGACACCCCCCGAATTCTTGGGCACCAGGAAAAGGGTAGAATAAAATCCTGTCCCCAGCTGGTCCTGTGGAACTGGCTCTATCGCCCTGATCTCAAGAAGATAAGAGATCTCTGCCAACATCAGCTGACGGCGGTCAGATGAAAGTGGAACGGGGCACCTGATGAAGCGTCTCGGCGGTCGGTCCACAAACTCGATGGAAAGACCCACAGTCACAGTTTGGCGTACCCAACGGTCCTGAGTCGACGACTCCCATTGGCGGTGAAACTTTTGAAGACGACCGCCGACGGGGCCGGATGCCGGTGAGTCATTTGCCCCGCCGGAAAGGTTTGGAACCGGAGCCACGAAATGGACGTTTCGAAGCCACCTGAGGTCTTCCCCTGTCTCTAAAGTTCTGCCTGTCGGGAAAGTGGTCAGCAGACTGGAATGACTGACGATAATTGGAGGACCCGCCAGTCCTGGAATAGGGACGAAAGGGCTGGCACTGTGCATACGGAGCAAAACGCCTGTCCTGCTTACGGGAAGTTAAAGGAAGGACCTTCCGTTTGTCTTTATCTTTGACGAGGACAGGATCCAAAGCTGCCCCAAAGAGGGCAGGAGCCTTGTACGGCGCCACCGCCAGCTTCCATTTCGTCTTGATCTCAGCCTTCCAGGGACGCAGCCAGAAAAGACGACGTGATGTGACGGACGCGGCAAGAGCCCTCGAGGCAAACTTGACGGAGCTGAGCGATACGTCCGCTGAATACTCTGTAGCCGCTATGATCTTATTAACATTGTGGTGCAAGCATGTCTCCTCTGGAGGCAGGCGTTCTTGCAGTTGTCGAAGGCAAATCAACGAGGCCCGATTGAAGAATGACATGGCCGTGGCCGTACGAATGGCCCAAGCAACGGCTTGATGAGCCTTGCGAAGTGCCAGCTCGACACGCCGATCCTCTGACTTTAAGCCCTCCAGAGGATCCACCGAAATCACCGATTGGGAAGTAAGAGCAGCCACCGGTGCATCCACAGATGGCAGATCCAGCAACGACTCGAGCTCAGGAGCCAAACAGAACAGTTTCTTGTCTAAATTAGTGGGTGCCGTCGACGAACCCGGTTGGCCCCATGGCACCTGCAAAACATCAGTGAACAGCTGGGGGCACGGTATAAAGTCCTTTTCCGGCTTAGCCTGCTTGAACAAGGCATCATGTGGGCCGGCTTCGGGCTGAACTGGGGGGGGGGGCTGTGCCCCTACAGACCCCAAATTAGTAGTCTGACGCACCTTGTGAAGAAGAGATTTGAACAAAGCCAGGCGAAACAAGCCCTTAAAGGCAGGAGAGTCAGGTAATAAGCCCTCGTCCTCGGAGAACTCGAGGTCCTCGGGATAATCGTCGTCCCGCTCTGACTCCTCAGATGACTCAGGTTCACGGCGACGGGGTGAACGAGAGTGGCGTGTAGCGGGAATCGCCGGCGTCTCGCATGAGTACACCGGAGCCAGGCTATGAGTGGCCGAATGTACGCCTGCTGCCATGATTGAAGCCAGAGCCGAAGACAGCATGGCCTGGAAGTCAAATTGCGCGCCCGTGGTTGGTGACGCTTCGTCTCTCAAACCCGCTGCCGTGGGCGTGAAGGTAGCCGTGGGCAAATGACGACGAGGCTGCCTACAGGTGTCCAACCTGCCACTGACACGTCTGGCAGAGACTGTGACACACCTTTGGTGAGCGCCAACAGAACCGATGGTGCTGTTCTGGAGATGACTTGTCTGGAGTTAGGCGGCCCCTGTTGAAAAGTGGCCCCTTCCTGCTCATCTGGCGCGGCTGCCGCAAGCTTCGCCTTCTCGTACTGTCGCTCGAGGGTCTTGTGGCGGCGGATCGCGTCCTTATCTGCTGAGGACGACTTGGAATGGCGCGACGAATGGCCGCTGGATGCAGCCTTCTTGCCAGCGTGCTTTTTATGAGTCTAAACGGATCTGACAGGGCTAGCCTCCTGCTCAAGATCCGAAGAGAATGAGGAGTCCGCCATATTGCCAAGGCTGTCAATGCACACAGTCAAGATTTTGTTTTCTTTTTTCTTTTTCTTTTTTCTTTTTAAAGAGAAAAGGGGTTGGCTGGGTTTAGACAGGCCCCCCTTAATGACAGTCACCAGCAAAATTGGGATTCCTCAATAATTGCCCCCGCTCGTCTGAGTGGTCTGTCCAGAAGTGACTGTGGCCAGGGGACCACTGCAATAGCTGGAAATGGGGGGAGGGGAAGGGCAACGGGGCCCACACACCTCTGAAACCCCCAATTGACTGGCTCGGAGTGCTCCTAACAGTATTAAGGAGAGGGAACTCCTTAATTGCGCCGCAAAGTGGTGGTGGTGGGGATGAGCGGGGTCAAGCGCTCCCGCAAGCGTTGGTTCAAAGGTGGGAAAGGCTGCTGATGAAACAAAATGGCGAAAAAAATGGCGGGCGCCACTGGTGTGTATGGAAAACGGTGCCCGCTGCTTCGTCACCCCACCACTCAACAGCCGATGGTGGCGGAAGCAGGTCTGCAAGCCCCAGGCGGCCACACAGCCTGTCCGCGAGCGGGTGAACTCACGCTGACCAAAGCCCGCTCTCCAGCCTGTCCGCCAAACAGATGGTGACGGCGCCGCCCGCAGAGCCCTTACAGGACAGCCGCCGTAGTCGTGCAGCCGAAGGCGCGGCCCACACAAAGAACATGCTCCGACCGGAAAGCCGCCAAGAAGGGAGAGCGCGGAGGGAATAGAGATCACCGGAGGCAGGAACGATCCAAAGGGCTCAGCCCGTTGATCAGCTGTGGCAATAAGTCAACCGGATCCGCCCCAAAGGGTCGAAATCCAGGAGCTGGAAGCGCTAAAAGCGCTGAAGCACGGCACAACCGGCACCAGCAGGCACGAAGCCGGCGATCCAGCTGGTACGCAGTAATAAGAAACCGCGAAGCCTGAAGTCTCCACCGAAAGCAAAAAAATATAATCAAAAGAAATAAACAAACCTAAACACAGACATTCACACAATCCAGAGCACAGAGCAAAAAATATTCACCTCAGTCTGTCAGCAACTGAGAGAAAGACTGGGGAGTTAGGACTGGGAGGCGTGGCTAGAGCACAGAGGGTGGTGATAATCAATTTAAAAGTTCTCTCAGTTGCTGTCAGAAAGGAGGATCAACCCATCTATGGAGTGGAGCCGCAGCGCTCTGGAAAAGAGAGCTAAAAATTATCTCAATTAATATAAATGGACTTAATTCACCAACCAAAAGTAAACATATATTCACAAAACTTCAAAACCCTACAAGTCATAACCCTACAAGAGGCACACATCAAAAGACAGCACCAAAAACTACTGGAAAATCAAAGATTAGGAATATTATATGCATCTCTAGGAGACCAAAAAAAGAGAGGAGTCCAATATATGTAAAGAAACACCTAAAAACAAAACAAATATATACAGATACAGAAGGACGCATTTTAATAATAGAAATACAAACAGAATCCAAAACAATACTATTAATATCTATATATGCACCCAATGGAAACCAAAGTGACTTTTTCAAGAAATTACATAACATAACTAAAGACCTGGAATACAAAACTATCTGCATGGTAGGAGACTTCAATGCAATCATGGACATAGAAAAAGATTACCGGAGCAATAAAAAAAGTAAAACCAGAAAGAAAATACTACCAGATTCCTTTAAAGACATGATCAACGAATTACGCCTGCATGATGCTTGGAGAGAGGCAAATAAACAAATAAAACAGTATACATACTATTCGAACCCACACCAGTCATGGTCCAGGATCGATATGGCCTGGATGACCTCAGACCTCAGAGAGGAGATAAAGGAAATCGAAATAACATCGAATATTTGGGCAGACCATAACCCCATTAAAATAGTATGGAAAGGATATCGAAAGCAAAGGAGGTGGATGATGGATACGGGAACAATAAAAGATAAGGAATACATACAGATGATTGAGAAAGAAACTAAAATGTTTCTTCAAATAAATACTAAAGAACAGACATCGCTCCAGAACCTATGGGACACAATTAAAGCCTACATAAGAGGTCTTACTATTGCGTATATGGCCAAAAAAAAACCCAAAGAGAAACAAAAGACAAGGAATAATCTACTAGAAGAACTTAGAATATACGAATTAGAATTGCAGAAACCACCCTATAATAAAACAATAAAAGAAAAATTAAACCTCGCTAAACATAAAATTAACCTAATCATGCAAACAGAAATTGCACAGAAAGTCAAGCTAGCAAAACAGAAACATTTTGAGTATGCAAACAAAACGGGTTGCTGGCTAGCGTACAAACTGAAAAAAGAAAAAGAAAGGAGAATAATATTTCAGCTACAGGATGAAACAGGACAAATACACCATACGAATCTAGATAAAAAACGCATAGTTAAAGATTTCTTTCAAAATCTCTATAAACAAGAAGAGATCCGGGACGAAGACATTAAAGAATACTTACATAAAACAAATATTACAAAATTAGAGGAGATCCATAGAGAAGCATTAAATAGACCAATTACGATGACCGAACTGGTAGAAGCACGGAAAAAGTAGAAGAATAACAAGGTTCCAGGCCCGGATGGAATACCAACGGAATTTTATAAAAAATGTCAGTATGCAACAGATGAACTACTACTTCAAGTCTTTAATGACGCACTATTAGAAGCAGAAATTCCCAAATCTTGGACAGAAACCATTATTACACTCATCCCCAAAGAAGATACGGACTCCACACAAGTTAAAAATTATAGGCCAATTTCATTGCTAACCGTGGACTACAAATTGTTTATGTTGGTCATAACAAAAAGATTGAAAATAATTATTCACAAATATATACATGCAGATCAAAACGGCTTTGTCCCAAGAAGGCAGATTAAAAACAACATGAGAAGAATTATCAATGTCCTGGAATATTATGAGAAAAAAGTTGATAAACAGGTAGCCTTAATTTTTTAGACGCACAGAAGGCATTCGATAATTTAAATTGGAACTTCCTCATATTACAACTAGAGGCCATGGATTTCTGCGACAAATTTCTACACATGATTAGAAAAGTATATTCTTCCCAAACGGCCAAAATTATTATTAACGGGGACATGACTGATAATTTGGATATACAAAAAGGTGTGAGGCAGGGCTGTCCTTTATCTCCACTATTGTTCATAATCTCATTGGAAATATTATTAAATGAAGTTAGGAAGGATGAGAAAATAAAAGGTCTGAGAACACGAAAAGAAGAATATAAATTACAAGCCTTCGCTGACGATGTGGTATTTATATTGGAGCAGCCGGAAATAACAGGAATCAAACTTTTAGCGAAGATAGAAGAATATGGAAGAGTGGCAGGGCTCAAAATTAATAAACAAAAAACTAAAGCATTAACAAAGAATTTGACAAAGGTACAGGAGACAAAATTAGAAAACAAACTAGGAATACAAATTGTAAAAAAGTAAAGTATCTAGGAATCTGGCTCACCACTAAAGCAACAACAATTAGAGAAGACAACTGTAACAAACTAATGAAACAAATTAGAAAGGACTTGGAAATATGGAACAAACTACAACTGTCATTCTTAGAGAAAATCGCATCCATAAAAATGAACATACTACCTAGATTACTCTACCTTTTTCAAGTAACTCCAATTTGGCCAGGAAAGGATTTTTTTTTAAAAAAAATTATTTGATTTATATGCCGCCCTTCTCCGGAGACTCAGGGTGGCTTACAATGCGTTAAGCAATAGCCTTCATACTTTTGTATATATTTATACAAAGTCAGCTTATTGCCCCCACAATCTGGGTCCTCATTTTACCTACCTTTGAAAGGATGGAAGGCTGAGTCAACCTTGAGCCTTTCTTTAAGGACCTTAATAAAATAATAACAAAATACATTTGGAACGGGATAAAGGCCAGAATTAAAATAAAATGTTTGCAAGACACCCGGGAAAAGGGAGGATTAGGCCTAAGGGACTGGGAGTTATACTACAAAGCAGCATCTTTAAATTGGATAAGGGACTGGATAGACCTCAAGAACAAAAGAACGCTACTCCTAGAGGGATTTGAACTACAACGCGGCTGGCACGCCTTCCTGTGGGAGGGAAAGGGCAAGCAACATGGATACTTCCAACAACATATTATCAGAGGATCACTGTACAAAACATGGCAAGAGATCAGAAAGCACTACACTAAAATTCCATGATGGCTATCGACTGTGGAAGCACTAATTTACCCTAACGCCATGGACATAGAGAAAATGAGAAGTTATAAAGAATTATTGAATAATGAAGGAGATTTACAAACAAGACAAGAATTAAAAAATCAGGGTATAGACATTGATTGGTGGCCATATTTGCAAATAGAACCAAGATATAAAACAGATCAGGCACAATTCGGATTTCAAAATGAACCAAATGAATTAGATAAAATATTACAAGGTACAGATGAGAAAATGATAACTAAAATTTATAAGTATCTAATAAAACACAAATTAGAAGAGGAAGTGGTTAATGAAAACATGATAATTTGGGCCAAAAAGGATATAACATTGAATTGGATAACTGGGAAAAATTGTGGAAGATAAATTATAAGCTGACAATGTCTATACCCTATAAGGTAAACCTTTACAAAATGTTCTACCGATGGTACCTCCCACCAGCGCATTTGGCCAAGATGTTCCCAAATACGTCTCCAATGTGTTGGAAATCTAAATCACAGAATGGACGTTGCTTACCTGAACGTCCCATTTATGATTGCTGCGAAGACATTCCTCCGGATGGGGAGCTTCACGTGTTGATTGGATGTACTGAGTGCCAATCATTTCCTCTGTAGCTGGTCACGCTGTCCTTCCTGTTTCCCAGCAGTCTTTTTCGCAAAGGCGATCAACGGAAACGAGATGACTCCAACCTCTGAAGGGCCTAAAAGGACACCAGCTGCAGAGGAATAGAAAGGAAACAACCCCACCCAAGGCCAGGAGAGGTGAGATACGGGCGGGCAGGAATGTCTTCGCAGCAATCATAAATGGGATGTTCAGGTAAGCAACGTCCAATTTCCTGACTTGCTGCTCAGACATTCCTCCGGATGGGATATACCCAAGCTTAAGTCCTCTGGGCGGGGATCGAAGCCTCCACCCAGCCTTGGGCAGGAATCACAGCTTGTAAAACCCGTCTGCCGAAAGCAGCATCAGCTGAAGCATAAACATCTAAATGATAATGCCTAACAAAAGAAGAAAGTGAAGACCAAGTGGCTGCATGACAAATATCGTCAATGGACGCCTGGGTGGCCCAGGCAGCCGAAGTGGCAGCACTGCGTGTGGAATGAGGAAGGATACGACCTGGAACAGGATCACCCCTCAATTCATAGGCTCTAGAAATACAGGCCTTGAGCCATCTGCCCACCGTCGCTGATGAAACTTTGAGACCAAGGGAAGAAGGCAGGAACGACACCAGAAGCGCCTCAGTCTTACGAAAGGAGGCCATCCAGTGGATATACTTCTTTAGCACCCTACACACATCCAGAGTGTGCCAACGTCTCTCTGACGGATGTCTGGGATCCGGGCAAAAATTCGGAAGGATGATATCCTGTGCACGGTGAAAATGAGAATTAATCTTTGGAATAAACACCGGGTCCAATCTGAGGACCACACGGTCCGGGTGAATAAGGCAGAGATCTCTCCTGATGGAAAAGGCCGCTATCTCGGAAACACGATGGGCAGAAGTAATAGCCAGCAAAAAGGCAACTTTCAAAGTGAGATAATGAAGCGAGGCCGTACTGAGAGGTTCAAACGGAGCAGATGTCAATGCCTGTAGGACCAGGGTGAGATCCCAGGTGGGATATCGGTGAACTGTCGGAGGCCGAAGATTCGATGTGCCAAGTAGAAAGGACCTGATTCGTGAATCATGGGACAAGGATTGTTGGTTATCCCCTGAGAGCACCGTAGCCAAGGCTGCAACCTGCCGACGAAGTGTAGATGTAGCCAGACCTCTGGCAAAACAGGCATGAAGAAACTGCAAGACTTCTGGTACAGTTGCCGATGTAGGGTCCACATGGTGACAGGCGCACCAATCTGCGAAGGCCCAAGATGCATTGTAGATGCGGACCGTCAAAGGTTGCCTGGCCGCTTGGATGACAGAAATTACCTCACCAGACAGAAGACCTTTAGTTAGACGTATCCTCTCAAGCGCCAGATGGTCAGCTGACGCCATTCTGGGTCTGGATGTCAGACGGCGCCTTGAGACAGAGAGATCCGGCTGGACAGGATCTGCCACGGGTCCTCGATGGACAAGGAAAGAAGATCGGTGAACCATGCCCGTCGGGGCCAATGCGGTGCCACCAGAAGAGTGTCCGCCCGCTCCTTGATCACCTTCTGAATGACCCTGGGTATGAGCGGAACTGGAGGAAAGGCGTAAAGAAGACCCCGTGGCCACAGGGATCGAAAGGCGTTGTGACCTTCTGCGCCATGCGTTGGGAATTGAGAGCAGAACCTCGGCAGTTGGGTGTTGCTCGGGGTTGCAAAAAGATCCAGAATCGGATTCCTGAATCGGTGAGAGAGCTCCTGGAAGAGACAAGGATCCAGTCTCCACTCTGACTGGTCCAACTGGCTCCGACTGAGCCAATCCGCTTCCTGATTCATCTTGCCGGTAATGTGTTCGGCTGTCAGAGACAAGACATGGCGCTCGGCCCACGATATCAACCTCTCCGTCTCCTCCATCAGCGACAAGGACCTGGTGCCGCCTTGACGATTGATGTGGGCCTTTGTGGTGGTGTTGTCTGTCAAAATGAGAACATGCTGGTGGAGAACTAAATGATGAAAATGAGCCAGTGCAAGTCGCACCGCTCGCAGCTCCATACAGTTGATACTGTGGAGCGATTCCGCTGGAGACCAGGTGCCCTGTGCGAGGTAAGATTGAAGATGGGCTCCCCACCCGCGAAGACTGGCATCTGTGGTCAAGATGATCCGCTCCTGGTCCAGGAAGGGGGAACCCCGTTCGAGAGCCAGAGAGAGCCACCATCGGAGCGAAAGATGCACTTGAGCCGGTACCTTGACCTTTGAGAGAGATTCCCCCCTTCCCTGTTGTTGAAACGGAAGGAGGAACCATTGCAGGAGACGCAGGTGGAACCGGGCCCATGGAACTATGCCAATGCAGGATATGAGTTTCCCCAGAAGCTGGGACAGGAGAAACAAAGGAGACTTCAGGAGCGATAAGATTCGTGTGACCAGGTCTCGAATGCTGGACTGATGGTCGGGAGACAGGAAAACCTGACCCTGAACAGAGTCTATGACCGCTCCCAGGTGCAAGATCCTGGTAGTGGGGCACAAGTGGCTTTTGTCCACTTGTTTTTGGTTTTGCAGAGTCTGAATGACCCTGTGCCTGTCTAAGTCTGCTTGCGATGTTGAAGATGATAGAATCAAGATGTCGCCTAGATAGCAGACCAGGCGAACCGGCACCTTTCGGAGTGACGCTGCTAGAGCTGCCAGAATCTTCGTGAAGGTGCGCGGCGCCGAAGAGAGGCCAAACGGCATTGCTCTGTATTGAAAATGGTCGTTGTCGAAGGTGAATCTTAGGAACCGTCTGTGTGCCGGGTGGACAGGCACATGAAGATAGGCTTCTTTTAAGTCTATTGACTGCATAAAATCTCCCTGTCGAATGCAACCCAGAAGGGACTTGAGGGAGTGCATTTTGAAGTGGCAATAAACCAAATGAGTGTTGAGTCGCTTCAGGTTGAGAATACCTCTCAAACTCCCTGATGATTTTGGAACCAGAAAGAGGGTCGAGTAGAAGCCGGTCCCGACTTGGTCCTCTGGAACTCGCTCTATCGCCTCTATGTGGAGAAGATGTTGGATTTCTAGGACCAGTGGATGATGCTTGGTCGGTTGAGAAGGCCATGGGCGCGGCAAGAAGAAGGTGGGAGGGAGGGAAAGAAACTCTAGAGACAGACCGTTGGAGATTGTGCGTATGATCCATGCATCTGAGGTGGTGACTTCCCATTGGTGGTAGAATGATTGTAGCTTCCCTCCAATGGGAGCCCGAGGCTGCGAGTCACTTGCCTCGGCGAGAGTAATGGGAAGAGGCCGTTCGGAAGGGACGGCGGAAATTGGACTGACGCCTGCCTTGGTCCCGAAAGGAGGCCCGGTCCGACGCTGGCTGGTAAGAGTATGGTGGGGATCGATGGTAAGAGGAACTGCCAGTTCCCTGGTCACCCTGAAAGGGCTGCCTCAGATAAGGAGAGTATCTGCGATCTGAACACCTGCCAGCGGAAGGCAAGACCTTCTTCTTGTCCCTGTTTTCCACAAGAACAGAGTAGAGGGAAGCGCCAAAGAGAGCAGGGCTTTTATAGGCAGCTGCAGTAAGGCGCCACTTCAACTTCATGTCTGCTCTCCAATTGCGTAGCCAAAGCAAGCGATGGGAAGAAACAGTGGAGGCCAAGGCCCGAGAAGCGAACTTGGCGGCGTCAAGCAAAGCGTCCGCTGAATATTCGGCCGCTGCAACGAGCTTCGCCACATCTTGTTGAAGCCGAGCATTGTCCTGGGGCAATCTCTCCCTCAATTGCCGCAGCCAAACTAGAGACGCCCTATTGAAAAAGGAGGCCGAGGTCGCCGCTCGAATGGCCCAGGCCGAAGCCTGGTGAGTCTTTCGAAAGGCCATCTCCGCTCTCTTATCTTCAAACTTTAAACCATCACCAACCTCTCCAACAAGCACTGAAGATGAAGTAAGGCCAACCACCGGTTCATCTACAGATGGCAGTTGCAGTAAGGCATCCAGTTCCGGAGCCGAACAATAGAGCTTCTTGTCAAAGGAATTCGGACCATTGAGTGAAGTGGGATGCTCCCACGGCTTCTGGATGACCTGAGCAAAGAGATCTGGACAAGGTAAAAAATCACAATCGGCTTTAGGCAAGAGGAACAAATTATCACTAATGTTAGGCTGAGCCTGAGACGTAGAAGGCTGATTAAGGGCTTCCCCCAAATTGGTAGCAGCCTTAGCCTTGCGCAAGAGCTGCTTGAACAAGGACGGCTTAAACAAGCCTGGAAAGGCCGGCTTATCCGGCAACTCCTCTTCCTCTCCTGACAACCCGCATTCATCAAGAAACTCCTCCTCCCGAGCCTGCTCCAACATCTGCTCACATGAATCAGAAGAGGGCGTGTGCTGCATCTGAGGCACAGGTAACTGACACGGAACATTAGTGTTGTACTCAGGGGGAAGTATATATCCAGTCTGCTGTAAGCCAACCTGGAAAATACGAGAAATAGCTTGAGATACCAATGAATTAAAGTCCATGAACTGAGGAGGCACTTGACCTTCCTCAGGACGAAGGCCGGCCACTGTAGGAGTAAAAGTGGCTTCTGGCACAGAGCGAAGCTGTGGAGACACATGGCTAGCTGCAACAGTAGTACAAGAATGTTCCCTAGGCAGGAGAACTACATCTTGAGATGCTGGAGCCCTCTCACAGGGAAGGTCCACACTTTGGTCGCCCTCAGGAGAAGCCACTTGTCTGGGTAAACCCTGGGCCCCAGGGGCCTGCACAATAACTTCAGGTACAAGAGGAACTGAAGCATCCTTTTGGGCTTTAGAAAAAACTCGCTCTAAGGCATTGTGCCTCCTCAAGGCATATTTATCAGTGGCAGGCATGGGCTTGGCTTTAGAGGCCTTAGACTTTTTCCCTTTTGACCCTCTGGAAGAGGGGGTAGGGCTAGGGGATGGATCCTGCTCCAGATCCGAGGACAATTCCACATCAGACATATATATATATATATATATATATATATATATATATATATATATATATATATATGTATATAAAAATATAATTGTTTTCCCTTTTTTTAAAAACAAATCCAATAAGTGTAGAAAGGATATATATACAAAAGAATCACAGTCTATTCTTCTATTATAAAAATGTTTTTGCAGGTTTTTTCTCTTTTATGTATTTTTTTTTTAAAATGAAAGAAAATATTATAGAATCAACTTGAGGGAAATAGAGAAAATTATACAAATGAACTGGAGCCAACTCTCCCCTACTTTCTGTTTTTTCGTTTGTTTCTTCTTTTTTTTTTATAGAAAAATATAACAACCAACGAAGTAGAAGAAAAGGTCAGCCAATTACTTCCCTTTTCGAAGCACAGATACTGGAATCTGGAGTAGACTGATGATCAGGTAAAGCGGACAGCGTCCCAACCTGCAATCGCAGCTCAGCCAAGATGAAACTCCACTGGAAACAACGGCGAAAAAAGGGTGCCAACCAATTCAAAATGGCGCCGCCAAAATGGCAGCTGCAAACCTCTTTGCCTTCACCTGACGAGGCGCCAAGCAAAAAGAAACCGCAATTAGGTGGAACCGGGATTCCACAGCCTCCGCGAGGTGCTTCCCGCTTGAAAAAAGTATGCCAGCCGGCAGGGACTTTTAGGGCCGCTTAGGAACGCCGGAGAGGACTGCAGGGCGAGACTAGATAGCCAGCCCTGCTACGCCCGCAGCCAACAATTAGTAATGCAATCGGCTCCCGGCAAGCCAGCCAAAGCTAACTGCCTAGAAAAGCGCCGCGAGGCGATCGGAGCCCCGAAATGCCTACTCACGAGCCGAGCTGAGAAAGAGTGATCTTCCATGATTCGCAGTCCTCCCAAATGAAAGGAAATATTTTTTTAAATTTTTTAACAGAAATAGAATCAAACAAATAGAAAAAATTCCGTAGAGAAAGGCACTTGAGTGTGAGATCATCAACTGAGTGAAAAAGACTGCTGGGAAACAGGAAGGACAGCGTGACCAGCTACAGAGGAAATGATTGGCACTCAGTACATCCAATCAACACATGAAGCTCCCCATCCGGAGGAATGTCTGAGCAGCAAGTCAGGAAATAGGGACATACTATCATCTCTGGTGGTCATGCCGAAAGGCAAAACAATACTGGCAAGAAATTAAGACAATGATTGAAGAAATTACAAAACAAAAGTTCGAAATGAGGCTGGAAATTTTTCTATTGGGAATAATCACAGCACAATACACTAAAGAAATAAAATATCTGATTATCCATATCCTTACAGCAGCACGCATACTCTTTGCCCAAAATTGGAAATCTGAGCAGTTACTGACAGAAGATAAAATAATAACTAAAATTACAGAATGCGCAGAAATGGACAGGCTTACAAAAGAACTACAAGAGAAAGACGATACTGATTACTATTTAGTGTGGCAAAGATGGTACAACTGGCTGGAGGGAAAAATAGGAATATAAAAATAATTCTTGATTATCTAATAGGAATGTATAGAATTAATTAAAGAGTGAACTATATACAAATATGTAAATATGTAAACAGATACGAATAGAGAAATATAAGAAGAATAGAAAAATAACCCACCGATGTAGTAACTTTAAGAGTCAGTCATAAGACTTCCAGTGGGATCGCGACATCGCCGGACGCTTCTTTTTGAAGCGCCAACCCAGGGCTCCGTAGAACCGCAAGAACAGCGACTATCAGCTGTCTTGCGGTTTGGAAACTTTCCTCCTGGTAAGAGGGGGGAAAGTGAGTAGACGGGTGGGGTAGAGCTCCCTAAGAGTGCCAGATTTTACCTATAATCTGGCGCTCGAAGATGAGAGCTCCCCGCTAAGCCTGTCAGTACTCCGGACCCTGGATGTCTCTGCTTTGCAGAGCTAGATGTCGTGACCATCCCATCAACCAACTTTAAATAAATACTTTTTGAATCGAGCTGGCGGAGCATAAGCAGCAAGAATAAAACAGCAAGGGGGCTTCCAGTGGGACAGCGACATCGCCAGACGCTTCTTTTTGAAGCGCCAGCCCAGGGCTCCGTAGAACCGTAAAGAACAGCGACTATCAGCTGTCTTGTGGTTTGAAAACTTTCCCCCTGGTATGAGGGGGGAAAGTGAGTAGACGGGTGGGGTAGAGCTCCCTGAAAGTGCCGGATTTCACACATAATCTGGCGCTTGAAGATGAGAGCTCCCCGTTAAGCCTGTCAGTACTCCGGACCCTGGATGCCTCTGCTTTGCAGAGCTAGATGTCGTTAACCATTCCAGCACCAACTTTAAACAGATATTTTTTGAATCGAGCTGGCGGAGCATAAGCAGTATGAATCAAACAGCAAGTATTTTTTTTTCCTTTTAACTCCAAAGATTTACTTTCTTTAAAAGATTCTTCCTAAGCTGAAAGTGAAAGCAAGATGGCGTTTGAGTTTTAACGGGGCGTGAAGAAGTGAAAGCTAAAAGTAATTATTGACAAGCCCCTGTTTGAAATGTAAAACTCCTTTTTGAAAAGTGGATGTAATAAGAAAGGAATAATAATAATTGAAGCAGCAATACAAATTACAAATTGTAAAGGATTCCCTTTTTTTTTTCTTCTTGAAACTCTTTTTTTCTTTTCTCTTCCCCCTTTTTTTTCTGTCCTTCTGGAAGGGAAGGAAGAAGGGGGGCATAATGGCTGGGCTTTCTGAAAGCAAAGGAGGGTTATTTAACCCTCAATGGTCTGAATTTGAGGAAGCTTTGAGTTCAATTACCTCTGCTTTATTGAAAAGAATTGATACTATATTTCAAGTTTCTCAAGCTGGAAATAATGAAATACATGGAAATACTGAGTTGCAATCTAGCAGTGGGGGATTGAATGAAGAGTTGGGAGATGCAAAAAAACAACAACAAATTATAGCAGATTTCACTGAGGAGAGAAAGATGAATGTTGTGCAAAATAAGGAGCAAGGTGATGAAATTTTGGTTTCACGAATTTTTTTTTATAAAACTCAATCTGCACTTAAAGAGTTGTTTCCAGAAGAAGCTACATTTCTGCAAAAAT